>JABWTJ010000272.1:142343-742343 GCA_016801875.1 Solanum sitiens | reverse complement strand
GAGTTCATATGCTTCCTTCTAATGTCAGTCGTAACAATACCTGAAATCTTTTAGAAAGACCACGAAGCCAACTTAGTTGAGATTCTCTGATCCAGTTATAAGTCCGGACACCGTCAACAATAGCTCTATCTCCACTATCTAGAAAATATAGGTTAAGAATGCTGCTGTTACTTAAGTATGAGCCAAGTGCACCCCGCACTTCAAGATTGTAGTTGCCAAATCCATCAATATTTGTTATTGGTTGCTGTTCCATTGGATCCATTGGAAATGTTTGTGAAACGGAATAATCCATTAGGGAGATGAAAGACATAAGTTCTTCACGATTCATTGTAGATTCTTGATCATGGTTCCCTAAAACAGCTGCCCATGGAATTCCGGATTCTATAGCGGGAGCAAAAACTTCAAATAAAGATTCTGCAGCATCAGTAGCACTTGATCCAAATATGTTATCTCCTATATAACAAAGTTAAGTGAGTTTTACAGTTAGTACAGAAGATCAAACAACGATAAAGCAAATGATATGCAATCACTACCAAGCAACACATATGTGGAAGAACAAGGACAATGAAATTGCAGTTGGAGATACGGGAAAAGTAGAAGTTCAGGGAAGTACATAAACAAGTGTAAAATAAGCAATGAAAAGCAAGATAACAAGATGAAATACAACTCATCAAGCTGAAGTTACATAAGACTGGTGCTAGTAGCAATTTAGGATGAACTTAGGATTAAGAAGGAGCCAGAGGAGAACAGACAGAGGGAAGAGTTTAAGGAAAAACAGAGAGAGGGAAGATGACGAGACACAAACAAAACAAACGAGGAAAAAGAAAAGTGGAACTGCCAAAAGATGCTTAAGGGCGTTAAAGAGCAATGATTTTGATTCACCATTAACTAATCGAAGTCTCATCATAACTACATTATCAAGATGTTAATTTTACATAGACTCTAGAGTGTAAATATTTACGAGGAAACAGGAAACTAAAACAAGAGAAAAGTAACCAAGAGAATTAAAATATTACACCAGCTCCTATTTAAATCCTACCACTAAAACATCAGATAAATTCAATCAAGAAGCCTTATGATTATGCCGCAAAAACGTAGTCAACAGAGGAATTAAAAATCAACCTACAGATGTTTTACGCCCAATCATTCCAGATAACGCTTCATCCTTTGTATATTTACAATTGTACAAATTAAAACATTAGACAAAACTCAATCATGATATGGCATGATTATGCTGCAAAAAGCGTAGTCCATGACTTCATCAGTTCGTTTCAATATTCTCTTATTAATCTTGAGGGCATTATCTTCACAGGAAAATTAATGGGCTATTTTTCTTCAGCTATATGAATGCACCTAGGCTGGTCAATGTGTAAGTGCAACCTATATCGGACTATCGGTCAAATTCACTGACCATGCAATCTTCACTTAAGAAGCTAATTGGGTGCTACTATCATTAGCGACAATTCAAAGTAGAGGAAGAACCTTAACATTAATTGTTGTCCACTTTGTGAAGTGTTTATAGCCTAATCATCTATTTCACTGCACTGTGACTGGACCAACAATATTGAAATTCAGTCAAAGGTCATGCAATGGAGACTAATGTGGAGTATTAGAGTAGATGAGATTTTGAAAAGAGTTGATGTAATGTTCATTGTCATTATCCCAAAGCTGGAGCGGGCTACAAGTATCAAGTAGTATAGGGCTATTAATCTAGTGAGAAGCATTCATAAGATCATTTCTAAGGTGTTTTCCGCTACATATTGGAAGGTCCTAGATAAGACTGTGTCTTCTTCACAAAATGCTTTTGTGGAGGAAAGGCAGATTCCGGATGCAATTTTGTTGGCACATTTAGTGGTAGATTCTAATAGAAAGGAAGCTGCTTCAGTGTTCCGTGCAAGCTAGACCTTGAAAAGCCATATGATCATGTGAATTGGAATTTCTTGATTTCTTTATTCGATTCTGGAGAATGGCAATCCATGTGGTTTTTTTTAGTAGTGCGAGGGAATTGAGACACGGGGATGCTCTATCATCTATGATTTCCATTTGAGTGATGGAAGAATTGAGTAGGATGATGGATAGAGCCGTGATCGGTGGATAGCTTAAAGGTTTCAATGCAGCACCTGGCGAAAATGGTACCATATCAATCTCTCATTTAGTGTACGTGCATTATACTTTGGTATTTTGTCATTGAGATGTGATCTAGTTGGAATACTTGGTCAAACGTAAACTTGGTTCTAGGTAATGTCTGGTTTCAAAGATAAATATTGCAAAGTGTGAAATTATACCTGTTAGAGAGGTGGATAACATTGATAGGCTTGCTTAAGTTTTGAATTGTAGGGTAGGAGCTTTTCGCACTACCTAACTTGGTCTACCACGGGGTGCTTCAAATAAGGATTAAAATGTATGGAACCTGATTCATTAGGAAGTAGAGAAAAGGCTAATGGCACTTCTCCAAAGGTGAGACGGAAGTGCTTATTAACCACACTTTATCAAGCATTACACATATTTCATGTCCTAGTTTCACCAAATCGGTTGGGAGATGACATATTCCAAGTGTTGGGGAGGTTTGGAGATAAGGTATTATTGGGAAAATGGCTATGGAGATTCGGAGCGGAGGAACAAGCTTTTGAAGAGGGGTGGAAATCTAAAGATTTCAATATGTCCTATGGTTGTGGTTGATGAAGGAATATTATAAAGGGTTGGGTAGAATTTAGCGGCAGCGTTTCAATCAGGGTAGGAGACGGGAAGAGATGTTTTGGCATCATAAGTGGTGCGGGGATAACAGTTTGAAAGATGATTTCCTGAGCAAATACAAAGTCTCAGGCCAAAAGGAGTAATTAGTCCAACAAATTCAGAAGATACCAGGTGAAGAGGTTTTTCGGGACTTCGAGGTTCAAGAGGAATTTCCATAATTGGGATGTGATTGAGTTCCAACGATTGCAAGATTTGCTTCACCTGAGTTCACACACAATGTACTCATTTGATAGTTTGTGTTAGTGTTTCATGTGCAAGGAGGCGAGTGAAGATGTGAATCATCTTCTTCTACATCGTCATCTTACCTCAAGTTTATGATGGAAATTCTTCACTGGTTTGGCATATCATGGGTGATGCCAAGCATGGTAAAGGAGTTAATATTCCGTTAGGATTGTGGGAGGAGGAAAAGGCCCATACAAGATCTAAAGAAGCTGCTGATAATTTAGCTAAGGACTAGTTATTTCTTGCTTCTTTAATTGTGATCATAGTTTTAAATACCCCCGTCCCATTTTATATGTGGCACTCTTTTATTAATCCGTCTCAGCAAGAATGTCACCTTACTATAATTAGAAATAATTTAACTTTAAAATTCCCCTTTTACCCTTAATGACATGATTTATAACCCACACAAATATCTAAGATTTGTTTTAGATCACAAGTTTCAAAAGTCTTCCCTTTTTTTCTTAAACACGGCCCAGTCAAACGATTAGCACATTAATAATCAGATCCGTAACTACATCCCCTGTACCAACTGAACTTTATTAGTCTCCCCGTAAAATGTTTTGATTTTTCTGAGTGAACTTTATATCCATCAACAACTGTACTTAGTGCAACAAACCACAAACTGTACTCCGCGAAACACCTCATACCTCTTGAAAAAAATTTAACACTTTCCTGCGTAATGTCCAAATATTGCCCCGGTGGTGAGTTCATAGAAGTGGAAAAGATTACACGATTCAATAGAAATAGGCTTGTTATAGATCATCAGAGAACAAACGCTAACAAATCTTGACACACAACAAAAGGAGAGTTATTTATTTATATTTAGCATATTCTGAATCTCTGTTATACTACCATTTTCGGAAAGGCAGAAAGTAATTACTAAATCTTGAATTAGAACCTCTGCTGTAAACATCCAGAAAGGAATCCAAAAAGGAAAGTCTGTTCCTTACTTCAAATAATGTCAAGGCAATACATATACGTGACATATAAACTTTAGATATGAACAACCAGACACTTAAATTTGTATAAAACTGAACAACTAGACTCACATATCCTAATGTGACATCTAAACTTCATATATGCACGACCAGACATTTAAACTTGTATAAAATTGAACAAATAGGACGGACATATCCTACATGGCATAATACAGGTAAACAACGGAAGGGAAAGTTAAAGTTATTTACCAGTAAATACAATCAAGTCCGGTTTTTCAATGTGAATCATCTTCCTCAAGAAATGAGTAGTGTTGAGGTCAGAACAGTAATTGAACTCACTATCCAACACATCTCTACACCGAGTCACTATCCCATTCCCGTAGTGCATATCCGCAACCTAAAACACACCAAATTGGGAACAAAATTACAACACCCACTTTGCCACAATCCAGCTAAAGTTTTTCGATCTACTTCAACATTTTTCCAACAATTTTTTTATTTTATTTTTCTAGTAAAGCAAAAAAAAAAAAAGAAGTTAATTTTTGTAATATAGAACCTGGAGGATTTTGAAGGTTCCATCTGAGCGGAAACGCAGAGGCAGTTGAGGCTGCTTCTTCAGCTGGATATTTTGGTAATCAGTAGTTAGTCTATTTGAGATAATAAGTGTGTCTAGAACATACAAAGAAGCAATAACGAAGATGAAGAACAATAAAGAGTGGATCCACAGTCTTGCCGATTCCATACTTTGTTCAAAGGATCCAAATGGAGAAGCAATAACAAACTTATACTACTACTCACTTGTAGCAATCATCTAATTTAACTTCATACCGAGTTTAAACAAAACTTACGTTAATCTCATTATTTCTATTTTTAGAATAAAATTATAAAAATTTTAATTAACATTTTAAGATGTATTTTTTTATCATATTAATATATAAAAAATTACAATTTATAGTACTTTTCATATAGTTTTAGAATATCTAATTTTTTTTAAAAAATATCGAATTAGTGTGATCTAATTTAACTTTGAAAATCAATTAAATTAACGTTTGAAAAACATAACATGACAAACAATATTAAACGAAAAAATACTTATTAATTTATATTATTTAATTTAACTTGACATAGTGTTCGAAAAGACAACACTTTTAATTTATTATTTGAAGCATAAATGTTTGTGGAGATAAAAATAAGTTTTAAAGTTATATTATTAATTAAATAACAAGTTAAGCCATATAAATTGTGATGACGATAGTGATAATAGATCGCTCTACCTACTTTTGACTTGTTTATTAGTATTTCCAATGCAAATTGTTGTCATTTTTGTTCTTTTTTTTTCTTGAAAGTGTTTATTTATTCAGCAGTTAGCAGGTGTAGTTGCGTTTGATTTTGGAAACTACACACTTGTGTTCAGTTATACATTTTCTTGCAAACAGGATTGTCATTTCCATAATTTGCGCTTTACCCCATTTTTTTCTCAAACTAATTTTTACTATAAGTTGATTTGAATATATATATATATATATATATATACTAGATTTTTTAAGGTTCGTAATACGGGCTTAATATAATTTCACATATTTTATTGAAAAAATTACATAAATTCACAACTTAAGATATTATAATCCTCTCAGATGCATCTCTATTTCCTTTCGGATACATCTATTTCTTCTCGAATATATATTTATCCCCTTTCGAATATATCTCTTCCCCGAAGTAATATGTCATTTGCAATGTATTGGACAATTAAGAAATATATTCGAGAGGAATGAAAAATTCGAGATTCTTGTAAATGAGAAAACTTCTCAGATATTATGTAATTAGCCTCCAAAGATATGAGATTTATGTACTTTATACTATTTTTTTTCTTTAGTAAACAACTTCAATATATTACTTTATAATCTATTTCAAATGGTCATACAATATAAATGTGTCGTTTACAATCTAAATTGAGAAAGATGAATTTTAAATAATTCTATGCAGCAAGGAAATAGAGAATTGTGTTATTTTATGAGTTAAAACATTTCGTATTCAAGGAATATATAAAATGTTGATATCTTTGAAAAAGTTTATCGATCTTCATATATATTCGCAAGTGGATCTATTTTTCACAATGTTATTATCTTCGTTTTGAGATATTTGCACCATAAGCTTTGCATCTGATAAAATACTAATCATTGATAAATCAATTCGTAAAAGATCGATTTAAAGTCTTTCAAATATCTATTGTTTCAACTTAAGTATAATGTGTTTGTATTTGACTTTGTCGATGAATTTTGTGATACATTTTATTATTGTCTTCGATAAGGAGAAATACTTAAAAAATTAATTTCTAACTTCACAACAATAAAAACAATTGAGAAATCAAATTTATTACCATATACAATAACAATTATCGTAATGCGATATTCTAAATATTAAAAGTATTTATTAAAAAATAATTTTTGACTCCACAACAATAAAAACAATCATGAAAGAAACTTTATTTTTATATACAATAACAATTATCGTAATGTTATATTCTAAATTATATTGATTAATTTTTTTTGGTACTACACTTAATATCATGCCGTAAAGAAAACTCTAAAGCTTACTCCCAAAAAATAAGCAATATATCTTTTGGTGGAGCAATTAAAATCATAACCGCACATTCAACATTTAGATGAAATTGTTTTGGTTCCTGACCCTGAACCAATTTTAATGGGGAAATCTTGTTGGCATGATACATACATGTGTTGCTACATGTTAAATAAAATTATCTCATACCAAATCTTATTTGAAAGTTTTGTTCTCATAATCATGATTTAGTTATAATTGGAGGCATAAAATTTCTGCTAAATCAACCAGCATTATCAATATAATTTCATAGTTTGGAACTCTGCTTTTAATTTAACAATTCGAGCAAATAGCCTTACAAACACCAATTTTAAGTACACAACAAAGCACATGTGATCATCACATAGATACATCTATCATATAATTACAAATGATCCACATGGCAGGTGAATGAGCTCCTATTCACCTTTTTAGATGTTCCGAAAACTTCAGGGGATTACAATCCCAATCTTAGCTGATACAATAATAATTTTAACAAGCAACACAAGAGATTTCTTGATGAGTCTTTTATTTCTTCATCATATAAGACAAATGAATTCTCAATTACATTTGCATCACATTTAGACCAGAGTGGTCAACCAGTCATGCCAACTGATTTATATTTCTAAACAAAGCTTTTTTCTATTGACAATTTCTTTTGATGTTCTTCTTTATTTTTTAACTGCTCATTTTCTTTAGTTTGAATTTTAATATTTAGAATTTGAATGTTAAACGTTCTACTGTGTTTGTATTTGAGTTTGTCGATGAATTTTGTGACACATTTTATTATTGTCTTCGATAAAAGAATTACTTAAAAAATTGATTTATAACTTCACAACAATAAAAACAATCGAGAAAGCTACCTTATACTATATAAAATAACAATTATCGTAATGTGATATACTAATATTGAAAGTATTATTAAAATAATAAATTTTGACTCCATAACAATAAAAACAATCATGAAAGAAACTTTATTTCTATATACAATAACAATTATCGTAATGTTATATTCTAAATTATATTACTTAATTTTTTATACTACACTTAATATCATGCCGTAAAGAAAACTCTAAAACTTATCCCAAAAAATAACCAATATACTTTTTTTCAGGTTGTTTTTTCCTAATTCATTTATTTTTTTAGTTTTTTTCTTCCTCTACATTTCTAAACAAGGTTTTTTTTCTGTTGACGTTTTATTTTGTTGTTCTTCTTTATTTTTTAACTACTCATTTTCTTTAGTTTGAATTTTAATATTCATTAGAATTTGAATGTTAAACGTTTTGCCTTATCAAATGTTCTCTGTTAAATAGTTTATCATATTTGATATTAAGAAAATATAAAAATAAAAAATTTATAATTTTAATCTTTCGATGAAACATTATTAAATTATTAATTTCTTGATAGTCAAACATTGTTCATTTTAGTCACGAAATTTGATATTTTCTTCAAATTAATTAAAAAATAGTGATACATCATTTTAAAGACTATTTTAATAATCAAAATACGAATTTAGTGGTCATATTATGTAACATAATATTAAAAATATGTTTACGCAATATTTCTTTAAAGTATTTCTAGTAACAAAATATTAACTATTCAAACACATTTTACTTTAATTATTCAAAATTTTCTTTCTAAAATATGTCAAAACAAGCTTAGCATTTATTATTGTTTGTAAGAAGTTAAGTAATAGAAACTCTTCATTTAAACAAAATTACAAATAACATCCTTATGGGGCCCATAACAAAAATTAAGACATGTATGGATTCTTCTAGATTTTCATTTTTACCATTAATTATACAATTATTATCTTACCCTTAAGTGATATTAAAATTTCTAAAATGACATTGGTCGTCCTTATCATGACTCTTCTATATAACTCGATATGAAAGGGCCCGTTAACGGTCCTAATATTTCAATCTTAAATTTATTATTTCGTGATTAATATTAAAATGCATATATGCATCCTTTTCAAGTCAGTCTTGTCCCGCCTGCTCGTTAGCAAGTGCCTCGGGCCCTGCCTCTCTTTTCCAACAATCTCAGCCGAGTGCTTCGTTCCCGGGACTTACTCTCATGCAGTGTTTTCTTGACCAATCATCATGATTAACTATCTAAAACTCATTTAATCATAACGATATCTTTCCTACCACAAATAACAACCTTGAATTCATAATTCAAATTCAAGGTAGAGCTAAGAGTTAAGTCTTGAGAGTTTTTTCGAATCTTTTTTAAAAAATCCCTTTGAGTCTTTTGAGGAGTCTACTTTAATTTCTAATAACTTGTTTCAAGACTTGAGTAAGTGAGTATGAGAATGATGAAAATGTATTCATGAGTCTACATTATCATTGAGATCCTTAATATTATGAATCATAACTCTTTATTCATAATTCAAATTCAAGAAAGAGCTAAGAGTAGAGTTCAAGAAAGTCTTTGAGTTCAATTGTGAATCCTTTGAGATCAACTATTGATTTGAGCTAAGTTTTGATGAAGTAAGTATGAAAATGAGAAAAATCATATACATGAATTCCATATTGTTATTTAGACCCTCAAGTCGAGTTGTTCATGCGCATAAATTTGGCATGAACTTCATAAGTTGAGTATCTTTGAGAGGAGTAGTATCTTCAAGGTCCAAGTCTTGAGTATTGAGTTCCTAATCATTTAGGGATTATATTACTAATCATAGGGCTACTACATGTTACCCACGAAGGTCCTTGAGTTGAGAAATTCATGTTTGTACACTAAAACAAATTCGATTATCATGAACAAAATAATTTCGTCATTTATAGACCATATTTCATCACTAAAAATCTTGTAAGACGAAAAATAATTCGTCACTAAAAGTATACAAAGACGATTAAGTGCTCCGTCGTTGAAAATATTATATTAACTACAAAAAGAAAAATCGTCCCCAAATCCTTAAACAATTGTCACAAATTTATTTGTCGTAAAAAGTACGTATATTTTTTTGTAGTTAAAAGTATGTTTTGTCACTAAAAAGGTTATTACTGCCGACAAAATTATATTGTCGCTAGTTATTTTACTTCAATCAGTGACAAATCAATTGTATATATAGTTAAATGTATTTTATAGTTGAAGAAAATCTAATTTATCCACTAATGACTATATTTTATATACAAAAAATTCTTATGTTCTTTAATTTATTAGGGATAAATTTATCATTACAAAAAAAGTTTATTTTCCTATGATATACTATATATATAAATAATAAAATAACCATCAAAGAATATAGTGCATCAACATTAAGTGATATTGCTTCTCTCTTAATCAAATATCTTGATTTTGAGTTTTGGATATGAAAAAAAATCTTAATTGGGAGCGCTATATCCGAATAGTCCTTATTTCGACGCAAAATATAATTGATCGAATTTCCATATGAATATCGCGTAATTATTAAAATTACTATTAGGAATTTGCTACTTTTGCCATCTCTTTCTAAATAGTAACCAACTTAAATTTATTTACTTCTCTAACCAATGTATTGATTTCATGGATTTCGATTCTTAACTTCTTATTTGAGACAAAAGAATAACAATATTAAGTAAATAAAGTAAATAATCTACTATAATTAAATAAATTTTAATTTGGTTAATTTAAAAATATAAAATATTTTATCATCAAAATATTCTTATTATCAATGTACGTAAATTGACCAGGAAAAAATTTTATTATTTCTCTTCAATATTTAATTCACAAAATTTTAAAACTCTAACGAAAGAACTATTATTATAAAGTTCGTAAGACTCTAGTTTGCTTTAATTTCATTTAGTTTATCTATCTATCTATTTTATTTATTATTTTTTATTTTAATGCTCCCTAATTAAAATATTGTTACCGTCATTTGATACATTTTAAATCATATTTACGTTAGTGCAAAAAGAAAAGGTGTTAATGAAACATAATAAAATAATAAGTACTCTTCTAAAAAAATGAGTCCCACAATTTTAGATAGACACATGGTCATCATAATTACAATTTTATATTACCCTCGAAAATGAGGCTATTTACAACTTTGCCATTAGTCGTCCCTCACTTCAACAATCATGAAATCAAATTTATTTCTATTTACAATAACAATTATCATAATGTTATATTCTAAATATTGAAAATATATTAATATATTGATTTCTAACTCCACAAAAATAACAACAATCATAAAAGCAATTTTATTTCTATATACGATAACAATTGACATAATGTTATATTCTAAATTACATGAATAATTTTTTTTTATACTACACTCTAAATATCATATTGTAAAAGAAACTTTGAATCTTACCCCCCACAAAATAACCAATATACTTGTTTTTTATTTCAAGTTATTATTTATTTTTAAATTTTTTTCTTCCTCTATATTTCTCAAGCCCTTTTCTATTGATATTTTTATTTTTTTCTTTATTTTTTAACTAATCATTTTTCTTTAGTTTGTATTCTAATATTCCTTAGAATTTGAATATTAATTTTTTTATTATCAAATTTTCCCTGTCAAATAGTTTATCATATTTGATATAAGAAAATATTCTAAATAAATTTTTCCTAATAAATAGTCAAACATTGTTCATTCTTTTAGTCACGTAATTTTATATATCTTCAAATTAATTAAAAAGTATTGATACGTCATTTTAAAGATTGTTTTAATAATTAAGATACGAATTTGGTGATAATATTCTGTAACAAATATTAAAAATATGTTTACGCAATAATTCTTTAAAGTATTTTTAGGAACAAAAATATTAACTATTCAAACAGATTTTATTTTAAATTAGTTCAAAATTTTCTTTCAAAAACATGTCAAAATAAGCTTAGCATTTATTATTGTTTGTAAAAAGTTAATTAATAGAAACTCTTCATTTTAATACAATTATAAAAATATCTTTATGGGTCAATTTTAAAAGTAAAGAAATGTATAGATTCTTCTAGATTTTCATTTTGGTCATTAATTATATAATTATTATTTCACCCTTAAATAATATAGAATTACTAAAATGCCATTGTTTAATAAATATTTTTGGTTTAATGAAAATTTCACACACACAAAAAAAAGAGAAAAATCTATATAATATGTGGATCCAAATTAAATGTCACATCATTAGGATACACATGTCATTTAAGAAAAGATATTTGGTTGTATTGCTATTATAAATCTAATATCACTTTTTTGATGTCATAACATAAAAACAAACATTCTAGAATATTTGTGAAATGACAAAATTGCCCTTGATCGTCCTCAACTTGGCTCTTCTATATATACTAGATTAGTGTAGCCCGTGCTAACAATGGAAAGTGTTTTGCAAAAGATCATTAAGCAACTTCAACAAAATTCCAACTCAGACCATAATAGTCGTAAAGATTACAACAGATATATCCGAATTTAGAATAATGTCAATCACAAAAGAAATAATTTTTAAGCTCAAAGAAGCTCCTTGAAATATTATGTTTTTACAAATTGTTACTCATTTGTTGGATCTTACCAACTCAAGTGTGTGCCTAGAAGTTCCACATTAACCCTTATAAGAAGGGAGTCATTACAAAAGTATTCAAATAGTCACAACCTGCGGTAAATAAGTAGCCAAATTAGGGGGAGGGGGGATCCTAAGTAATGAAGTAGCATTTAAAATTCAAAGAACAAAATAAATATTCTAAGTAACGATGTAGTATTTAAAATCCACTCTTACAACAGTGCTTTTATGAAACCCCATCAAAATTCCCATTGAAGAACATAAAGCCACTAAAATCTCCATTCAAGCATCTATTATTTCTTATTCTACAAAACAAATGCAACAAAAAGAGTTCCCAAGTATTTCGTTCCATTGCAAAGTTGCATCGTCTATGATACAACATTCAAAAAGCAAAATGTACACATAAAAAATTGTTATGTACCAAGAATCATCTTCAAGACATTGTATACTCATCAAGTTTCTTATCTTACTTAATACAATTCACATACCAACACTAAAAAAGATCGAAGAAACACATTTGGATTGTCACAGTTCTTGAGGAATCTTGACAGTTTTTTTTTACTGGGGTTTGCGTAGGGGTTTACAAGGTGAGGCATCAAACCTTCACAAACAAAAAGGGAGTTTATGTAATCAACTAACTGAGCTATAAAAATTTCTCTATGGCAATATTAGCTTTAAGTATTAATTTACCTTATTTCGACTGTGAGGCTATTTTTGTGGCTTAGCCATGAAGCTCAGATAAATCTGTTTCAACATTTTTGTATATTTGTAGAAAAAAGGTATAGTTTATCTAATTAAATGAAAGTGAACTGAAGCTGAAATCGTCAATTGTTCTCTTAACATGATTCAAAAGTACCTTTGTCGTGTCTTATCTCTAATTCAGAGTCTTCACTGTTTAGTATCAATATTTCTAACTAAAAGAACATATGATCTATTTTTATTTGATGAGTATATGATCTCTTTTTTCATGAACATATTTCCCTTTGTCTTAAATTTTGTATGTACCTAGATAAAAAAAAATCAAAGTTCTCCAACTCAAGTCACCCTTCTCAGTAGAGGGAATATAAGATTAGATACCATGAAGAGCAGTCCAAATGTTCATCATATAACTGACCATCAAACTACGGAGAAACAAACAAACAGATATAAGCAATTAGCAGACCATTAGAATCCTTGAGAATTCCTCCTTACATTATGGTTATGTGTAATAAACATGTATGTAGCATATGTGAAGTCTTAGTTGTGCCCATCTCTTAAACTACAGTTATTTAGAAGTCAAAAATCACCTCATAGACTGTAGATCTTATTTTCAAACTAATAATATTAGAATTCATTATTATTTTATGACTATGGAGAGCAAGTCCTACATAGAAATGACTTATTCATTCTTTAAATAGTATTATGGATTTGGATCTTTCAAACATTTATTTTTTCGATGAATATAAAATCCTACCGGAACTTCCAATTTTCTTGGTGAAGGAGCTCACGCTATCCACTCTACTGTTGCAGTAGACTTAACTATCTCTAAATCCTTCTCGACTCAAAACCTTCTAATTTACTTTGTCAATCCAATGACTAAGAAACAATGATGACAGGTTCGAAAAAGAACAATAATGTATCAGTTACTAAAGTTAGCAAATAACTTGAACTTTTAGTTTATTACATAGAAAGATGCAGTTTACTGCACTCTTGCATTGAGCTGAATAATTCAACAGACTACGAGGTAAGTTCAACTCACATACTGGTTGGTCATACATGCACTCATTGACCTATTATAATGATCGTTTAATGATAAAACATGAACAAATTTAAACGATGAGAACTCCAACAACTTCAACAATTTGTGAAGTTAGATCTAATATAAATAAGATTAAAAATTATTGATTCTTTACCTTAATATAGTGCTCACACTCAACTAATCTTTCAATAGAAGACCTACATAAACATAATGTGTTAGAAGCAACCTTGGATCTTGTGTTAGCTCTCTAGAGTAACATGTAAGCAAAATAACAAATGATAGATTACCTCAAGATGAATATTCAACCTGGAATAGGTCTAAATATGTCCTCAATGGGCTTTGTCACAACATCTGCAAACTGTTGCAGTTCAACTTCTTTCCAAGAGATATCCATCTAAACCTCTAATCTCTTCAATCTGATCAAAGAAGAGAGAAAATTACATGTACAACTTCTTTATGAACATCAATATTTCAGTGTCTAATAAACATTTGATTTGACCATATGAAAAAGCTTAAGGCTAAAATAACCAGAAGACATAAGTTTCTGGAGGAAAAAAACATAAAATACATAATAAAGAAGTAAAATCATAATGAAGAAGAGATCAAAAAAGTTTAAATTCTAAGATATATAGCAAAAGTGAGAAGAAGTCAAAATATTTGTTACTCCTAATACAGTTGCATAACATCAAACAGTGCTTAGCTAGCCTAACCAACAAAAGAATTGACCATATCATCACTTGGATTCTATTTAATAAGCAGAGAAAAACACATGTCTTTAACAAACAGTGTCCACCAGCCATACAATACAAACGCTACCAATTAAAGCATATAAATAATCTAAGTGAAAGAGAAAAAATATTAATCATGTTATTACCACGAGAAGATGATGAAAAACAGAGAGCATTGCTCTTTGGGGATATTCACATTATATTCCTACTTACTCATAGCTTAAGTATTACTATTAATACTTTGCTAAGCAAATAGGATTTTATTGGCCCTCACATATTTTTTCTTAATTTGCATAACTTAAAGCCTAACTAATACCGCATAGAAACTATACATCATTTATGTCGTTTGTTCTATATTTTTCTTTGACAAGAATATTTCACAAGAAAGCGACTGTCTTTGTAGTGATGCTTTAGCTAGATGAGTGTCTCAATCCTAAGCTCAAGGCTCTGTGGCATCAGAAGAATATTTTATTTCTTGCTCTTGCAATTGGAATGTGATATTCAGCGAAGAACAAAATGAGTAAAACAATAATTACGACAAATCCATGATAAAGTGAAAACAAAACTTAAAATTAGAAACAATAAGTTAAAAAGAATTTCAACTAAAGAATATGCAGATTAGAATATCACAGACAGGATAAAGTTGGATCAAGAGTTCAATAAGCTCATTAACACAAGTATTCAGATAAAAGTTCAAATAACTACAACTCATCTTTAGTTATATGAATTACCTTTAACCATAGCCGAATTGAATGGTCCAAGCTTGAGGTTACAAAAAGATTATCACATTTCTGCCCCTTGCTACTATACAAGAATGTCTCTTCAAATGGAATTGATCTGCAGTTAGTAGTATTATGGCTATTGATACACATAAAAAAAGAAATGACAAACTAAGATGAAATGTATTTATAAGTGAAGTAAATGATCCTGAATTGGATAATCTAGAACTTCTGTTGACATATCAATCTGGTTTACCACATGTGCCAACTCCTAAATAAAAAAATAGATATATAGCAACTCAAACCTCAGAGAAGTAATTTTGGCGGTGTGACCTCTGAGTGTGCCATATGAATCTTTTCCATGCTGAAAATCATCAATGTTCAATACATAGACTTCAAACGCATGACAGAGAGGTGTTTTGAAATGCCTTCAAAAACTAAGTAAACACCGAACATCAACTAAAGAAGACTAAAATTGAGTGCAAATATAAAAATCAGAGATCTATAAATTATCATTAAATGATACTTATGTTTCATCTAGGAAATAATTTAACAGATAGACCATCATGTTAATTGCAAACTTGTAGAAAACTTTAACTGAAATAAATAAAAATTTGTATAAAGTTTGCCAGGATCTCATTGATTTAGTGAGTAATGCCTTACCTCGATGTCGTAGTAGCTATTTCAAATATATCTTGTCGATTTCTCAATGAATCTGCAGTCACAAAGTGAACGCCAAGTAAATAATTGGTGAGAGCTTAAGAAAAACAATTTTCAAAATATAAGTAACTCTCAGTGCAATAAACTAATAAATAACTTACAACAAGAAAGTAAGTGAAACATTAAAGCTAACTACTTCATATTTCCTAGCGCGAGTGACTTCCTATAGAAAACTGTATAAATTTAGGAGTAATTTAGGATAGTATGTCATCAAAAGATATTGCTAACTTCCAGTTACGACATACACAGAGAAATCTAAATTTGATGTGGCTACAATAAACAGTACATCAATTATTTATCCTAATTATTTTATATCTCAATTGTAAGGTGTTGGGGGAAAAGGTCAATGAGCATGTTTGTGTTGCCTATGGGTTCTGCGTGTAATTTTTCAGAGGTGTGTTGGTGTAGATAGCTAACACAAGTAGGCCAGGGTTCATTCAACCAACTGAAACAGTAATATGAACCTCGATGGAGCAATATGAAACATTTAATTAATCACAAGAAAGAACTATTGAAAACCCAAAGCTATCAAAGAATTACGCACGTCGGATCAAGTTCTCCCAGGCTCTCTAACTCTTCTACCAGAAATTTCAAGAATATAGCTATTCATACATTCTAGAGTTGTTGGCGGTGAAGCAGGAGATATGGTCTATGAAATTCAGGAGGAAGAAGAAATATACCAATGCCATGAATACTTACCTTGAATGTTATTTTATTCAGGATCTTAATTGATTTGGAACACCCAACAGTAAAAAGGAAGTGAACTGAAAGAATTAAGATTTTCGAAAGCATTGAGATTGAGAACCATGAGGGCAAAGATTGAGAGAACTGATCTGGAATCACAACATATGAGAAGATGAGAGCAGTCTTTTGAGTTGATTCTCCGTATGATATTTTTTGAACCAGAAGAACTCAATCCTCTACATAGAGAGTTCTTCGTTTCTACAAAATTCATACAGAGTCTGTCTTAACTATGTGACGACGTAATTACCATTTTGCTTTGTGCAAACTATAGAAGTGTTAAAAGAAGCAGATTTGAGCAAGAATTCAGAGAGAATCATACCTTAAATGGTAAAAAGAGAGCTAAAAGTTTTAGAAGGAGAATTAGGAGTTCTCTGTTTTGTTTCGCAGAAGAAGCAAAAATGAGAGAATATCTTACCCAAATTTGGAAGATGTTGTTGAGAAGATAAGAGAACCAAAACAATGAACTTGAAGGTGCCAAGAAATTAGGTTTGGAAGCAAAAAAAATGGAAGTTTTCGTTGTAGTTGTATTTGTCTTTCTTGTTCTTTGTCGGTCGGAAGAAAGTACAGAAATGGTTGCTTCAAGAAGTATGTGGAGTATTCTATTAGCGTGAAATGACCAATATGCCCTTGGTCGTCCTCCTCATCATGCTTCTATATAATATAATATATAAAAAAAAAAAAATACTAGAGATATCAGGTGTCTGCGCTAGCGCAGGCCCAACGTATGTTAATTTTTTTCTTCCAATTTATGTGACACAAATGAAATTTGAAAAAATGAACTAAATTTTTTATGTGTTTCTTTAAAAAAAATTAAATTATTAATTTATGTATATTTTGTGTCATTTTCGAATAATATATGTTACGACATCTGTTTTATTTTATGTGATACAAGTTATTTTAGGAAAGTCAACGAAATCTTTTATATGATTCTCACATATTTTTAGTTGTCATTTTACTATGATTCATAGTACTTTTTAGTTCTTACGTTATTTTGAAATAATATATGCAACTTTTTTTGTTTCGATAAAAGTAAGGGAGTCAACCAAATTTCATTATGTTTTTTAACTATGTTTTCCTAAAAATATCTTAAATTGTTACATTGCGTTCTTAAGCCTTTTTTTATGTAATTTTCAAATATATAACAAATTATGAATTAAAACGAAGAATTAATGTTTTCAAATCATTATATTTCTATATTAAAATGTTCAAATCCTTAAAACTCCACATATATGCACAAATTAATAGAAGGAAATCAAACGATTTTTTTAAGAAATATATGAAAGCTCATTTTAATAATAACACATATATATTTCATTTTTAATATATGAATCCCTCCTTTTCGATTTATAAGAACTTATTTTTTTATTTTATTTAAAAAAGAAAATAACTTCTGAATTTTAATTTTTTTATATAGTATATTTAAGATCACAAAATTAAAAAATATTTCAATACACAAAATTTAATATACATATAAATTTTAATTTTTTGATTGGTTCCACCCAATATTATACTTTGATATATAATTATTAAGAGCTAAGCGTAATCATTATTTATTTACTTTCATATAATAAACAGATATCACAATAACTCATAAAAATATGAAAAAATAACAAAAATGAGGTAATACTGATAATAATAACTAAAGATGTTTCTAGAACTATTTTATTTTCTTGTTATCATTCGTGGTAGATTTTTACTTGCATGAAATTACATTTTTACCTTTGATCATCATACACTTCATATATAGAAAGATGTTTCTAGAATTATTTATTATTGATAGATTTTTGTTAGAATGAAAGTACATATTTATTCTTAGTTGTCTAAATACAAATATATCATCCTATTCAATTTTATTTGTAAAGTTACTTTTCAACATCTTTTTCTTTAATTTCAATCTAATTTATATTATTAATGTTATCACACTTATTTATTTTCAAGTATATTAATTAGAACCAAAATAAAGATGGAAATAATTAATTCATGATAAATTTTTATATAAAAAGTAGGCATTTTTTATAAGCATAATGAATAGAAAAAAATATTAAGAATTAAATTAAAGTAATAGTAAAATAGAATAATAATAAAATAGATATCACAATAACTCACAAAAAAAAAGAAAGTTATGTAATAACAAAATAAGTTAATGATAATAATAGTAACTTAAGATGTTTCTACAACTATTTAATTTTTTGTTATCATTCTCGATAGATTTTTGTTAGCCCGAAATTATATTTTTGCCCTTGATCATTATTCACTTCATATATACAAAGAGGTTTCTAGAATTATTAATTATCTTTCTAAATAGACTTTTGTTAGCGTAAAATTATATTTTTGCCCTTGGACGTCCTCCCACTTCACTCTTCTATATAATAGAAATATATATATATATATATATATATATATATATATATATATATATACTAGATAATTGAAGGCCCGTTCACGCGCCCTATATAATTAATTATTTTTTTCAATTGTAAGTTTAAAAAAATTATTCAAATTAATATCTTATTTTAGTATAGTTTCTATAATTTTCTACTATTTAAAAAAGTTACAAAAATCTCCTCTCAGATACATTCGTATCCTCAGTCAGACATATCAGTATCTTCTCTCGGATACATTTCTATCCTCTCTTGAATACGTCTTTATCCCATCTTGAATACATTTCTATTCTCTCTTGGATACATTTCTCCCCTCTCGGATATATCCATATTCTCTCTCGAATACACCCTCCCCTCTCGGATTCATCCGTGAGCTATGTGTCTGCAAGTTTTCTCAATAATAATGTATCACGATCAATGTAGCAGCATGTTTGCTGATTTATCTGAAGTTATTTAATTTTAAGAAAATTTTGTAATTTAAAAAAAGTTGGGATATAATGTAATTAACTCTTTACACTATGAAAATTATGAAAATTTTACTTTAATTTATGTGACATATTTTTCTTTATAGTCAGTTTCAAAAGAATGATGTATAATATATTTAAATAACATTTTGACTTTAAAATATATTCATTTTATTCTTAGTAAGATGATCTATAGTCATATGAACATCTATGGTTTGTTTTAGACCACGAGTTTTACAAGTGTTTATTCTTTTTAAAAAAATTTCATGTCAAGTTAAATTAAAATTATATAAACCGAAAGGGAGTGTGTACAAACTTTAGATCAGTTTTATATTTATAAAATTTAAGTTTTTGTAACTATTTTCCCTTTTAATAAAATTTAAAATGAAAATAATTCACAATTAGTTTTATAGTATTTTCTCTTATCAATATTCTATCGATAATAATCAAAAAATTTAATTTAAAGGTAATAGAGTATTTTAAATTTGAAATTCAAGTATTGATATCAATTAAGAAAACATTTATTTTTAAGTTGTAAAGCATTCATAATCTAATATTTAATGTGCTTCTTACTCTCGACGATGGCACTAATTTATAATAATTCAAGATTGCAAGAAGTAGAAATCAAGACTAAAATGTGCAACTCACTATTATATGAAGGTCAATATGTAGTTTATATTTTGTGGAAGTTTCATATGTATATGATGTATAATTCTATGCCAAATTAATTTTTGTTTTCATATATCTATACAATTTTAAAATTTATCCCGTTAATTGGTTATGTGTTTTATTAAATTACAACTATGCATTCATTATTTTGTCCTTTTTTTTTATTCTCACATTATCAACTCTATTTTTTTATCTCTTTAGAATTGTGATATTTTTGTTTTCTTATTTAAGTCATAATAAGAAGGGTACTTTTGACCCAATAGTTTGACGGAAAGGATAGTTTTGAGCCAAAATATAGTTTACGGGTAAATATGAACTATTTCAGATAGTTTAAGGGTATTTTTTACCTTTTTCCTTTTAGTCTATGTGGCAGTGGATACCTATTGCCGTGCAATGTGGCATTCATATGGCATTTAACAACTTCTATTAATAAAAATTGCATTTTTGACCCAATAGTTTGACGGCAAAGAGACTTTTGAGCGAAAATATAATTTCAGGATAAATATGAACTATTTCGGATAGTTTAAGAATATTTACCCTTTTCTGTTAAAAATATATGAATACTTATGTTTAAAAACATTGAACATAATTTAAAAGGAAATTACATCATGGAAGATGGTAGGTCATACTGAATATGTTGTAGTAGCAATAAACATATATGAACTATTTAAATTGTAAAAATAGTTTTTACATTATTATAATCAAATAGATACAAATTAATTTTTAAAAATTAAATAAAATGACTATGTGGAGTCACACATGAAACAAAACTTTTTGTGACTCTAGAAAAAGATTATTCAATTCTTCTAGAAAATTATTTTGACCACTAATTATGCAATTATAAAGTTATAACTTTGCCCATAAATAATGTTTAAAATTACAATATTGTCATTGGTCGTCATAATCATGACTCTTCTATATAATAGAAAATAGACTAGGCTAGAAAATTTCAAGTTACTACGAAAAAGTTTTTCGGTCCAAAATTTTCCCCAGTTATTTTTTCTATAACAACGGGAACAGGTCGTTACAGATCCTTAGAATTTTTTTAAAATTTTTTATCCTTTGTTAAAATATTATACGATATACAAAATTAAATTTTTCTGTTTTTCTCAAACTATTAATTAATTCTCTTTATAAAATTTAAAATTAATGAGTCCTAAAATATATTTGTAAAATAAAGTTATCCAAAATATATGATAAGATATATTAGAAAAATTAATAATTAAGGAGTGTTCTATATATATATATATATATATATATATATATATATATATATATATATATATATATATATATATATATAATAACTGAAGGCCTGTATACGGGCCTAATATAATTACTTATAATTTTAATATCAATTTTTCATAGAGAAATTTTAAGTGTTTATTATTATTTTTTATTATTTTTAAATAATAATTGTTTTAACAAAAATATTAAATCAAATCTGATCAATATTTTTTTCCCCAATCAAACTTTTTGCGTAAATAAAGTAATGTAATAATGTAGATTAATTCAAAAACAAATTTCAGGTTTGTTAATACTCATGATTTAAAATTTAAGTTTTCTTTCTACTATTGCATACTGATATAAATTTAAAGATTTTAAAAATAATTTATTTTTATATTGAATTGTTATATGCAATTTTCTTCAATATCTTTATTTTTAATTTATTGTTCACAAGTAAAAATTAGAATTAAAAAGTGCATATCATAGTTACATGAAGTTCAACGTGTAATTTATCTTAAATAATAACAGAAAAGTGATTAGTAATTAATATAACACACTATTTTATATTCTTTTTCTCAGGTAGAAGGCCAAATACATACGCAAGTCCCTAAAGTTGTTCGGTTTTTTCCCCTAGGTACCTCAACTAACCCAGTTTCCTATTGAATCCTTGAACCTTCAATAATTTGATCCTTTTAAATATTCTTGCTGGTGTGGAGTCAAACGTGATCTCACGTCCTTTAAGCGCGTGCAGACGCTTTAAAAGCTCTGATGTGGATCTTGAACCACCCACCAACGGTCTTCTTCCCCCTTTTAACCCTAATTTCTCCCATTCTTCTCTTATTTCTCCTCTTTTGTTTCTCTTCATCATTATTTCTATTCAGGTCGCCATTACGTCGCCTCACGTCGTTTAATTGATCTCGCCATGCCTCACTGATAAATGGCGTTACATGGTCGCCTCGCCTCGCCATAAAGCCTTTGGCGAATGGCAAGCTCCATTAAAAACACTACTATGAACCAAAACTACCCCACCCCACTGCCAATCTTGATAGAAGAGTGGTTGACTGGAAGGAGCAGCTTGTATACCAATCGAATAGCTTTGTCAATTACTCACTACAACGGGTGTCCAAGGAGCAGACCCCCCCTCTCCCCCAACGAGAACATAGCAGTGAGCGAGGAGGACGACCATATGGAGGATCGGGTTAGAAGTGTTTTGGGGGGAAATTAGTTTTTAGGTTTGAGGATTTAATATGTGGCGTTGACGTTGTAATTGAGTTGAAGTATATTGGTCGAAATTTCCACGTGGGGAAGGTTCATCTCACACGCCCAATTACCAAAAATAATTTGTTGAAATTTGGCTCCACATCAGCCAAGAATATTTACAAGGATCAAATTATTGGGGGTTCAAGAATTCAATAGGAAACTGGATTCGTTAAGGTACCTGAGGAAAAAAATCGAACAACTTTAGGGACTTGCGTATGTATTTGGCCCAGGTAGAATGATATATAGAGTTAATATTTTTTTTTCTAGGATTCATATCAAATTCATATTTTCTTCGTCTTAATTAATTTGTCTTATTTTTCTAAAAGAACTTCATATATTTAAAAATTATGTAAAATATGTATAAATTACAATAATTAAAAATTTATAATATTTACATGACATATAAAAAAATTAGGTTGACTCTCAAAATTTTATTAATGACACGTAAACGACGGCATACAAAATAACATATATTATTTGAAATGATATAAAGATAGTATAAATCACAATAACTAACACTTTAAGATATTTTTATAACATAAAATAATTGACTTTCAATGAAATTATTATTTGAATTATTTATTTAACATTTCGGAGAAATGCCAAAAAAAATAAAAATGATGGAGTTTAAAAGTGAAAAGGAACTGTGAACCTTTTTAGTTTTGGATTCTACTTTATATTATTCTAGGGTAAATAAAAGAGATAATTGTATATAATAGCAAACTAATAATCTAAAATAAATAGAGTAGCTAGGGTTTGATTTAATTGTGCTCAATAGAAAACGTTTGCAAAAAATTGCCAGGCGCCTCTCTCCCTAATATCTCGCTCGCCACTCTCCTCCAATCTCTCGCTCGCTTCCTCACTTTTTATACAAACACAAGTGTATAAAAATTATTTCTAATTGTATAAAGCAGAGGAAATTGTATAAATACATATATTTTTGTTTCCCTCTCTCCCCTCTTCCAGATCTCGCTCGCCACTCTCACAAATCTCGCTCGCCACCCTCGCCTTTCTCACTTATACAAATAGAAGCGAAATATATAATTGCGTTTCTGTTTGTATAAAACGTGAGAAAATTGTATATACACATGCAAGTACATATATTTTCGTCCTATACACTTATAATTATACAATAAAAATACTCCCCTGCCCAATTTCTTTTGCATTTTTCTCTTTCTCGTTTTATACAGATTTCAACTTGTATCTAATTTCTCTCTTTCTCGTTTTATACAATTCGATTCAATTGTATATTCTCTGCCAAGTCTCTTTTGTCTTTCTCTCTTTCTCATTTTATACAAATTCAAATTGTATATAATCGTTCTATACACTTATAATCATACAATTCCTTTTATACACTTTGCTTTTATACAAGTCTCTGCCCAAGTGTCTTTCTCTTTCTCGTTTTATACACTTCGTTTTATACAATTCGCTTCAACTGTATATGTATAGCAAATTATACAGTTTCTATGTTTGATATGGAGCGCAATTATGCAAACTTTGCTATAGCATACAAATTTGAATTTTTTATTTGCTATATGTAAAAGTTGCCCTAAATAAAATAGTGTACGGAAAGAATATTGATTTTTAAAACTAAGGCACTATCCATTAATCTTTTCCTTTAAACCCATTATAGTTTAATTAGTTTCAATTAATTGTATACTAAAGAAAAATTACACTGAACAACTAATTAACTAATGAAATTTCAATGAAAATATTTGTATTTGTAAGTAAAAAATTTGATCAGTGCCATATAAATAGGATAGATGAAGTAACATACATTATTTGAAATCGAGGTAAATAATAATGTAAATTATAATAATTAACAAACTTAAAAATTCAAAAGATATATAATACAATAATGAACAACTTTTAATATTTGAAACAATTAAAAATAGATCGACTCTCTAAATTCTATTTGTATCACATGTGACGTAAATAATATTGTGAATCATAATAATTAACAACTTAATAATTTAAAATATATATAATACAAAAATTAACAACTTTGAACATTTAAAACAATTAAAAGTTGACCGACTCTCCAAATTATATATATATATTATATATATATATATATGAAATTAACGTAACTGTAAATCATAATAATTAACAACTTAAAAATTTAAAAGACATATAATATTATGTTTTTGCTAATACGGAATGTTGTGTCTAGTGTGTATATTTATATATATAATAATAACCTTTTATATGAAATTAATTGTTTTTCATAAATATGATAAATATAAATTATTTATGAATCTAAGAAGGAATAACAAAATACAACAATTGAGTAGATTGAATGTTACACTACTTTAAGAAAAAGAAAAAAAGTACTCTGATATTTTAATATTATAAACTTATTAGTATATTAAAAAAAGTAGGAAAATTACTGTGATAACTTTGAAGACAATAATAGGCCTTACCTTTATAGAAGTCCGTGTGTTTTGTTTTACTCTTCCAATGTGTGGATAGCCACGTGGCCATGAATATGTTAGAATTTGGATGTTTTTTTTGAAATTTCAGTACTTTCTATGCACGAAATACAATTGCTATTAAGCTGTAAATTTTGCTTATTTACGGATTTGTCTTGGTCGTCCTCCTCTCCACATTTCTATATATATAATAGAAATATATATATGATAAAGTGAATTATTTTAAACAAAATGCATCATAAAAGATAGAAAGCAAAATAAAATTACGTTAGAAAAGATAAGGTTTTTCGTCATCATCATGTGGCCTAAATGTAACACCTCAAATTTCAAAAACGACTAAAGAGAGGTTCGTACAAGTCACCCATCCGTTTTTTCATTTTGGGTTAACTTCAATGATCATATATTTTAGCACATGGATAATTAAGTGATCCCTGACCTATCAAATTAAGGATCTTTGAGCCCTCTTTCCAATGTCACCAGGTTTGTTTAATTTGGAGCTCGGAGTAGAAAGTTATGATCGTTTTAGTGAAGCCTCTCTTCTAAAGACATTTCAATCGTTTTAAGAGGTGGTTTGATCTCTTCCTTTTCCTTCTAAGCTTAGACAAGTTTTTCGTCACCCAATTGGTGTGTGGGTGAACGGAACCAACCCTGTGAAAACTTAAATTTCTCGGTAAAATCTTACTCACAACAAAGAATGGTTCGAGTCTTAGCTCAAAATTTTTTTTATGTTACAAATACCAAATTGCCCTCGAAGCCTCTGAAAATTCAACCACACTTAGACCTAAATCCCTCGAATATAATGGTGTCTTAGGAATTTCGAACTGATTGTCCGAACTCCTAACGGTGATCAAAGTCAATTTGACCTAAATACACTTAAACTCTCAACTCAAGAGCTCAAATCCACATGAAAACTTCAAACTGAAAACGCTAACATACATTCCTAGATCAAATTATCCATTCCAAAGCTAATGTCACTAACTAAATTTCATTTTGAGACACATAATTTTGATCGTTGATAAAAATCACTTTTAATAATTTAAGGCTTTCAAAAAAAACAAAAACAATTTTTTTTATATGATTTTAAAACAAAATTTGTAAATTGACCAAACATAGCTCATGTCAACTATTGAGAGATATAAAACGATATTGCATCAAAAAAAAAAGTCTGATATAAAATGATATTTTAGATTTTATTTTATTAAAAGAATATTATTTTCTTGGCAAGAGTAAGATTCTTGATGTTTGATTGAAGTTAATCATTGGAAAACCTTGTGATCCAAAAGCTGCCAACGAAAAACATCATGTCAGTACGATAATTGAAGAAACAATCATTGTAAGGCATAAATCACATTGAATTGAAGTGAATTATTCAATTCTTTAGTTTTTTTAGGTCCGGTATTGATATTCTTTAAAAAAAAAATTGATTTAGTTTTTCAATTCATAGCAATTAAATTATTGAATAAAAAAATCATTATAGTTTAAGATAAGGATAGACAAATTAGTTTGATTTGTCAATGCATAGCAATTTCAAGATAAGGATACCCACATCATGTTGAATCGAACTAATTCAATTCTTTAGTTTTTTAGATTTGACATTGATATTTTTTCAAAAAATTTGGTTTGATTTCTCAATTTATAGCAATTAAATCATTGATGATTTTTTATATTGTAATTTAATATAAGAATAGGCATGAATATCAACAAAATCAGATTGAATTTAATTAATTTAATTCTTCAACTTTTAGGTCGGATATTAATATTTTTCTCAAATTTTTTTGTTTGATTTGTCAATTCGTTGTAATTAAATTATTGAAACTACACTGAAGATAATCATTCTTAACAGATAAAAGTTGCATTGAAGATAATCATATGAAAATCTTGTGATCGAAAAGTTGCCGACGAAAACATTGTGTCTGTACGACACTTTGAAAAAGAAATTTTCTTGTTTCTCAGTTAATTGAGTATAGAACATAGAAATATCTATAATATAGTTTAGGATTAAAATAAATATCTAAAAATTATATTAAATTAAATTAAATCAATTCTTTAGTTTTAGGTTTGGCATTGATATTTAAAAAAAAAATTGGTTTGATTTCTCAATTCGTAGCAAAAAATTACTATAGATCAAGATAAGAATAGACATAAACATCGAAAAATCGGATTCAATTGAATTAATTCAATTCTTTAGTTTTTACGTTCAGCATTGATTTTTTTTCCGAAAATTTTGGTTTGATTTCTCAATTTGTAGAAATCAAATCATTAATGAAAAAATTGTTGCAGTTCAAGCTAAAAATATGCATAAATATATTTGAAAATCAGGTTGAACTTAATTAATTCAATTTGTAAGTTTTTAGCTTTGGCATTGATATTATTTTTTTAAAAAAAATTGATTTTATTTCTCAATTTGTAGCAATGAAATCATTAATGAAACGGGAAACTTTCACATATAGCCACTTAAAAATAATTAATTACTCTTAATAGCTATAGTTTGATAATTACAATTTGTAGCTACATGTTATATGGAGGAGAGAGACAAGCGAGACTGGGAGAGAGAGGAGAGAGGCGAGAGAGAGGGAGAAAAGAGTGGGAGAAAGGTGAATTATATATGTATATTGGTTAGATAATTGTATATAATACATATATATTTGTATATATGGCAAGAGAGATTGGGAGAGGGAGTAGAGAGGCGAGCGAGACTGGGAGAGAGAGGAGAGAGGCGAGCGAGATTGAGAGAAGCGAGAGAGAGAGGACAGAGAGTGGGAGAGAGGTGAATTGTATATGTATATAATTGTATATAACTGTATATTATACATATACATTTGTATAAATGGCAAGCGAGATTGGGAGAGGGAGGAGAGAGGCGAGCGAGATTGAGAGAGGGAGGAGAGAGGTGAGCGAGAGAGGGCAGAAAGTGGGAGAGAGGTGAATTGTATATGTATATAGGTTAAAAAATTGTATATTATACATATGTATTTGTATATCTTGGTGAATTATACATATACAAACATGACTAATTATACAAACTCGAAGTCAGCCCACGTAATTAATGTATAATATTAGTCGCGAGTGGTAATTATAGCAAACTATAGCTATGATGAGTAATTAAATAGTATAAATTTGCTTAGCCGCGTAATTTTCCCTAAAGGGAAACTTTCACATATAGCCACTTAAAAATAATTAATTACTCTTCATAGCTATAGTTTGATATTACAATTTGTAGCTACAACTTATATAAAGGAGAGAGGCGAGCGAGACTGGGAGAGAGAGGAGAGAGGCGAGAGAGAGGGGGAAAAGAGTGGGAGAAAGGTGAATTGTATATGTATATTGGTTAGATAATTGTATATTATACATATGTAATTGTATATATGGCAAGAGAGATTGGGAGAGGGAGGAGAGAGGCGATCGAGATTGGGAGAGAGAGGAGAGAGGCGAGCGAGATCGAGAGAGGGAGGAGAGAGGCGAGCGAGAGAGGGCAGAGAGTGGGAGAAAGGTGAATTGTATATGTATATAATTGTATATAACTGTATATTATACATATATATTTGTATAAATGGCAGCGAGATTGGGAGAGGGAGTAGAGAGGCAAGCGAGATTGAAAGAGGGAGGAGAGAGGCGAGCGAGATAGGGCATAAAGTGGGAGAGAGGTGAATTATATATGTATATAGGCTAAAAAATTGTATATTATACATATTTATTTGTATATTTTGGCAATTATACTTATACAAACATGACTAATTATACAAACTCGAAGTCAACCCATGTAATTAATGTATAATGTTAGTCGCGAGTGGTAATTATAGCAAACTATAGCTATGACGAGTAATTAAATAGTATAAGTTTGCTTATCCGCGTAATTTTTCCTGTATTTCAAGATAATGATAAGCATAAATATTGAAAAATCAGGTTGAATTGAATTAATTCAATCCTTTAGTTTTTATGTTTCGCATTGATATTTTTTCAAAATTTTTGGTTTGATTTCTCAATTAGTACCAATAAAATCATTGATAAAATAATATTATTATAATTCAAGATAAAGATATGCATAAATATAAAAAACGATTAAATTGAATTATTCAATTCAATTTTTTAAATTTTTAGGTTCAGCGTTGATATTTTTTTAAAAAAACAAGTTGTGTTGTTTGTATAGCATATTTTTGGTCATTTTTTATATAAAAAAAACTTGAGTATATTTGATGCAAATAAAATTATTTGTTGTATATATATATAAAAAAATCTAAAAAATATATTATGAATTAAACCAAAGGAACAGAAAAATAGTAGATTGAATATGAGAGTACTTTAAGAAAACAAAAAAGTAGTACGGTCTTAAAGGTTGTTTATGAGCAATACTTCATTCCAAATTAATTATTTTGGGATGAATTATTTAGAAATAAGTTATTTTATTTTATATATAAGATATCTTGTGTTATTACTATGATATAAATTTTAGAATAAATAACTTAAGAATTATCTATTATTTTCAGACAAATATAAAATAATAAAATACAATAGTAATTTTGCATTTTATTCCAAGATAAACAACTCGTGTGTTAACTTCAGCATACCATAAGTGGCCCCTACATTTTTATATTACCACGTGCTTTATTTTATTCTTCTAATTTCGTGATCTCTTACCTGCCGCATAGTATATATTGTTACGTTAAAATTAAATTATAGAAAGTATTTTTTGCGTTTAAATTTATATGAGACATTATTTTTTATTTGATAAATATTTAATCATATTATCAGTATATTTTATTTATATTGGGTCTCACTTGTTTGGCAAAAAAAATATATACTCCTTTTAAAGATAGTTTTGAAATATTAAAAAGAAAATCATAATTTTTAAATTATGTGCAGAGTCAAATTACGTATAATAAAAATTGAAATGAAAAAAATATTAAATAGTACTACTTACTAATACGTCTTTGTTGAGCCTACCTTAGTTGCATGTTGATGCAACACATTTAAATAATGTAATACATAAGACTTAACGATCATAAGGGGAAAATGATGAAAATATCCCCCTTCTTAAATAGTACATTTCTTATTTTATTCTTCTAATAATGGATAGAAGATAATCATGCGGGCATAAGAATTTAGTTCAGTACAAAATAATATGTTTTAATTTTGTGGTCACTCTTATGCCGCATATTATATGCTATATGTTAAAAATTAAATTTAGGAAGTATTCTTTGTTTCAATTTATATGACACACATTCTTTTAGCCAGCATCTTTTTAAAGATAGTTTTGACAAAGTTATAAAGTTTTCTCATATTTCTTAAATTATATGATGATCAATCAAACTCAATCACATAAACTAAAACGAAAGAAGTACTCTACTAAACTATTTATCATACCACTTTGTTGGGCCTACCTTATTAGTTGCATGTTCATGCAGCCCCTATAAATAGTGCAAGACCTTAGCCTTAACAATCACAAGACAAAAATGATGAAAATACCAAACCTTCTTCTTATGGTTATCTCCAATAACACTACATTCTTCTTCATAATATTGACAATCTTCATTTCTATTATTCTTAAGAAATGGAATAGTAGTGTAAGAAATTACAATAAACCACTCCCTCCAGGTCCAAAATCATGGCCTATAATTGGATGTTTTCCTCAAATCATTTTAAAAAATAAGAATGCATTAACTCTTCGAATACACAAAATTATGGAGGAAATGAATACTGAAATCGCTTGCATTCGTCTTGGTAATTATTATGTTATTCCTGTAACTTCTCCTGAACTTGCTTGTGAGTTCTTGAAGAGTCAGGACTCTATTTTCTCATTCAGGCCTCTTTGCATGTCCGCGAGCCTCGTTAGTAATGGCTACTTGACTCCAATTTTTGTCCAAAGTGGTGATCAATGGATGAAAATGAAAAAAATTCTTACTACTCATGTGTTGTCACCAACATCATTTCAATGGCTTCATAGTAAAAGGAATGAAGAAGCTGACCACCTTCATCGATTAGTTTACAATCAATGCAGCAATCAACTTGTTATTAACTTAAGAAAAGTAACAAGATATCATTGTGGAAATGTAATTAGGAATATGATTTTCAGCAAGAGATCATTCTTTGGAATTATAGAACAAGATCATGAGGAACAAATTGATGCAGTTTTTAAACTTATTGAATATGTTTATTCTTTTAGTATATCAGATTACTTACCATGGTTAAGTGTTTTTGATTTGGATGGTCACAAGGCAATTATCAAGAAAGCATATGATAAAGCAACAAAACATATTGATATTGAAGTTGATAAGAGGATTCAAATATGGAAAGATGGCAATAAAACTTTGGAAGAGGATATTCTTGATGTTCTTATTATGCTCAAAGATACAAATGGAAATCCATTGATGAATGTTAAAGAGATTAAGGCACAAGTTCTTGTAAGTGTACATTTAATTACTTTATAAATCATGTGAACAAAGTTGTGTTGTGTTGTTTTATCACCTTTGGCTAATTTTATGATTGGTTACAAACAAATAATGTTCAGGAATTATTTATGGCAACAGTGGATAATCCCTCAAATGCAGTTGAATGGGCACTTGCACAAATGTTGAATCAACCAAAGTTAATGCAAGAGGCTATAGAAGAACTCAACACTGTTGTTGGGATCAATAGATGGGTTCAAGAATCAGATTTGCCAAGGCTTACTTATGTCAAGGCTTGCATAAAAGAGGCATTTCGACTCCACCCCTTTATGGCATTTAATGTTCCTCACGTGTCTGACTCTGATACCATCGTTGGTGAAAAGTACTTCATCCCCAAAGGGAGTATAGTGTTATTAAGTCGTCTTGGACTTGGCCGGAATTTTAGAGTTTGGGAGGAACCATTAAAGTTCACGCCGGAGCGCCATCTCAAAATGGAAGATGATGGGGAATTAGTTCTCACTGATTCAAACTTACGTTTGTTATCATTTAGTATTGGAAGACGAGGTTGTCCAGCAGTGAAACTTGGTTCAACAATTACTACAATGCTACTTGCTAGGCTTCTTCAAGGATTTACTTGGGATTTACCATCAAATTCACCATGCAATGATTTAATTGAGTCATCTAAGATTAATCATTTTTCTACCTTACCACTTCTTGCTCAGGCAAAACCAAGATTAGCTAAGGTCATGTATCTTTAAGCTACAATATTTTTCGTATTCATCTAAGTCTATAGTGTGGTTTAAATTGTTGTATTGTTTTTTCATCCTATATATGTATTGACTGTGATTTTGTTTACTTAATTTAATAAAGTATCATTTGAATAGATCCTTTACTTATATAGTAGATATTTAGTACATGGAGTTTCTTATCTCATAAACTGAAAGATTAAAATTATCGATTCTTATAATTTGATCTTAATTATGAGAGTGACTCTATTCCAACTTCTTGTGCTATTATATTATTCATGTTTATTGAAAGGACCAAGTAACTTTATTTGTTTATATTCGAAATATTTTACAAAACAACTTCTCTAGTTCATTAAAAATATTTTTATTCTTTAACCTGATATAATTTTTATGATCAATGTAACTTGATTTATTATATTGATATGTCAAAAGGTAAAACTCCTTCGTAGGTTGCAGATTTCTGATAGATTGAATGCTAAATAATCACATTCATAAAATAATAATTAATTGATAGAATCTATATCTCGATCTTGTCATTGATGAAGCCCCTCATAATTAGTTATAAGTTTTAATTCGGCAAGTGAATTTTATATTTATCACATGAGATCAGAAATCATAATTATTTAACACTTCTAAATTAATTAAATTTTTACCTTACATAAAAATAAATTTTCTAGTTCTATTTAAGTAATATTTAAAACTTTAAAACTATCACAAAGATTTTCATAATTTTGAAGATTGGGAGGCTACTAATTCATGATAAACACATACATGAGTTTCCATGTATGATAAAACATTAATTTACTGTAAAAATAAAATAAAATGAAATATAAAAAAATTTACCTTGTTGAAAAGAAACTTTTAAATACTATGGAAGTAATATTTTGGATTAACTTTACAAGGAAAATACGGTTTCTCCTACTTCTACTATTCTTTTATTTTGATTTTGATTTTTATTCAAGTACTTTGTTGTATTATACACATTTTTTTCCTTTTTTTTTTTTAAAAAAAGTCTTTAAGTTAGTAAATAATAACTTTAAAAATTATATATGAATTATACATAATCAACAATTGACAATGAATTCCATGATTTAGTAATATGCACCATCTTATTCTCCCCTTTTAGTCATTGTCTCATTTTTGTCGTAACATCGATATCTTTTAACGGAGAAATTTTAAAATGTTAAAGTCAAATAAAAATATTAATGTGACCATCATTTTCTGTGTACCACAGTTGTAATTGCTGCTATCACAAATGCACGTTTACTACTATCTTGTCCTTATTTATCTGACAAATATTTTTTAATTTGAATTTTTTTTTTACTAATTATTTTTAAAATATTAAAATGAGATAATTCTTTATTACTATACACTCAATTTATTAACATCAGATTAGTGTTTTTAAAAATTATAGTGAATATATGTGACTGGAACTCTATCTAATAACGATAAAATGGTAAATTTATTATATCAATTATTATTTAGAGAAGGACCTAAAATACCTCTCAAATATTGACCATATCAAATATGATTTGATATGACTCCAAATCATATCTGATATGATTTCAAATATCCGATATGATTCTGATATGATATTTGTGCTAGAATTAGGCTTGTACCTTTGTATATAAATAGTAGATAGTTTATCAATTGTAAAGTCTAGAAAATACGGCATAGTTTTCAAACTCTTTTTGGTATGATTTCTCTATTGTTATCATGGTATCAAGAGCCTAATTTTTTTTCCAAAGTACTTTAATTTGCTCTTTATTGTTGTTTGATTTTTCTATCATCGGATATCTCTTGTCTTTCTAATAGAGTCACATTCTCACGATATTTTGTCTACCAAATTTGATGGAAAAAATTATCTGATATAGGAATTTCATTTTCAAATCTTTGTTTAATGGGAAAAGCTTGTTTGGAATCTTGGATGGATCAACAATTGAGCCTAATGAAGACAAGGAAAAACAAGTTTGGCACGCTAACAATACTCGTGTAATTTGTGGATCCTCAATTCCGTACATGCATATGTTGCACCCAGTCTGCGTTCGTTCAACTTGGCAGCATCTCAAAAAGGTATATTCTCAATGCAATCATGCTCGGAATATTGAGTAGGAACATACTCTTTCGGAATACAAATAGTGAGATAAAGACATTCGGAGTTATTATTCGAGACTTATGACAATAGGTCAGAACAGGACCACAGGTTTGGAGGAAATGTTTCTTCCACAAGCTTCAAGGAAGTTATGTTGGAGAGGACGAAGACTCGAATAGTCCAATTTCTCATTAAATTGGGACATGATTTTGAGCATATTAGAGTTAACATTTTTAACTAAGAAACTCTTCCGAACATCGATGTAGCGTTTGGAGAACTCATTCGTGAGGAGACTTGCATCAATACTCTAGCATCCATGGATTCATCCTACAAAATTAACACGACTATGTATACATCAAAAGGTATTCACAAATCATATACTCAGAGCTTAGTTCAAAAGTCTGGATCACAATGTTTTGAATGCAAAGAGTACGACCATATTGTGTCACATTGCAAGAAAAGAAACATATGCAATTATTGTAAGAAGCCTGGCCATATAATTCTGGAGTGCAATTGACACCCAAACACGCGCCAAACCAAGCACAAAGCTTATCAAGCATCTGAAGCTTATGTGAGTAAAGCAGAGATCACACCATCTTCTTTGGATCCGAATGTACTTCAAAATATGATACAAGATTCAGTTGCAGCTGCTCTCCCCGGGGCTATTTCTAGTGCTCTCGCTGTTGCCTATCCTAGCAAGAATTTAAATAGGAATTCAAAAGTTTGGCGTATAGATTCGACTGCGTTTAACCATATGACAAGAGATATTCATAATTTACACTCTTTATGAACTCCATCAGAAAATCATCTTATTATCGCAACCAATGGTGATATTTTACCTGCCTCTAGATTGGAAAATCATCTTGCTTCACTAATGTCCTTTTTATCCCTAAACTTACTGTTAATCTTATTTCGGTTGGACAGTTAGTGGAACAAAATTGTCTTGTTATTTTGTCATGTTTTGGTTGTGTTGTTCAGAATCTGAAGACAGGGAATTAAGGTGATCGCAAAGGGTCGAAAAGTTGGGAGAATGTTTCAGTTGTCCATGAAACACCTCACCATGCTTGTTATTTGTCTGCTACTAAAAGAGACATCACTAACTCAAATAAATTGTGGTACTTGTGGCATCATCGTCTGGGACATTCAAATGCTCAAAAACTTTCTTCCATGTTACAATATTATCTTCATTCGAATAAGAAGTCATGGGTTTTTTCATCAAAATTGCCTTGTGAAAATTGTGCTAAATTCAAAAGTCATAAACTGTTTTTTCCTTGTAGTACTACTTCATACGACTCTACTTTGATTTGATTCACAGTGATGTATGGGGTCCTGCACCAATTTCATCTAGATTGGGGTATCAATATTTTATCTTGTTTATTGATAATGTTTCTCGATATACATGGGTATTCTTTTTTAGAAACAAAAGTGAAGTTTCTAAAATCATACAACAATTCGTCACCTATGTTGAGACTCAGTTCAATAAACAAATTAAAAAATTTTGCTCTGATTCAGGTGGGAAATATATGAAGTCAGCACTCATAGATATTTTCATAGAGAGAGACATTACTCCGCAACACTCTTGTTCATACACACCTGAGCAAATTGGGGTTGTAGAAAGAAAAAATAGGCATGTTCTGAAAACCACATTAGCTCTTCTTGATGCATCAAATGTTCCAAAAACATTTTGGGTTGAAGCCATCCAAAATTTTGGCTATCTAATAAAGAGATACACCATTACCATTAACAAAGATGATAGTCCATTCCATTATTTTTGGTAAACTCTCTATTTATTCTTACCTAAAAGTTTTTGATTGTGTGTGTTTTGTACATTTACCTAGACATGAACGTCATAAATTATATGCTAAAGTTGTGATGTGTTTTTTCCTGGGTTATAATGATGTTCAAAAGGGATATCTTTGTTATGATTCTTCTAGACGACAGTTGTGGGTTTCCAGACATGTAATTTTTTTTGAGCATCAGTTTGCTTACTCTATTACCACTTCAACAAAATCAGACTCTTTCTCCTTTCTATACAAGTTTGAGAATTAACGGGAACATAATCTCACATCTCCCAACGAAGACCCTAATGGCATTACTGATGATCCTGGTCAATCAGATACATTCCCCACAGATAATTCATGTACTAGTACTTTGTCACATAATTCCTTGAATACCTCTTTCCCTAACTCATCTAACAATAATGATTATTCTGATGGTGAACTTGTACCAATTGACCAAATAAATTGTTACATTCCTTCTCTTCGTCACTCTGAACGTAAAACATCTGGCCCAGATCGATATGGATACTCTCCAGGTCGATACGGTTGATCATATGCCTTACTTGCTACTTTAAATTCTATTTTTATCCCAAATACTTACAAACAGGCATCAAGTCATAACTGCTGGAAAAAGGCAATGGAAGAGGAACTTTCGACTTTAGAGAAAAATCACACATGGGATTTGATATCCAAACCGGATAAAGCTTCTGTTATTGGAAGCAAATGGATTTATTCCGTGAAAATGAAGTCTGATGGCACATTGGAGGTACAAAGCTCAACCAGTAGCTCAAGGATATAAAAAATAATATGGATTGGACTATGAAGAGACTTTGCTCCTGTTGAAAATGACAACAATTCGTGTATTGCTCACTATAGCATCCATCAAACGGTGTAAACTTTATCAAATGGATGTGAAAAATACATTGGTACATGGTGAACTATATGAGATTATATACATGAAGCCTCCTCCGGGTAAAAACAAGCTCAACCTAATATGGTTTGTCGTCTTCAAAAATCTCTTTATAGTCTCAAGCAAGCACCATGTGCATGGTTTGAGAAGTTTCGATCTACCATCATAAATGCTGAATTTTTTCAATCTATTTATTGTTATACATTACTCATTCAGCACTCCAATACTGGTATGAAAATTTTACTATTGTATGTGGATGATATGATTATAGCTGGTAATGATGAGAATTGTCACACCCCAAAAGCATACCCTAGAAGATAGGGTACAATCTTGGATTGTAACCGGCGTCGTCGACCTCTCGGAGGTCTAAGACAAGCCTCTCATATCATTCATTGCATTGGCATAGTAAATTTAGCGGAAAATTTAAAACTTTTCGTAGCACATCATATGCTAGAAACATCACATCGTATATATATAAAACATAAGTCATAATACATATTTAGACTCTAAGTCTCTTTGCCATCTTAGACTCAATAACTTTAGAATACATTAGGGACACGGCCCATACGATACCTTACATAACTATACAATATTTAAAGACTTCATATTAAAGACATAAGTAGGACATCCTTGAACTTAAGGATTCCTTTCCTTGAGCTTGAGAAAACACCTATCAAGCTCCTCAATCATAGATCTCCTTTAAGCATTCCATAACCTACACTTTGTGTAAAAAGTAAAGAAGAATGGGATTAGCACAAGAATGTACTAAGTATGGCAACCATGCAAAAACATGCATTTAAAAGGGACATTTCCTTGAAATCATACTTCATGCCATTTTGAGTAAATCATCATAAAACCTTTGTTAACATCATTTATATCATCCACATACGTCATAGAAACACAATCAAAGGCCAAACATCATAGAAAAGCACATATAGAATTTAAGTACAAAGAGAGGTCACTTTACAGTGAACTCACTCTCCTTGACATTAACTCTTTCTTTCAATTCATTTGCTTACTAACAAATCCTTTAGAGATACTTGGTGCAATGCATCACCTTAGGAACATAAGAGAATACCATATATAGTATCTACACAAGACAACACATGCCATCATAGAAGTATAATACAACATAAACATAGTCAAACCAAGACTACAATATCATACATAAAGGACACATACATAATCATATGCATTAGAGAACCTTCCTAAGACTTCCTAAGGAGTCACTTGTGCAATGTCTGGATGGGTTCATTACTTCCATCTATCCTAAGTAACTTACCTTAAGTCCTCCTAGTTAGGATCCTATTCAATTATTTCCATTGTCCATTTTACCTTTAGGGAAACCATAACCTTAACCGACATAGACCATGGGTGCTAATCATGGAATCCGGTGTCATCATATCCTTACACCGATGGAAGGTGTTCTACCGGCCAAAGTAGAACCATCATAAACATAGCTATCGAGGTAGATTCCTCTAGCTAGTATCCTATGGTGGCAACATAGTTCAAGAACTAAGAGATAGGTATTCCCTCTATATACCATTCGGTAATGGGGCCTCATCTCATGAGAATTCATGAGTGAATATTTCTCAAGGAAAGTCAACACTTCATGTAGATCCATAGGTGAGTATTCCTCTAAGGGAAGTCAACACTCTATAAAGAACAAATGGTGAATATTCCTCTAAGGGAAGTCAACACCTCTCAATGTCAAGTTCGCTCGGTGCTAAGTTAGGTTCCCTTTATTGAAAAGCCTTTATTACGTTTATTTATAAAACATAAGCTTTAGAATATCCATCATTCATATGCTTATAGCATATTCAAGCACCTATCTAGAATTTATAACATTCTTGGGCACCCCTATCAAGGCCCCTCTAAATTACTAGATCATCCATGTGTATATATATATATGTGAGCAAACCTTTCACATAACACATCAAGTCACACACGTTCATATATCAATGCATAAGTCTATAGGCATAACTATATGAGCAATCCTTTCATATAAACCTACTAAGACACTATACATATTCATACTTCATCATATCATATTCATAACATATTCATTTAATCATCCTTCATATGCATAAGAACCAAACCTAGGAACTATCCTATCAAGATACACATGTGCAAAGCATAGACAAGGTCCCATACCCTTGTCCATACTAGTACACCTATCAAGTCATCCTAGTAAGGGAAATACAAATCATACATTCATAAACATCACCTTAGTATGCATAGTAGTAGACACTAGTGAATATGAGAACTACCTTTCATTTAGACACAATGACTTATACTACTTGTAATATGCATGTAAGCGAGAGAGTGTGTACATTAACCAACATGATCACATAATGGCTATCAATAACTCCTTAAGTCAGCCACCCTATTGGACCACATTACACTTCCAAGCACATAGCACACAACACATAATAGCATAGAAGACAAGACTATATATACATTATAATCAAGACTCCTAACTTTAACTATTTACACTTCCATATAAGGTATACATGGGTAGAGGCTATTAACCACTTTAACACATCAATGGCAGCACCTATATAATACCCTAACATGGTTATACACATGCCCAAACAATAGCCACACAACCTAATTCACAACTAGAATAGGAAAGTAGGCATAAGCTTCTCATAGTATCATTTTAAGCACATGTTCATAAGTTCATCAATTTGCCTTCATGGCCATGGTCAACACATATATAATGACAATAAAGTAAACACCGCCACCATAAGTGGACCATACCACACAATGCCATACAAGGCTTCATCAACATTACTATAAAGGAATAGAGAAGTAGAAGAGTAAAGGAATTAAGCATTCTTACCCAATTCTTACCCTTTGATCATCATTGATCAATACACCTTATTCATCAATAAAACACATAAATGGCAGTAGCTATATGTACTTTAAACATATAAGAAACCATGTACAAGTCGCTACAAGATTATGCCATAACATAATGAAACATATCAACATACTAGGAAAGTAGAATAACATAGATCATTAGCTATCTTCCCTAACATTGATTTTAGACCATAGTTCATACATATACAAGTCTAAGACAGTAGCTAATTAGGTAAGAAATCAAGCCTAAGTCATGCATCATCTAATCACAATTCAAGATCCATCACACACTTAGCTTCTTGACTTCATAGCCTAAAGGAATCTATACCAATTCATGCAAGCCCTTCTTAATTTGAACATTAAGGATTTATACTTACAAAATTCATCCATTACATCACCCTAAAAGAGTAGCTACACCAGTTCATACATAATCAAGAGCCTACACAACCAATCTCACAATCGTCTTCAAGACAACATATAGAAACATAGGTTATTCATGCTCAAAACTTCATATATTTATCATCATGAACTGCTCATCATCAATTCACCATTAGTTAATGTAAATAACAATAACCACAAGCAATTCAACATAAGAGAATCACCAATTCATCAAGAACAAGCCATAATCACAAAACCCTTTCAAGAGCTAAACCATTTTTGGAAGGAACATGGGTTCATCATGCAATTGAAGTGAAATCACATTCAAATCATCATATTAATACTAATTCATCATGATTTAATCTTTAGAAACGTTTTGAGAAAGAACCCATGGCTAGATTGGAAGATTGGAAACTTGTTCATAAGATTTCTTTGAAAAACATTGAGAAGGACTCTCCAAGTGAAAGGTTACTTAGAGATGAAGGATCACCATACCTTAATCTTCATGAAGACCCATAAAACTTGATGAAGAACCCATGAGAATCCCATCTACAAGCTGTTCTTGAGCTTCAAAAACCATGGGGGTTTCTAGAGAGAATATTTTGGGAAGGGAAGGGTTCAATTTGAGTGAGGGGATTTGAGAATGGGTTGGTCACGTTTTGGATGGCTTATATATACCTAAAATCACTTAATTAAACCTATTATAGTCAGGTTAGGACGTGGGGTGAATTTACCATTCACCCCTTTAAGTGGCAGCACGCAGGCAGCCAACTCACAGGCAGCCGCGACGTGGCCCATGACGGGGCGTCATGGCCATGACGGGCCGTGGCAGCCTTTCGTCGCAGGACACTTGGCCAATTTCTTGGCTCACAACCTGACCAAGGCAAGTCTCCTTCGACGAGACCTGCTTGACGGTCCGTTGGGGGCCCAACGGTCCGTCATTGGGTCCGAGAGACACTGCCCAGGCAGTGTTTAGGCAGCCTTGAGGTCCTTCTTTTGGGGCCTCTTGTGGGGCCCTTTAGAAGTCGTACCCGGACGTTTCCAACGCGATTACAAACCTTAACATGTTATAGACCTACCACATAAGTTTCATCCAAAACAAACACCTACAAGACGTCCAAACAGCCTTGACCCCAACATGACATACGATGAAAGTCTTAGAGTCTATCTTTCGAACGTCTTGGACGTTCTTGGGCGTTTGACCTCCAAACTTCACGAAACTTCATACAATAACATTAAACATCATTTAAAACCATTTCAAGACTTATTTCACACAACTTAGGCATGCATACACACATGAGGCACATAAGCGACTATTCGTCGAACGTCTTGGACGTCCCTTGACGTTCAACTTCCAAATCACTTCAAACTTTGCACACTGCCTCTATATAACATAATAAGGCATTTTAGGACCTTATAACGATAAGACGAACATGTTAGGCTCTAGACACCTTATCTCATTTTCGAGGTCTTACAAGAATGGAATTGTACAACTCAGAATTTTCTTAATGCAACTTTCAAAATAAAGGACCTTGGCAGGTTAACATATTTTTGGGGGTTGGAGGTTGAGTATTTGCAAAGATGGTATCATGCTAAGCCAAAGGAAGTATGCAGAGGATCTTGTCACACAAACATGTCTAAGTGATTAGAAGGTAGCTCACACACCTATGGAGATCAATATGAAGTACAAAAATGATGATGGTGACCCTCTTGCAGAACTAACATTGTACAAGAGGCTCATTGGTTGTCTAATTTATTTGACAATAACAAAACCTGATATCTCTTATCCAGTTCAGGTCTTGAGCCAATTCGTTACAAATCCTTGCCAACATCATTTTTCTGCCCTTCTCAGAATCATTCGCTATGTTCGGAGTACAATTAATCGAGGTCTTTTCTTTCATTCGACATCAACTCTAAATCTCGAAGGATATGCAGATGCAGATTGGGCAGGATGTCCGAACTCTCGAAAGTCTATGACAGAATGGTGTATGTTAATCGGATCATCACTTGTCTCATGGAAGTGCAATAAGCAGCCAAAAATTTCAAAATCAACAACGGAGTCAGATTATAGATCAATGTCGACCGCTTACTCTGAAATTGTATGGATACATGGCAGAACTTCATATCTTTGTTGATAGCTCCACTACATTACATGCTGACAATATTAGTGCAATACAAAAAGCAACAAATCCGGTCCACCATGAGAACACAAAGCACATTGAACTGGACTGTCATTATATTCGAGAATTTATTGATCAAGTCATCAGTCTTCGATATATCACGTCGCATGATCAATTGACAGACTTGTTTACAAAAGCGATGACAAGGAGTAGACATCAATTCCTATTATCCAAATTAATGCTTCTTGATAAGTAGCATCAATTTGAGGGGGGATATTGACCATATCAGATATAATTTGATATGATTCCAAATATTCGATATGATTCTAAATCATATTCGAATATCATATATGATTTCAAATAGCCGATATGATTCTAAATCATATACGATATGATTCTGATACGATATTTGTGCTATAATTAGGCTTGTACCTTTGTATATAAATAGTAGATAGTTTTAAATTGTAAAGTCAAGAAAATACAGAATAGTTTTCAAACTCTTTTTGGTCTGATTTCTCTATTTTTATCATCAAATATTTGAATTACCCTCGATCCATTTTTCGGCCTTATAATACCCTTTTCGTCCGCCTTTTGGTTCAAAAATAAAGTTGGATCGAAGTATTTAAAACACACTTAAATTATTTTTACATTTAAGTTGTATATCTCAATTATTGAAAGTGTGAAAAAAACACCTTAAATAATATATGATAATGTGTGCATTACTACTCTATCATTAGTTTTTAGGTTCGACATTAATATTGTTTTTCAAAAATTTTGGTTTGATTTCTCATTCGTGCAAAATACTATAATTTAAGATAAGGATAGACATGAATGTCAAAAATCAAGTTGAATTAGATTAATTCATCTCTTTAATTTTTAGGTTCGATATCAATCTTTGTTAAAAAATTGCGATTTAATTTCTCTTCATAAAATTCAATCATATATGAAAAAAATACAAAGTAACTATAGATTTACAATTCAAATATATTATATATTATATCGATTCATATAATATTAATCATTATTTAACAAATATTAAAAGATAATTTAATAGCATTTTGATCAATATTAATAAACATTGATCCTGATTCCTGGTGAAAAAGAATTAGTATAAAAAAATAATAACTATAGTGATTTGATATAGTGCATCTCTGCATTGAATAGTTTTCTTTGTTTCTTATTAAATATTTTGAGTTTTGAATATAATTTTTTTGATAGAGAGCACTATAGAGCTATCAATATAGGCTAGCCCACCCTATCCGGGCTAGCCCATACAGGCTTCGACATTTTATGGATCAGGCCGGCTAGCCCATTTTTTGTGTGGGCAGAAAACTGCTGGCCCAACCCACAAGTACGTGGGCTACGGGCTTACTGGGTCAGCCCACTTTTTTAAAAATTATATTATTTTTAGAATTATTAAATTAAATGATAAATTATAATTTAAAATTATTATCATAAATATCAACAAAATAATATTACATGTTAATGTTACTACTTTTTAATCAAATCCAAGAATAAAATTATCTTTATAATATTTATTAAGTTTTTTTTCAAGTAAAAGTATAAATATCTAAATAGAAATAATAACCTAATTGTTTTGAGTTTGGACTCTCTTTAATTTTAAATTTTAATATTATATTATATTTTTAATTAATTTTTATTTGCCCACGGGCCGGCCCTACTGATATTTTTCAAGCCCCACAAATCAGCAGACTTACTCAGGCCGGGCTAAAAAGCCCTTTTCTCAAATGGGCTCCAAAAATCGTAGTCCACCCCTATTAAATCCCGGGTTAGGCTAGGCCGGCCCAACAGGCCTAGCCCATATTGACGGCTCTAGAGCACTATCCGAATAGGCCCTATTTCGGCGCACATTAGAATTAGAATTAATCGAACTCTAATATGAATATCGAACACTGAATAAAAAATATTAAATTAAATTAACCCAAAAAACTTTTAAGTATAATTGGTATTAACAATGGGTAGATTCAATTTTTATGTTGTAAAACACTCAAGTCTGATATTTAATTTATTTATTTTTTACTATAATGACACAAATCTATTAGGATTCGAAGTTAATTTGTTTGTTAGATTGAATATTGTCTTATATAAAAATCATGAATCATTATATATTATCATCTTGAAATTTATCCTATTCATTTCAATTAATCTATCACATTTTTCTTTATAATTTGTTAAAAATAATGTTCATTTTCTTTTCTTAGTTCTAACTCCACATAACATATTTAAGATCACAAGCTTAAAAGATATTTAGTATATTTCACTTATTTTTAATTTAAAATTATAAGATTAAAAACTCTTTCTTAATTTCTTATACTTCATACCAAATCAAAATAAAAGAGTTAAAACTAAATGCATGTTTCATTATCACATGAAGTTAACAAATTAAAATTAGAACTAACATGTAGGTTCATTATCACATGAAGTTCTATATATGTACTGTGTATATAATTTATCTTAATGAACATAATTTTCTTTAGCATGGTACAATGTGTTTTTCTCTTTTTTCATGCACAATAACTTAGGATAATATAATTAGAATCAAATATTAAATTAACATGATATTTTCATATTATAGTGATTTCCTTGCCCATATATGTTTATCATATTTCAAAATTTATTCATAATTTTTAAAATTACTATTAGACATTTGCTATTTTTGTTATCTCTTTCTAAATATTAATCTACTTAAATTATTGTAATTAATGTATTGATTCTCATTTATAAGAATAATAATATTAAGTAAATAAAGTAAACAATCTACTATAATTGACTAAATATTAATATGATTAATTTTAAAACTTCAAATAATCTATTATAAAAAATTTCCTATCATTAGTGTACGTAAATTGAACACAGAAAATATTTAATATTTCTATTGAATATTTGATTCAAAAATTTTAAAACTATTTATTTAAAATTTAGAGTCTCTTAATTTACTTTAGTTTCATTTAATTTATCTATCCATTTTATTTATTAATTTTTGTTTTTATGCTACCTAATTGAATTATTTTTATTTTCATTTAAATATTTAATACATTTTAAAATCATTTTTGTTTCTTTTTATATTTATTTTCGTGCAAAAAGTAAAGGTGTTAATGTAATATAAATTGATTTAAAAAGTGGGTCCCACCATATTTAGATTACACGTAGCATCATTTGATTGGGTATTTGGGAAATTCGTACTCTAGAAGCATAAAGTTTAACTATTTTAAGCTTATAATTTTACTAAAATGACAAAACTGCCCTTGTTCGTCCTAGACTTCACTCTTCTATATAAAAATATAAAAAGAAAATATATATATGAGAAGTGCTAAATGGCCAAAAAAATGAGTTTATAATTTGGTCAGAATAGTGCAAAAAGACTATTATAGCCTTTCCCTCCAAAATAAATTAATTTTTTGATATTTTCAAAATAGTATGAGCATTAATTATTTTGATAAAATTAATTTTCTGGGTCCCATGCTTTATTACTTCTTCAATTCTTTTTAGTTTTGTCATTTCACTTTTCCTTCTTGACTTTTTTTTTAATCTTCTTATAAAAAAAATTAGAATATGGTGAAAATAAATAATTATATTTAAGCACTTAAATTGGTTAAATTCATCCTATGAATGAAACAATAAAAGAATTTATTTTATGTATCTATTGGAATTTCATCAATGTAAAATATTTTTATAAGAGCATCAAGAAAATCATAATTTTCTGGAAAAAAAGCATAATTTATTTGCTGTAATAGCAAATTCTCTATGTATATATAATTAATACATTAATTATTTTTTTGTAATATGACTTAATTTTAAATACACTCTCTATATTTCAAATTTAAACATTTACGCTTTATGTACTATAAGAAATATACACTTACACCTCCAACTAAATTTATCTATAACTAATTATATCAAAATATAATTATTAAATAAAAAACTAAAAATATATTAAAAAAATGTTTTTGTGACGTTATTCTTACAAAATTAATTAGGGTCGATACTTGTAAGTAATAAAAATTTTATGAGTATGATTTCTGTATGTTTTTATGTTTATCATATATAAAGTGTTTTGAGTTTTGCCTGACTTTTATTGAAATATTTTCAAATTATACTTACAAAATTATTTAAATACATATTTTAAATTTATTTGAACACAACTTCATAAACTTATTTAGTTAGAACCATATTAATAATAATAAATAAGTAATAGTTCACATATTATCAAGTCAACATAATATAAGGGTGCAAAACTATCACATATTCAATATGATTGTTGTTAAATAGGATCGACACTGATGAAATATATGATTTTCATAATATTGTGATATTTGCATCTCTAAAGTGTTTCGAGTTTTGATTGTCGTTATCAATATAGTTTTAGATTATATGTTAAAATATTCAAATAAATAGCCTAAATTTATTTAAACATAATAATTTATAAAATTATATACTTTTCATATTAATAACAAATATGAGTAATGATCTATAAGTTATCAAATTGACGTAATATAGTGCGGATACAAGACTATAATTAACATTAACACGTTACTCTCAGGGATACTCATCAATATGCAATATAAGTAAAATAAATATGGATTCTGAAATTTACAATTGAATGATAATGATTAATACGATTTTTCACTAATTAATTAACTGTTTATACATCGTGTGTGTTTTTCTTTTAGAATAATAATAATATAATCTTGGGACTTAGATATTTTAAATAACTATTAATAATAATGCAATTTTCGTAGCGATGTCTTGAATTAAGAAAGTTATTTCTTATTATATAATTGTCTTAATATCAATGTTGACTAATCTCTTTTTAATATAATACTAACATTGATATATATAGAATAATCAAATAAGATATAGAATAATTTTTACATTTCATTACTATATCACATTGTTTGTTTGATCTTCGTAATAATAATATTGTGCAGATTATGTTGAATTATTACTAGGAGAAAAAGATTTGATATACTCCTAAATTTTGTGATATAGAGATAATATATATTTCGTAAAGAAAATGTCACATATACATTTATTGTTACATGAGCAAATTAAATAACTTATATATCCTCTTTTGACTAACGAAAGTTTTTAGATTTTTAATTTATTTATTTTAGTTATTTAACCAAATAATATTCACATAGAGGAAAATCAGATATTTTTCACGTGATTTTATTTTTGAGTTTTTTAATTCAACGGTTAATTTGGGTCTTAATTATCTCCCTTATAGATATATTTGTTTATCATTATTTGAGTTTGTTGTTCATGTTTACTTTTTCGCTTTCATTCTTTAGTGTAGCAAACATGATAATTAAAAAGAAATAAAAAGAAATAGTGAATGAAATAAAAATAATTTTTTTTAGAAAATGCAAACTAAAATTAATCATTTTTTTGCGGTTATATTGAATTTTATTTTGTAGTTGTTATAAAATAAAGACTAAGTACTAAAATTAAACTTAATATCAACTAAAGAGAGAAGAATGTAGTAGAGAGATAAAATAGGAAACTTGAATCTTCCTTATTTTGGTGTATTTTCCATAGAGATTACAATGCCTTTTATAGGCATAAGAGGGGTATAATGGACATTCACAAATTGTTATTTACAACACTCCCCCTTGAATGTCCATTTAAAATAAATTCTTAGTAAAGTAACAAATGTAAATAGTTGATCCTAATACGCATTACTTGCTGCCTCATTAAAAACCTTATCAGGAAAACCCAGTGGGATAAAACCTTGATTAAGGAAAAAAGAGTACAGCGCGTATTTTACTCCCCCTGATGAAAACCATGATTTAGCTGCCCAAGTTTTCTCATTCCAATATTGTATACCATCTTCTCGAAAGTTGCGGTTGGCAAAGACTTGGTGAATAAATCAGCCACATTATAACTCGAACGAATTTGATGTACGTTGATATCACCATTCTTCTGGAGCTCATGTGTGTAGAAAAACTTTGGTGAAATGTGTTTCGTTCTATCGCTTTTTATGAATCCTCCCCTGAGTTGTGCTATGCATGCTGCATTATCTTCATATAAGGTTGTGGGTACTTTGTCGCATTTCAAATCACATTTTTCTCGAATAAGGTGTATAATGGACCTTAACCACACACATTCTCGGCTTGCCTCATGAATAGCTATTATTTCAGCATGATTTGATGAAGTGTCCACGATGGACTGTTTCGTAGATCTCCAAGATATAGCAGTACCCCCCACATGTGAATACATAACCTGTTTGAGATCTAGCTTTGTGTGGGTCAGATAAATATCCTGCGTCAGCATAGCCAACAAGATTTGGACTACAATCGTCAGAGTAGAATAAACCCATATCAATAGTCCCTTTTAAATACCGCAATATGTGTTTGATTCCATTCCAATGTCTCTTAGTAGGAGAAGAACTATATCTTGCCAACAAATTAACCGAAAAAGTTATATCAGTCCTTGTAGTGTTAGCAAGGTACATTAGTGCACCAATTGCACTGAGATATGGTACTTCAGGACCGAGAATTTTCTCATCCTTTTCTTGAGGTCGAAATGGATCTTTATTTACATCAAGTGATCGGACAACCATTGGAGTACTTAATGAATGTGCTTTATCCATATAAAATCTTTTCAACACCCTTTTTGTGTATGCAGATTGATGAACAAAAATACCGTTTGTCAAATGCTCTATTTGCAAACCAAGACACAATTTTGTCTTTCCGAGATCTTTCATCTCAAATTCATTCTTTAAATAATCGATTGCCCTGTGAAGTTCCACTGGAGTTCCAATAAGGTTTATGTCATCGACATAAATAGCAAGTATAACAAACCCTGATATTGTTTTCTTTATAAATACACATGGGCAAATCGCATCATTTATATAACCTTCCTTAGATAAATACTCACTAAGACGGTTATACCACATGCGTCCAGATTGCTTCAAACCATACAATGATCTTTGCAATCTAATTGAATACATTTTCCGAGGCTTTGAACTGTATGCTTTGGGCATTTTGAATCCTTCAGGAATTTTCATGTATATCTCATTATCGAGTGATCCATAAAGGTAGGTTGTAACCACATCCATCAAATACATTTCAAGTTTCTCATGGATCGTCAAACTAATGAGATAACGCAATGTTATTGCATCCATAACGGGTGAGTATGTCTCTTCATAATCGACGCCGGGCCTTTGAGAAAATCCTTGTGCAACAAGACGTGCTTTGTACCTTTGTATTTCATTTTTCTCATTTCTTTTCCGCATAAAAACCCATTTATAGCCAATAGGTTTAACACCATTAGGTGTTTGTACTATAGACCCCAAAACTTTGCGCTTGACAAGTGAATCCAATTCTGATTGAATTGCTTCTTGCCATTTTTGTCAGTCATTTCTCTGTCGACATTCTTCAACAGATTGAGGTTCAAGATCCTCACAATTTTGCATAATTTTTGATGCAACATTATATGCAAAAACATATTCCACCGCTATTTCTGAGCGATTCAGATTTGTTTCATGATCACTTGATTTTATGGATAGTTCATTATTTTCTTGAGTCTCAAGCTCATTGGTTCCTCCAAGGATATCAGAATTACTCACATCTTGACTTTCTATGTGAGGTTTTTTCATAGTGTCATTTTGATCTTTTAATTTTCTTTTTGTAGGATTTTGATCCTTTGATCCTAATGGTCTACCACGCTTCAGGCGTGCTTTTGACTCATTAGCTATGACACTAGTTGATGGTCCTACGGGGACATCAATTCGAATTGGGACATTCTTTGCAGGAACATGTGATTTAGTAATCCTTTTCAAATCTGTAAATGCATTTGGCATTTAATTTGCGATTTTCTGCAAATGAATGATCTTTTGTACTTCTAGCTCACAAATGGAAGTACGAGGATCAAGATGAGACAATGATGGATTTTTCCACAAAATTTCTCCTTTAATTTTACTATTTTCTCCCCCTAATTTTGGGAAAAGTGTCTCATCAAACCGACAATCTGCGAATCGAGCTGTGAACATATCTCCAGTTAATGGCTCAAGGTAGCGAATAATAGAGGGCGATTCAAACCCAATATATATTCCTAACCTTCTTTGGGGACCCATCTTAGTGCGTTGTGGTGGTGTTTCCGGCACATAAATAGCGCATCCAAAAATTCTCAGATGAGATATATTGGGTTGTTGACACAAAGCCAATTGTAATGGAGAAAAATTATGATAATTTGTCGGTCTGAGAAGAATAAGTGCTGCAGCATGCAAAATTGCATGACCCCACACAGAAGTGGGCAACTTAGTTTTCATAAGTAATTGTCTTGCAATCAACTGCAGTCGTTTAATTAATGACTCAGCCAGACCATTTTGAGTGTGAACATGAGCTACAGGATGTTCAACTCTTATCCCAATCGATAAACAATAATCATTGAATGTTTGGGATGAAAACTCTGCAGCGTTATCAAGGCGAATAGACTTAATCTGATTATCAGGGAACTGTGCCCGTAATCGTATTATTTGTGTCAACAATTTTGTAAATGCCAAATTGCGAGATGACAATGGGCATACGTGAGACCATTTAGAGGAAGCATCTATCAGGATCATAAAATATCTAAATGGCCCACTCGGTGGGTGAATTGGCCCACAAATGTCCCCATGTATACGTTCTAAAAACGCAGGGGACTCAATTTTGACCTTTGTTGGTGATGGTCTCACAATTAACTTGCCTTGATAACACGCATCACAAGAAAATTCACCATTTAAAAGAATTTTCAACTTCTTTAATGGATGCCCATTTGAATTTTCTATAACTCGTCTCATCATTATAGACCCAGGATGTCCTAGACGATCATGCCAAAGTACGAAAGTATTGAAATCAGTAAACCCCCGGTTTACTATAGAATGTGCCTCAATTGCACTAATTTTTGTCCAATACAATCCAGAAGATAAGGCCGTGAATTTTTCTACAACATATGTCTGCCCGGAGACATTTTTGGTTATACCAAGATATTCAAGATTCATTTCATCAATTGTCTTGATGTGATAACCATTTTCACGAATATCTTTGAAACTCAATAAGTTTCTCCGAGATTGAGGAGAAAACATAGCATTATTTATTATGAGTTTAGTTCCCTTAGGCAAAATTATAATGGCTCTTCTGGTGCCCTTAATCAAATTAGTACTACCAGATATCGTAGTAACATTCATATTGCCCATACTCAAATGAGAAAAATATTTTTCATTTTTGAATATCGTGTGTGTTGTACCAGAATCAATCAAGCAAATGTCTTCATAATTTGATAATTTGTTTGGAGAATTATCCATATCTTCAAAAGTAATGAAATAAATTTATATTAAATGATTAATTATCTTTTATTTAATATTTACGAAATAATGTAAATGTTAAAAATGATATTTAAATCATTAATAATGCATAAGATATTTCTCACTCAAATCTTTAACACTAAATTTGATTTAGTTTAGTATGTTTAAAATAAGTATTAATATAATTTATTATCTTGAAATGACATTTGAGTGACAAAAAGGAAAAAAGTGTTTTCCACTAACCAATTTAGGTAGTGGTCTTACTTATACATTTTTCTTTTATGGCCACAAAAGTTAAAGAAAATTATAATTTTAATATTTTTCAATTCCTTTTCAAATCATAACATTCCAACTCACTTTCAATTGGTGTTTCTAAAAGAATGGACTCAACGAATATACATGGACAAATATGAGCACTTTAACTATTTATTTTCCAATTATGATCAATACAAAATAACAAATATTAATAACATTAGTAAATATCAACCATGATCAGTGATAAAATTAGTTTCGGGATTTTTATCCTTCCTTTTTAGTGATGTTTGATAAAGCTCAACCAAGTGTTTAGGAGTACGTCAATCACGTGCATAATGACCCTTTTCACTACATCGGAAACAATTTATTTTAATTGTTTCACGTTTCTCATCTTTTCCTTTTCCCCTTTGATGACTATTTTTCTTTGGTGAATGATTAACACCGGGAAAAGGATTTCGCTCTTGGTCGTAATTACGACCACGGCCACGGCCTCTTCCACGCCTAGCGTGGTGGGCGTACACCTCATTCACTTCAAGAAGTGGTGTAGATCCAGTGGGACGATTCTCGTGATTTTTCATTAACAAATCATTATTTTGTTCAGCCACGAGAAGATGAGAAATCAGTTCAGAATACTTCTTGAAACCCTTTTCTCGATATTGTTGCTGTAAAAGCACATTCGAGGCATGAAATGTGGAGAACATTTTTTCCAGCATATCAACATCATTAACTTATCTCCACATAGTTTCAATTGAGAAGTAATTCTGAACATGGCAGAATTATACTCATGAATAGACTTAAAGTCTTGTAGTCTTAAATTCATCCAATCATATCGTGCCTTTGGATGAATGACCATCTTCAAATGGTCATACCTTTCTGTTAGATTATTCCACAGAACGAGTGGATCTTTGACTGTGAGATATTCAATTTTCAAAATTTTGTCAATATGATGACGTAAGAATATCATTGTTTTAGCACAGTCTTGTTTTGATGCTTTATTTTCAATTTTAATGGTGTCTCCAAGACCCATAGCATCCAAATGGATTTCAGCATCCAATACCCATGAAAGGTAGTTCTTGCCGAACTTTGAAGGGCAACGAACTCAAGTTTAGTAAGATTAGCCATAATAAAAAGAAGAAAAATAATAATACCTTAGCCTTCAAATTTAGTCTTTAAACTTTGATATGACAGAGTCTCGTGCTGATAACGTGTTATAAAATAAAGACTAAGTACTAAAATTAAACTTAATAGCAACTAAAGAGAGAAGAATGTAGTAGAGAGATAAAATAGGAAACTTGAATCTTCCTTATTTTGGTGTATTTTCCATAGAGATTACAATGCCTTTTATAGGCATAAGAGGGGGTATAATGGACATTCACAAATTGTTATTTACAACAGTAGTTGTAAAATGTTGATGCATCTATAATAGACTTGCAAGAAGATAAGTGAAAAAAAAAAATTTGATCATTAACATAGTATACCAAAAGTAGTCATGAAATTAAAGAAGATAAAAAATAAATAAAAAAGACAAAGATTCATGTATGAAGAAGATCAAATATAACTCAAAATATTTCGAGATGGGTCAAATATACCTTTTATATTTTTATTTTTAAAAAAAAATTAATAAGTTTTTCACTTTCATCAGCGAAAAATGGTCTTGGCTCTTCAAGGTACCTCAAATACTACGAGAAGGGTCAAACATACCTTGTATAATTTTTATTTTATCAAAAAATAATTTTTAATCAATTTTTTGACTTCCTACAGCTAAAAAAGATTTAGCTATATCAAAGTTATATATATAACAATTGAAATAGACGTGAGCCACTTTCTTATAACAAAAAATATATTATCTCTAAATCACAAAGTTGAGAAATATAATTTATTATTTTTATTATTATTATTATTATTATTATTATTATTATTATTATTATTATTATTATTATTATTATTATTATTATTAGAAGTAGTAGTAGTAGTATATAATTGACCAATATATCTCACACTTTTGATAAAAGTTTTACTTGTTAAGTTATTTTATGAATTTTTAATTTGTATTGCTTGTGAGATAAATTTATTTTAAATTAATATTATTAGTGTTTATCTTATCATTTAAATTTTAAATTTTATTTCTTAATTGTAAATTTTAAATTTGTGTTCTTTAAAATTTATATTGGAAAGTAGAGGGAAGAAAAGAAATTATTAAGGCTATCATTTTGTAGTTTTTTAAAAAGAAATTGAAATTAACATGGAATTATGAAATTATGAGAATGTGGAAACAAATATAATCCCCATTGGGACACTTTTTATGTATTAAAAAATAATTAATAAATTTAAATTATAAATAAGGGTAAAAATATCAAAAAGTAAACCTATTTATAGTGTGAATGCACCATTCTGGCCATTTTGATCAAAATTTTCTGGCCAAAAGATTTATATATATATATATATATATATATATATATATATATATATATATATATATATATATATATTTAGGAAATAATGTTAAAGAGTACTTCCTTTGGTTCATATTAAATGGACATAAAATATTGAAAACTAAATTATTGAATTGAATTAAAAAAATTTGATAATTCGGTAATTCACTATTTGGTATTATATTTAAGAGTAAAATTTTAGAATTATGATATGCGGATTTTGATAGTATCATTTGATATTCGGTATATATCGAAAACTGAATTATTTACTTTATAAAGGTCATATATCAACATGTTCATTAGTGATTAGTAAAAGACTAAAGAGAAAATTAAAGAATAAGCATAACTTCGTAAGCAATCCAAATACATATGTTTTTAGTTTTATTCATTTGTTTTTCTTGATGTCTTTTTACTTGGTGATTTTCTATTAAATCTTGACTCCACATAAAAAAATAGAACTGATTGGAGAAATAATATTAACTTTGTAATATAATCGGCTATAATTTCAATACATTATTACCGAATACCGTAATCAAATCGAAATTTAATTTACTGATTATCAAATTATAAAATCAAAATTTAAAATTTTAATATTTACTAATTACCGAATAACCAACTCGAAATTTGAAAATCTTAAATCAAATATTGAATAAACTCTTAAAATTATTGAGATTGAATAAAAAGAAAAGTAAATCTATAAATTATTAATGGGGATAATAACTCAATCTTAGCTAACTTTTTTCGATACTTAATCTTTTATAAATTAATTTCATCTAACTTTTTTTTGATACTTGATCTTCATTTTTAACTAAGCTTAGCTACCTACTTCAACTTACATTATTATATATTATTTCCAATGGAAGTTTGCTATAGTTACAAATTAAATAGGAAATTAGGAAAGTGACTCGTATAAATTGTGACAGAGGAAGCTACCTACTTTAACTTGTTTATTATTTTCAATGGAAATTATTGTCATGTTTTTTTCTTTTCTTTGCTTAAATGTGCTGAGCTAATTAGCAGCTAACACCTATACTTGCGTTTGGTTTGGAAATTACTCCATTCTTTTTATTTTTATTTGTCACTGTTTGACTGGACATGTCATTAATAAAAATAATTATTTGCACAAGTATTTTACTGAAATCTCTATTAAATGATCTTTAGTACTACTTCATTCATTTTTATTTATCATGATTTGACTTGACACATCTATTAAAAAAATAATTATTAATATGGATATTTTATCAAATTATCGATATTAAATAATGTTAAGTATTAAGTACTCAAAAATAATTTGGGGAAAGAGCATTAATATTGGGAGTAAAACATGAAAAATGTTAATTTTTTTTATATGTTAAAAATGACAAGTAAAAGTAAATTTATTTTAGAAATAAATGACAAAGAAAAGTGAATATACCGAAGTATTAAATCTTGGAAAATATTTTTCTTAAAAAATATTTAATATTAGGAGTAAAACGTCGAAAAATATAATTGTCTTTTTTAAAAGTGACAAGCTTGAAAATAAATAACAAAAGTGAATAGAGAGAGTATGGTAGTATACACTTGTATAAGTTAGTTATTTTCTTGTAAATAGTATTGTTTTTCGAAAATTTGCTGTTTAAGCCCTTTCATTTCTCAAACTAATTCTTAAAAGTTAAAAGTTATTTGAATTTTTTTTTTTTTTTTTTTTTTTTGTAAAAAATAAGGTTAAAGAGTACTTCCTTAACTCCGTATTAAGTAACTTGTATAGATACTTTATAGATCAAGATAAGTGAATTACTTAAACTTTTACAAAATAATGGAACTATTTTTAATATTTAATTCATTCAGTGAAGTTCTTAATTATTTCATATTATTTTAGAGAATAATTTAAGAATAATTAAAAAGATAAAAATAATAAATAATATTTTATTTATATTTTAAAATATGTTTTTATTGAAGAAGCATACTCTTAATAAATTACTTAATATATAGAGAATATTATATATAAGTAGAGGCGTATAAAATCGAACAAACAATCGAACCAACCGTAAATAGAGCCAAAATAAAAAAAAAGAACTTGACTAATAATCTGATTTGATTTGATTAATATTGATAAAAAATCTAATAATATTCCTTATTACTTTTTCATATTTTTTTTTATCTTTAAACATAATTTTTTCAAGTTTTTGAGACGTGAAATTTTGAATATTCCAATAAAGGTTATAGTATATAGATATTAGTAACTCTAATAAAACTCAAACCAATATTAATGCTAACAAAAAATTAATTTAACACTAAGAATGACAATAATGTTGAATATTTGTTCTTTAGTTTTACATTGATTTAGACATTTAAAAATATAATTTAATTTTAATTTTTATTTAATGTTTAATCATGTAATTAATAATTATTAGACTTATTTTAGCATGATTTAGTACTTTTAAATTATGACAATTTTCATTATGACTTATTAATTTGGAACATTTATTTTATATGATTTCATTATTATTTTTGTTGAATATTTTATTGTCATCACTCATCTCATATTTTGTGTTATTTTCTTAAGGGATACCTTAGATAGTTATATTTTGATTGGACCAAAGAAATATTTGGAGTACAAGTTAATTATATGTTTACATATACTTTGTCGGAAAAAATCCAAAAATTCAAAAAACCTAAGGTTTATTAGTTTGATTTAATTTATAAATTTAAAAATTCGATATAAATGATTTAATTTGATAGTTGAAAAATTCGAACCAAGTTAAAAAAAAATTGAAATTTATTAATTTAATTTAATTTAAAATTTTAACACAAATAATTTAATTTAATATAAAAATCCAAACTAACTCAATCATGTACACTCTATTCATGAGTTAAGTGAATCTTATATGGAATTTATTCCATCAGGCATCACCCCAATCAGCTTTTGTTGTTGCTCACCGTCTATTTTTTAAGGGAAAAAGACAATACATCCTTCAATTTTAATATTTAAAGATGATATATTATTCGTTTAATAATATAACACACACTATATATATTTCATAAGTGGAACAAATTTGCTTTTTCCATTTTATAATTAAATAAGTGAGAAAAAGCTTGATTGTTAAAATAATAAATTCAAAAAATTAAAAATAATAATTTTAAGTTAATATTCTTCACTCTATAAAGATATATCTAAGACCATTTTGTTTATGCAGTAGAGATATGTAGAGATATATGTGATTTATTTAAACAAAGAGACCTACACTAAATGCATTCATAAAATTAGAACAAGTCAACTTTAAGATTGAAACTAGAAATATATTATTTCAGCATTGGTCAAGCTATTCATATCATAATTAAATACTGATATTGACAGATGACAAACTATCATTCATAAAGAAAAGTAAAGTCTAAATTATGATTTTTATTTCCAACTCCAAACAGAAAATTCTCTCAATCTTATTTTTCAACAGCCATTCATTCTACGGACAAAAGTTTTGATAACCCAACAAACACTTTTTTGCCTGGTGCTAAGATTGGATATGATAAACGTACACAAAGAAAACAGGTTTTGGTTTCATGGAAGAATTCAAATGATCCAGCACCAGGATTATATTCCATGGAAATGGACCCAACGCGTGCTCAATTTGTTATAAAATGGAATAGGACTAGAGAGTATTGGGCTTGTGGTTCATGGGATGGCCGGACATTTAGCTTAGTGCCTGAGATGAGGACAAACTACATATATAATTTCAGTTATATCGACAATGAGAATGAGTCATATTTTACATATTCCCTTTACAATAGTACAATCACATCAAAATGGATGATGGATGTCTCGGGACAAATTCAGCAACAAACATGGTTGTATGGTAACATTTATTGGAATCTGTTCTGGTCTCAACCAAGACAACTTTGTGAGGTTTATGCTATATGTGGGGCATTTGGAGTTTGTGATGAAGCTAATGCAACATGCAATTGTTTGAATGGTTTCAAACCAAGATCAGATACAGAATGGAATTCAAATGATTATTCCAGTGGCTGTGTAAGAGACCAAAAGGTGCAGTGTAATGCAATTACTGAAGACAAAGATAGTTTATGGATAACTTCAAGTATAAGACTACCGGCTTCTCAAAATACTAATATCACAGTTGGGAAAGCCTCACAGTGTAGATCTGCATGTTTCAACGATAGCTCTTGCACTGCTTATACTTATGATGGTTCCGCTACCTGTTCTATCTGGACAGGGGATCTGTTCAATCTGCAACAACTCAGCACAGCTGAATCAGAAAGGACTATATTTGTCAAACGTGGACCACCTGAAGGTTAGAATAACATAATTTGATTCTTTATCTCATATTAGTACTATATTATGGATAGAATTCCTTATTGACTTTAGCACTTAACAACAATGATTCTCCTTTCAGCTCAAACTAATGCTAAGAAATCGAAGAACCTAAAAGCAATCCTTTCGTCAATATCAGCTTTGATGTTTCTACTCATAAGCGGCATTAGCTACATTTACTATAGAAGAAGAATGGCACAAAAAGCAGGTATTTGATGAATGAATCTTACTCTGGAAGATATAATCTTCTTTTATACGGGCCAATTTGAACTTAATTTCAAAGGTCATTCTCAATCAGATAGAAGTAAAGGTACTCAAGAGGCACATAGATCTCACTGGCACAAAGCTGAAGGAGAAGCGAAAGTATTAATGAATGAAACCAGTGATGAAGTGGTTGATGTTCCATACTTTCATTTGGAGACCATTTTGGCTGCTACTGACAACTTCTCAATTGCAAATAAGCTCGGACAAGGAGGGTTTGGTCCAGTTTACAAGGTTAAAACTTCATTCCTACATCTATGTGGACTAGAATGGCGGCATTGATCTATAGTAACGAGATAGACATTTTTTGCAGGGAATCTTTGCGGGTGAAAAAGAAATTGCAGTAAAAACGTTATCCAGTCAATCAGGACAAGGCATAGATGAATTTAAGAATGAAGTAACTCTAATTGCAAAGCTTCAACATCGAAATCTGGTGAGGCTATTGGGCTATTGCATCAATGCAACGGAACAAATATTACTTTATGAATATATGCCGAATAAAAGTTTAGATACATTCATATTTGGTGAGTTAGCCTTGTCAATTTCTTTATTCTCAAAGTCATACATTTCTTATAATGATCTTATTTTATTGACGTACCAAACTTTGTCATGGTAACGATGCAAGATGGAACACTTTGTCAATTATTGGATTGGAAGAAACGTTATGACATCATATTGGGTATTGCACGGGGTCTATCTTATCTTCACCACGATTCAAGACTAAGGATCATTCATAGAGATTTGAAAACCAGTAACATTTTATTAGATGAGGAGATGAACCCGAAGATTTCAGATTTTGGCTTGGCAAGGATTGTTGAAGGAAAAGTAACAGAAGCAAATACAAAGAAAGTAGTGGGGACCTAGTAAGTATAATATCAATAATTTCTTACAAAAGGAGCTTTGGATAAAATCTTATACTCAAATGTTCTATTTACCTGATGAAATCTAGCGGCTATATGTCTCCTGAATATGCACTAGATGGACTGTTTTCCATCAAATCAGACGTATTCAGTTTCGGAGTAGTCATGCTTGAGATAATCAGTGGAAGAAGGAATACAGGATTTTATCAGTCGGAAGAAGCCTTAAACTTGTTGGGCTATGTAAGTGAAGAAACTTTCCATGACTTAATTATTATATCTTCTTCTTAGCTTTATTTCTCTGATAGAAAAATTATGACAGGCATGGAAACTGTGGACAGAAAAAGCCGAGACACAATTAATAGAGAAGTCATCACTTGAATCATGCAACAGAAGTGAAGCAATAAAGTGCATAAATATTGCGCTCCTGTGCGTACAAGAAGATCCAAATCATCGTCCTAATATGTCAGATGTCATTGTAATGCTGGGAGGGGAAGGTAGTAACCTTCCAACACCTAATAGACCAGCTTTTGTAATAAGGACACATGCTTCTAGCACATCTTCTTCTTCCTCCGATAAGAAATACATCGTCCCCAACAATCAAGTGACGATTACAGTTGAAGAAGGACGTTAGCAGGAGGCATTTAATTCGTATGGGAAGGGGTAGGGGTGGCATTAGGACTAAAGATGAGCCATATTATACTGTTTCATCCTCTACTTTTGTACTAAAAGAGTCGAGGGATAATTGTGTATCCGTACTTAGTCAAATGTCGTCGTCTCTATAATAGTTGGGACAAAATTAAAGGTGGAAATGTTGGGAAAACTCTTAGTGTTTGTACTGAAACATGGAGTATATACTTTTTTGTTTACAATGTAGTAGGGCTTAGCGATCAAGTAGAAGAATAATTCGATTATTCCTGATTCCTTCAAATGTAACTTGTCTTTCTTATTCAATATGTTATTATCCCAAACCACCTCCCATAAAAGAAACTTTGGATTAGTTCATGAAAGAAGTTCTTCATTTAATTAAAGATCTAAGATATATGAGCACACAACTCAAACATTTTACAAAAGCAATAACATAATGTTCACTAGGGTTTTAGTCAAGCATTCGAACAGTCAGTCCAGTCCTCATTTCAATTTGTGATTTGAATAGATTCTACAACAACAACAACAACAACAAGAGTTTGAGCACTTACAGTTGAACAAGCTCACAACAGACCCATCGATCCCTAACCTACCAAAGCTTGCAACTGGAAATATGTTATACCAATCCTGGACTATAGGCTGCCTAAAAAGGATGAAATCAAGCTATGTGGTGATTGAATGGGCTGAAAGGTTAAGGAAGGCAACACGAGGAATGTGCACCACTAGTGTAACCAAATGGAGAGAAAATAACATTAATAGTCTACTCAAATAAGTGTAAAATGGTTCTTTTAACTATACACTTGAAGACATTTAACTATTTAAAAATTTGTCAATTTAGTATCTTAACTATACACTTATCGGTTTTAGTTTTTTAATTATAAAATTATTAATTTTAGTTTTTTAAGAATTCAAAAACTTATCAGATTTAATCTTTTTTCATTTTTTAAATATAAATAGCATAGGTTTATATTAATGGAATCTATATCTCGAGAAATTAAATCTTTTAATAATTTTTTATGTTGTTTAATATAAATAGCTTATATTTATAGTTCAAAATTGTATTTCAGAACATTATGAACTTTAACCCAGATACAAAATCAGGATATACAAGAAAATAATAGAGATAAGCCTATACGTACAATGATGATTTAAACATGCAAACATGTATGCTAAAAATTTACTCGCACTTGGTGTTTCCACCAAACTAATTCAATTTCAATTATTATGTGATTTAATGAAGTAAAACACATGCTAATTAATTAAGATTAAATAAAATAAATAAATTAAACACATAAGTCATGACATGCATATATTAGATTGACGTAAACACCCGATACAATTAACTTTTACGATGAAAGGTAAAAAGAGAGAGAAGATGAGGAATAAAGCGGCTGGTGGACTTCTCGGGGTGGGGTGGGGGAAACAACATATTTGAGTTTTAAAAAAAATTGACTTGTTAATGACTCATTAATTAAGGAATTTAAATTTAAAATAATTATTTAATACCATATTTAAGAAATTTCTGTATCCAATAAAATCTTTTAAAATACATGACATAAATATTAAAAGTGATAATATATGTAATTATTTTAAATTAAAAATAAATATAGTATATATGATGGTAATATATGTATAGTTAAATAATTTTTCCTTTTTAAAATTATAATATTAAACTCGTAAATCAACCTTTTTTTATCTAGTCATAATAAAAGATTAATATTGACAGTGGAAGACTAAAGTAAAGTCTGAATTTTGACTTTTAGACAAAGATGAAATTTTTCCAACTCCAATTAGAGAAGCATTTTTTTTTCTTTCTCTATCTTGTCTTCAAACAATAATCACTCATTCTATCTAGTCTTTTTCTCGAAGGAGACCATTTTTCTAGAGATCCACTTGCATAATTTATTACTCTCTAAATTTTTATTTATATGTCATTCTTATTAATATTAATAATTTATATTCCCTCTGCCTCTATTTACTTATTCATATTTCCTCTTTTCGTTATTTCTATTTAATTATCCATTTTGACAAAGTCAAAAAATAGGAAAAAAAGATTTTTCTATTATACTATCATATAAATTTCTTGAAAATGTCTAAGTTATAATTCATGTTTTTTTTAAAGCATAATTAATAAGGGTAAAATTGTAACTTCAATATGCTAATTATTGTTATCTTAGTATGTCTGTCATTTCTAAAGTGGACAACTAAATAGAAACAGATGAGTAATATTTTTCCAAAATTAATTGATGACACTGTTCTTTCTATTTTATTCTTGTGAGTTATTGATTTTGAAAATATACATTTGATTAACATAGAAAAATTAAGTAAATAATTTATTTTCATTGGTCAAATTAATTAATAAAAATAAATTAATTCATATTTATTGATTAAGAAAACATTAAATAAATATAATACACGTAAAATTTAAAATAATGACAACTAAATAATAACGAAGCAAGTAATATTTCCTTCAGTTCCACTTACACCATTTCGAAATTAAGGAGGGTGACGCCAAATATTGACTCCAAAGAGTTAATATCTCAAAAATCTAGAGTTAATATTATTGTGTGAGGTTTTTTCTCACAAAAAGTAGACCCAAAGTAGGTAAGATTCGAGTCTAATTTTTAACAAAACAAATAGAAACCTCACATAACTAGTCTCAATTGAATAAAAAAATCATAAAGTAACATATACGAAAACATTAAAAATAAAGATCAATTACACCTGAAAATTAGAGAGAATATTATTTGCTGAATATTTATATGGTCAACTAAGGCCTCATCTGTTTACACTTAATGGAGGTTTGAATCTTAATCAATCAGATTTGCCTCATTTATTGTGTTTGTTTTTTAGGATCAAATCTTAATTATTCAAATTCAATTCATTAGGTTTGTTTGTTTTATTTTCTTATAAGTCTCTTAATGGGTCTGAATACATCGAAATGAATCAGATCTATAACACACTCTTAACACCATTCAGACTAAAAAATAAGACTCCTTATCTTAATTCAACTACATCACAACAACTCATAATTTTTTTTTCTTATTTAATTAATGTTAATTACATGCTTACCTTTATAATTTCCTTTGTTCTTACTAACTTAATATATGTCTTGTACTTTCATAAATTAATCAATATATTTGAATTGATAAACACTTTACGATATAATATGTAGCATGATTTTAGAAAATAAGAAAGTATTAATTATTTGATCGATACAATAACAAACATCCATTATAAAATAAAATGTTTTCATAAACATTATATTATACTCTATATAAACTATTTTACATTGCATTATATTAGATTCTCAAAGTTTTTGAATGCAAAGAATAGTCGTATTAATGATATAACTTAATGTTAAATTCTTAATAGATAAATCATATTACCTTGTTACGATAAAATGGTTCAAAATATTATTTTGTATAAAAAAAAACTATTTTACTAATGAGTTTTTTATAATATTTTATTGATATAGCGTTTAATTTCATATGTACATCCAGATATTGAAAACAAACAATTCAGATATTGAAAACAAACAATCTAATAATCCAGTATTCAGATTCAGAGACAACATCTTAATATTCAGATGTTTATTCAGATTTACACATCTAGATCTTAATGCATATCTTAATATTTATATGTGTATTTAAATTTAAACGTTTTAATCTTAATAAAAATAAATGAGGCCCAGAAAATGTTATGACACTCAATTACACCAAAACCTATTATCACCATGACTTTACAAACAGACATTAATGTTTTTTTCTTGCTTAACTTCCACAAATCAGAACCACCCAGAGTGGAATGAATGACCAGATATTTTTTCCACACATATTTTGAAACAATCAACATATGCTAGAAGTAAGAATAATCAAACAAATAGCAATAAAAAAAAGGTAACTTGTTTTGACTAGTTTCATGGACTCCAAAGAAGAAAAATGTCCTTCCATAAGCACTTGCACTCCATATTTTCTCTCATCAACTTCTCTACGTAGCATGGAAATGAAAAACAACCATTACTTTGTGCTACTCTTTTCAATGGAAATTGTTGTCATGTGTTCTTTTTTTTTTTTTTTTGCTTAAATGTGCTAGCTAATTAGCAGCTAAAACCTACACTTGCGTTTGGTTTGGAAATTACACCCTCCTTTCATTTTTATTTATCACAATTTGACGGGATACGCTCATTGATAAAAAAAAATTATTGACATAAATATTTTATCAAATTATATAATCTTTAGTAAACTTCGTTCATTTTACTTGTCGCAGATTGATTAGACATACATATTACGAAAATAATTATTAATATAGATATTTTACCAAATTATCAATATTAAATGATGTTAAGTATTACGTCTTGAAAATTTATTTGGGAAAAGAGCATTTGATGTTGGGGTAAAACATGAAAAATGTAAAAAAAAAAAAATTGATATGTCAAAAGTGACAAGTAAAAATTAAAATATATTTTAGAAATAAATGACAAGTAAAAGTAAACATGCATGTATTAAGTCTTGAAAAACAATTTTTTAAAAAAATATTTAATATTAAGAATAAAATGTAAAAAATATAATTGTCATTTCTAAAAGTGACAAGCTTAAAAATAAATAACAGAATTGAATAGAGGGAGTATACACTTGCATCAGTTATTTATTTTCTTGTAAATAGTATTGTTTTTTGAAAATTTGCGTTTTAGCCCATTTATTTCTCAAACTAATTCTTATAAGTTATTTGAAAAAGAAACTTTTTGTAGAAAATAATGTTAAAAGAGTATTTCCTTTAACTCAGTATTAAGTAAATTATTGAGATATTTATAGATTAAGATAAGTGAATTATTTAAATTTTTAAAAAGGAAAAATGCATAAGTACCCTTTTAGAAGACACACCTAAATTTAAGAAAAACTTACATAAATATACTATAATAAAAAAATAATTATCATTTATAGCAATAATATTTCTTTTTTATTTGATCACTTTTAATTCATTTATTATACAAGTTTAATTTATATTACAAAGAACAATTTTTTATTCACATTTAATACAAATTTTAATGATAGATAATTCATTTATCACACATTTTAATACACTTATAATACAATGTGCCAAATTTTTACCAAACAGACATAATATATTTTAAAAACAATTATAATTCATATATAATTCATATATATTGCATACATAATTCACTTTTAATACATATTGCAGATTTAATATAGTATTGCTATAAATGGTAATAAATAAAAAGTGTTGCTAAAATCAGTAATTATTTATTAAAATGTATCCATTGATGTAATTTTTCCTAAATTGTAACTAGAGTCCTATTATCCCTAAACTAATTTAAAATAGAATAAATACACCACAAACGCTGACATGTCCTAGAGAGTGTGCACACTCTCTTGAAGACAAGTGATGAGTGCACAAATTGGACACATGTCATTTTTTAATTGGTCACTTTATAATTAGTTAGTTCTAATATTTATTGATGATAAAACTTATATATATTTAATTAATTTTGTTTCTTTCTTTGTAAAAAATTTATTTTAATTTCTTTTTACTTTAAAATTTTTAATTTATTATCTTTTCACTTTTAATTATTTTTAATAAATTGTGAGTATTTAAAAAAAATAATTAAAAGTGTCCTTTAATTTTAATGTTTTATTTGATTTTCTTCACGTATTATGATATTCGTTCAAAATTAACTTATTTTAAATACAAGAAATTTGAAATCAAATCAAAACGAAAGACCCAAAAAAAAATAAACTCAATAGAAAAATAAAAGAGAAAAAAATGAATGTAAGTAAAAAAAAAAATAGTTTCGGTACAAGGTAAAACTATTAACTTAATTCAAATACAAGATAAAAAAAAGAATTTTTTTCATTAAAAAATTAAAAAAAAAAATTTAAAAAAAATACGAAATATTATTTTGAAAAAATTAAGCATTATATATATATTTTTTTTAAAATAATTATAATTAAAAAAATTATTTACACATGACGGACGAGTGTGTACAAACACAACCAACTTGGGTGGTTGAAGGTGTTCCATCAGCACAAAAGGTGCACAAAAATACGAATAAAATGGGTTCAGGAGGGTAATTGGATCTTAGTTAAGTTTAGGTGTGTCTCTGAGATTTCGGTCATAGGCTAGGGGGTACTTATGCATTATCCCTTTAAAAAAATTATGAAACTCTTTTTCATATTTATTTTTTATTTAGTAATTACATATTTTTTAAGAGAATAATTTAAGAACAATTAAAAAGATAAAAATAGTAAATAATATTTTATTTATATTTTAAAATATGTTTTTTAAGAAGCATACTCCCAATAAATTATTTAATATGAATTAGAGAGAGTATTATTTATAAGTAGAGGCATACAAAATTGAACAGAAAATCGAACTAGCACTAAATTGAGTCAAATTGAAAAAGAACTCAATAAGTAATTTGATTTGACTTGATTTGGTATTAAAAAAAATCTGATAATACTTGGATTGATTTAGTTTTACTTAAAAAAGTCAATCCGAGATTAAATCAATCCGACATTATATATAAATTTTAAAATTTATTTTATGTATAAAATTATTTACTTTGATATAATTTTAAATATCCCTTATTACTTTTTCATATATATATATATATATATATATATATATATATATATAACATAATTTTTTCAAATTTTTTTAGACTTGGAATTTTTAATATTCCAATAAAGGTTATAGTACATAGATATTAGTAACTCCAATAAAACTCAATTCAACATCAAATAAATATTAATGGTAACAAAAAATTAATTTAACACCAAGAATGACAATAATTTTGAATATTTTTTCTTTAGTTCTACGTTGGTTTAGACAATTAAAGTACATAATCTAATTTTATTTTTTATCTAATATTTAATCATGTAATTAATACTTATTAGACTTATTTTAGCATGATTTAGTACTTTTAAATTATGATAATTTTCATTATGACTTATTAATTTGGAACATTTATTATATACGATTTCATTATTAGTTTTGTTGAATATTTTATTGTCATCACTCATCTCATATTTTGTGTTATTTTCTTAAGGAATATCTTAATAGGGCCAAATACATACGCAGGTCCCTAAAATTGTTCGCGCTTTTTCCCCAGGTACCTCAACTAACCCAGATTCCTATTGAATCCTTTAACCTCCTATAATTTGATCCTTTTAAATATTCTTGGCTGATGTGGAGCCAAATTTCAAAAAAATATTTTTGCTAATTGGGCGCGTGAGATGAACCTTCCCCACGTGGAAATTTCGACGACCAATACACTCCAACCCAATTACACGTCAGTGCCACATATTAAATCATCAAACCTAAAAATCAATTTCCCCCCAAAACACTTCTAACTCATTTCTAAACGAGAAAACCCTAAGAATCTCTCCCTTTCAATGACTTTTACAGCTGAAATTCTTATATTTTAAAGTGATTTCGAGTGTTTTGTTGAAGAAATCATCGAAGATTGCAGACGATTTTGGAGTTCATTCGCGATTTTCGAGTTGACGAGTGTGAGGTAAGTTCATTCCCACATTGACATAGTACCTTCGCAGTTGAAGAAGAAGAAATCGATGAAGAAGATAAATTCGACATTGGAACTTGATGATTAAGAAGAAATCAATGAAAAAGAGATATAATATAATGAGCTAAAGAGGAGAAATAATGATGAAGAGAAACAAAAGAGGAGAAATAAGGGAAGAATGGGAGAAATTAGGGTTAAAAGGGGGAAGAAGATCGTTGGTGGGTGGTTCAAGATCCACATCAGCGCTTTTAAAGCGTCTGCACGCGCTTAAAGGACGTGAGATCACGTTTGGCTCCACATCAGCCAAGAATATTTAAAAGGATCAAATTATAGGGGGTTAAAGGATTCAATAGGAATCTGGGTTAGTTGAGGTACCTGAGGGAAAAGCGCGAACAACTTTAGGGACCTGCGTATGTATTTGGCCTCTTATAGTTGTATTTTGGTTGGAGCAATGAAATATTTGGAGCACAAATTAATTATAAACTTTGTTGAAAAAAATCTAAAAATTAAAAAAACCTAAGGTTTATTAGTTTGATTTGATTTATAAATTTAAAAATTCGACATAAATAATTTGATTTGATAGTTGAAAAATTCGAATCATATTAAAAATTTTGAGGTTTATTATTTTAATTTGATTTATAAATTTAAAAATTTAACACCAATAATTTAATTTAATTAATATTTGAAAAATTCAAACTAACCCAATCATATAACCCATATTCATGAGTTAAGTGAATCTTATATAGAATTTCATTCCATCAGGCATCACCCCAATCAGATTTTGTTGTTAGGCTCACTGTATTTTTAAGGGAATAAGACAATACATCCTTCAATATTATTGTAGATAAAAGTTGATATATTCTTTGTTAAATAAATAACACGTGTATAAAAAAAAATTCATTTCATAAGTGGAGCAAATTACTTTTTCCATTTCATATTTACATAAGTGGAAAAAAATTCAAAAAAAATATTTTTTCACAAAATTTAAAATAATAATTTAAAATTAATATTTTTCACTCCGTTAGGATATCATTTGTGTAACAGTAGAGATATATGTGATCTATTTTTGTAATCAGAGATATATCTACTCAAAATTGCTAAGTTAAAGGGATATATCATATCGTTTTCTCTCTTCTTGTTTTTATTTAATGCGTCGTAGCACATATCTCCTATATCATGTAACCTTTTCCTTTAAAAAAATTATTTTGTGCTTAACCTATGAAATTCTGGACAGATCATCTATATTTGGGCTTATTTAAACAAAGAGACCTACACTAGATGCATTCATAAAATTAGAACAAGTCAACTTTAAGATTGAAACTAGAAATATATTATTTCAGCATTGGTCAAGCTATTCATATCATAATTAAATACTGATATTGACAGATGACAAACTATCCTAAAGAAAAGTGAAGTCTAAATTATGATTTTTATTTCCAACTCCAAACAGAAAATTCTCTCAATCTTAATTTTCAACAGCCACTCATTCTACCAACAAATTGTGTAGCCATAGAAATGAAGAACAGCTACTCAATTCTGATACTTGTTGTGCATTTTTTATGCTTTAGTCTTTCACTAGGAGGGGACACCATTTCTGTGAATGAATCTGTTTTTTCAGACCAAACAATTATCTCTTCAGGTGGGAATTTTGAGCTTGGTTTCTTCAGACAAGGCGACTCTCGCTCCTATTACATAGGCATATGGTACAAGAAACTATATCCACAAACAGTAGTTTGGGTAGCAAATAGGGATAAACCACTAGATGGTGCTGATGCTAACTTGATAATTAGTCGAGGCAATCTGGTTCTTCTCGATAGACTGCAAAACTCAATTTGGTCTGCACTTGCTGGAAACAATATTAATCCAAATATTTCAGTTACTGCACTTCTTCGTGATGATGGTAATTTGATTTTGAGTGATGTGTCAAAGGCATCAATGCCCTTACTACTTTGGCAAAGTTTTGATAACCCAACAAACACTTTTTTGCCTGGTGCTAAGATTGGATATGATAAACGTACACAAAGAAAACAGGTTTTGGTTTCATGGAAGAATTCAAATGATCCAGCACCAGGATTATATTCCATGGAAATGGACCCAACGCGTGCTCAATTTGTTATAAAATGGAATAGGACTAGAGAGTATTGGGCTTGTGGTTCATGGGATGGCCGGACATTTAGCTTAGTGCCTGAGATGAGGACAAACTACATATATAATTTCAGTTATATCGACAATGAGAATGAGTCATATTTTACATATTCCCTTTACAATAGTACAATCACATCAAAATGGATGATGGATGTCTCGGGACAAATTCAGCAACAAACATGGTTGTATGGTAACATTTATTGGAATCTGTTCTGGTCTCAACCAAGACAACTTTGTGAGGTTTATGCTATATGTGGGGCATTTGGAGTTTGTGATGAAGCTAATGCAACATGCAATTGTTTGAATGGTTTCAAACCAAGATCAGATACAGAATGGAATTCAAATGATTATTCCAGTGGCTGTGTAAGAGACCAAAAGGTGCAGTGTAATGCAATTACTGAAGACAAAGATAGTTTATGGATAACTTCAAGTATAAGACTACCGGCTTCTCAAAATACTAATATCACAGTTGGGAAAGCCTCACAGTGTAGATCTGCATGTTTCAACGATAGCTCTTGCACTGCTTATACTTATGATGGTTCCGCTACCTGTTCTATCTGGACAGGGGATCTGTTCAATCTGCAACAACTCAGCACAGCTGAATCAGAAAGGACTATATTTGTCAAACGTGGACCACCTGAAGGTTAGAATAACATAATTTGATTCTTTATCTCATATTAGTACTATATTATGGATAGAATTCCTTATTGACTTTAGCACTTAACAACAATGATTCTCCTTTCAGCTCAAACTAATGCTAAGAAATCGAAGAACCTAAAAGCAATCCTTTCGTCAATATCAGCTTTGATGTTTCTACTCATAAGCGGCATTAGCTACATTTACTATAGAAGAAGAATGGCACAAAAAGCAGGTATTTGATGAATGAATCTTACTCTGGAAGATATAATCTTCTTTTATACGGGCCAATTTGAACTTAATTTCAAAGGTCATTCTCAATCAGATAGAAGTAAAGGTACTCAAGAGGCACATAGATCTCACTGGCACAAAGCTGAAGGAGAAGCGAAAGTATTAATGAATGAAACCAGTGATGAAGTGGTTGATGTTCCATACTTTCATTTGGAGACCATTTTGGCTGCTACTGACAACTTCTCAATTGCAAATAAGCTCGGACAAGGAGGGTTTGGTCCAGTTTACAAGGTTAAAACTTCATTCCTACATCTATGTGGACTAGAATGGCGGCATTGATCTATAGTAACGAGATAGACATTTTTTGCAGGGAATCTTTGCGGGTGAAAAAGAAATTGCAGTAAAAACGTTATCCAGTCAATCAGGACAAGGCATAGATGAATTTAAGAATGAAGTAACTCTAATTGCAAAGCTTCAACATCGAAATCTGGTGAGGCTATTGGGCTATTGCATCAATGCAACGGAACAAATATTACTTTATGAATATATGCCGAATAAAAGTTTAGATACATTCATATTTGGTGAGTTAGCCTTGTCAATTTCTTTATTCTCAAAGTCATACATTTCTTATAATGATCTTATTTTATTGACGTACCAAACTTTGTCATGGTAACGATGCAAGATGGAACACTTTGTCAATTATTGGATTGGAAGAAACGTTATGACATCATATTGGGTATTGCACGGGGTTTATCTTATCTTCACCACGATTCACGACTAAGGATCATTCATAGAGATTTGAAAACCAGTAACATTTTATTAGATGAGGAGATGAACCCGAAGATTTCAGATTTTGGCTTGGCAAGGATTGTTGAAGGAAAAGTAACAGAAGCAAATACAAAGAAAGTAGTCGGGACCTAGTAAGTATAATATCAATAATTTCTTACAAAAGAAGCTTTGGATAAAATCTTAATACTCAAATGTTTTGTTCACCTGATGAAATCTAGCGGCTATATGTCTCCTGAATATGCACTAGATGGACTGTTTTCCATCAAATCAGACGTATCAGTTTCAGAGTAGTCATGCTTGAGATAATCAGTGGAAGAAGGAATACAGGATTTTATCAGTCGGAAGAAGCCTTAAACTTGTTGGGCTATGTAAGTGAAGAAACTTTCCATGACTTAATTATTATATCTTCTTCTTAGCTTTGTTTTTCTCTGATAGAAAAATTATGACAGGCATGGAAATTGTGGACAGAAAAAGCCGAGACACAACTAATAGAGAAGTCATTACTTGAATCATGCAACAGAAGTGAAGCAATAAAGTGCATAAATATTGGGCTTCTGTGTGTACAAGAAGATCCAAATCATCGTCCTAATATGTCAGATGTCATTGTAATGCTGAGAGGGGAAGGTACTAACCTTCCAACACCTAATAGACCAGCTTTTGTAATAAGGACACATGCTTCTAGTACATCTTCTTCTTCCTCCGATAAGAAATACGTTATATCCAACAATCAGGTGACGATTACAGTTGAAGAAGGACGTTAGTGAAGCCATTTAAAGCCACAATATTGTTGAAACTTGTATTACTAACTTTTATTGCAGTCGTGTTTGCCCAGTATGTATATGTAATGAAATTTAATCTCTTTAGTTCAAGTGATGGAAAGGTGTTTGTAGAGAAAAACATAACTCTTCAAAAGTAATGAAATCCAGTAAGTAGCTAGAAGATGTTGATGGGGTATGTACACTCTTTTAGGCATATACTCAAACAGTTAACAGTCTACCGATCGACATAGAACATTTTCAAACCAGTGACTCAGAATCATCTCCAGTCTTCATATCGTTCTTTCAATTACTTAAAAGACCTAAGAAATCACATAACAATAACTACTACTACACCGCGTCAATCCCAAGCAAGTAATGATTTGAATAGATTCTACAACAACAATAAGAGTTTGAGCACTTACAGTTGAACAAGCTCAGATCGGACCAATAATTTTTGAAAGAGTTCATTTTGAATCCTGCTAGCTGTACTAGTATTCAACTCGCTCAAATTGAAATTCATGAAATTAAAGAGGCGTATCAGTTTGCCTATATTCCCCACAAGCACATAGAAGTAGTGCCGTTTAAGTAAGATTGGAGTTCTAAAGTTAAATTTTATGAAGACGACTTAATTTTTTTCTTCTTCTTGATGACATATATAAACTGAATAACAATAACATATTTTGTAATCATACAAGTAAGATTTGAAAAGGTAAATTGTACCCAAATTTAATAAAGTAAGAATATAAACAATGTAACTTTTTTAAATGAAAAATATAATATTGAGTTAGAATAACAAGTCTCTTCAAGAATTTGAGAAGTTGATATAATGATATTGAAATAGCGTTGCATTGGATCTTATAAGTTGATAAAATGATACTGAAATGATGTTGACTCATTGCGGTGCTTGAAATTTGAAGAAGACATCAAAAACTAAGTTTGATCAATTTTTGTAGACAAGGGACAATAGATTTTACGTAAAGTAATATGTATGATCGTTTGGGAGACTTCAAAATATTCAATAGGCATAATACATAAACATAATCCTTAACTTGACTTCAGCGAACAACTATGTCCTCCAACTTTGAGTGTGCAAATGTATGCACTTAAACTTGTATAAAATTATACAAGTAGACACACATATCCTACATGACATAGTACACGTAGGATGCAAAATTGCCATGTAGGGTGCCATATAGGACGAATTTAATGTGTCTATTTGTTTAATTTTATACAAGTGTCTAATTGTGCACACTCAAAGTTAAAAGTTCATATTTGTCAGGTGACACCAAGTTAAGGGTTATGTTTATGTATTATGTCTATTCAATAATAAGATAACAAAATAGTGAAAGAAAAATGAATAAAATAATGTGAATTGATATTAATTGTCGGAATATAAATGAGGCAACAAACTAAGCAGCCACGTAAGAAATGACACTATAATTACCTAAAGACTATTGCATTTCTCTTTTCAAATTTAATCGTACTTTTTTTTGGGAAAAGGAACAAAATTGGCCCTGAACTATAGGAAATAGACCACTTATACCCTCCATTACATTTTGGGATCAAAAATGCCTCCGCTATTATCTCAGGAGACCACAAATACCCTCAAGAGTTAACACACAAATTTTTAGTGACGTGATAAGCCACATGGGACTAATCCCTCCACCTAAGCGTTGCCAACTAAGATTCATTACAAAAGAACTTGACCTGTAGCGGCGACAAAGTCGCCACAAAATCTTAAAATATTGTCACTAAAGGTTATGAGTGATTTTTAGTGGCGACTAAAGACTCCAACAACCATTCGCTAGTAAAACTTATTTTTTCAACAAAAAAGTATGATAATTAATTTTCGATTGCAACCTAATTTTCTAAAATAAACAACTTGCAATATCAATATTAAAAACATTGAATATTATTACGAAAAATCATCAAAATTACTTTTTGATTCGAATCTCCAACTATATAATGTAACATTGTACATTTTATAATTTATATATGACATAAAATTAAAGCACACAGTGTCTTCAAACCCCTACTTAATCGATATAATTTTTCTTTTAAAAAACAATGAAGAAAAAAACACAAAATTAGAATTTTAATGTTAAAAAATTTTAGTGACGATTTTCTGGACTTTTGTGGCGACTGTTGTCACTGCTAAAGGTCTGGTTCTTTTATAGTCAATCCTAGTTGGCAACGCTTAGGTGAAAGGATTAGTCCGATGTGGCGTGCCACCTCAATAAAAATTTGGGGTGCTAACTCTTGAGGGCATTTGTGGTCTCTTAGGATAACAGCAGTGGCATTTTTTATCCCAAAATATAACAAAAGGTATAAATGATCTATTTGTTCAGGAGCAATTTTGACTCTTTTCCGTATTTTTTAAACAATTTATAAATGGAACACATCCTTAGAAAAAATTAGAGCACCAATTCATTACTTTAGTGATCTTATAATTGAACGGACCATTCACAGAAGCTATTATTTTTTGTTACAAATATCACAATATTCAATTGCTAATAACCAGATCTCATAAATTAAACTAAGACATGCATTAACTGGATCATATTTTTAATAAATAATATCATAAAATATTACATTGATAAATCACAAATCTTCGTTTTTCCATTAAAAATTAAATATTTGCGATTATAAATTTTCAAATATACACAATTTTATTCCAATAAAAGAAACATAAAGAGTTCCATGCCATGGCATAGAATATTAAAAGCGACATAAACGAAGACCCCACCCATCCCTCAAACATCTGTGACCACAAGGTGAGTTAGCACACTCACTGTCAGATCCACAAGGAGGTGGGTCTATACATACCCCAATTTTCTTTGGACCAACATGTTGTCGATCTGCAAAAAAAAAAAAAAAATTAAAAAAAAAAAACATGTTATAATATTCTATATATTATAACAATATAATTTCTAGATTCACGTGAATCTAATAATTTTTGTCTAGATTTTATATATATTTTAATATTTTACTAGATATTATAATTATTTGATTATGAACCTAGCTGTGAAGTACTTATTATATATAAATGGAAAATTACGCAGATAAATAAATTTATACTATTTAATTACTCATCATAGCTATAGTTTGCTATAATTATCACTCGCGACTAACATTATACATTAATTTACATGGATTGACTTCGAGTTTGTATAATTAGTCATGTTTGTATATGTATAATTCGCCAGAATATATAAATAAATATGTATAATATATAATTTTTTAGCCTATATACATATACAATTCACCTCTCTCCCGCTCTCTGCCCTCTCTCTCGCGCCTCTCTCCTCCCTCTCTAAATCTCGCTCGCCTCTCTCCTCCCTCTCCCAATCTCGCTGCCATTTATACAAATATATATGTATAATATACAGTTATATAAAATTATATACATATACAATTCACCTCTCTCCCACTCTCTGCCCTTTCTCGCTCGCCTCTCTCCTCTCTCTCTCGATCTCTCTTGCCTCTCTCCTCTCTCTCTCAGTCTCGCTCGCCTCTCTCCTCCCTCTCCCAATCTCTCTTGCCATATATACAATTACATATGTATAATATACAATTATCTAACCAATATACATATACAATTCACCTTTCTCCACTCTTTTCCCCCTCTCTCTCTCCTCTCTCCTCTCTCTCCCAGTCTCGCTCGCCTCTCTCCTCTATATAACTTGTAGCTACAAATTGTAGTTATCAAACTATAGCTATGGAGAGTAATTAATTATTTTTAAGTGGCTATATGTGAAAGTTTCCCTATATAAATATGTTATTTTTTCTGTTTTAAAAAAAATGATTTTCTTTTTTTTAAGTCTGTTTATAAAAAGAATGATCTCTTTCTCTTTTTCATAATATTGTAATTTCAATTTTTCACATGACATGTTTAAGATCACAGGATTAAAAACAATTTTATAAATTTAATATAACTTTAATTTAGAACCACATTATTCAAAAGTTTTCTTTATTTTTTTGACTTCGTGTCAAGTCAAATTAAACTAGAGCATTCTTGTGAAACTGAGGAAGTATTTGATTTGCCTTCATTTTACATATGTCCTCCAACATTGGTTTTGCATAAGTATATATTCACTTAAATTTGTATAAGGTTGAACAAATAGACAAATACGTCCTACGTGATATCCTATATGACAATTTGTGTGTTTTATGTGTATTATGTTACATAAGACTCATGTGTCTATTTGTTTAAACTTTATATCAATTTAAATATCTACTTATGCATATTCAAAGTTATGGAGGACATGAATACGAAATGAGGCAAAATTAAAAAGTTCAATTATGTGTTAGACTTATAAAAAATCACAAACTTAAAATTTTGAAACCGTTTCTAGTTAAATATATTTCCAATTTGCAAACCATAACAGTATATATCAATTAGGGAAACAAATAATTTAAATACGAAATTAGGCAAAATTAAAGAGTTCGGTTATGTATTAGACTTATAAACAATCAAAAACTTAAAATTTTGAAATCGTTTCTAGTTAAATATATATGGCCGAACTCATAAATAGATCCCTAAATTTGTTGGGTTTTTTCTCTCAGATACCTCAACTACGTCATTTTTCTATTGAATCATTGAACCACCCATAATTTATTCCTTTTAAACACTGTTGGATGATTTTGATCGGTTTTTCTATTGTAATTGTCTTCAATTGTGTTTCTATTGTAATGATTTTGATTGAAGTAATGAAAACAAACTGTGTGAATCTCAGTTGTTCTCTAATGTGTTCAAATGACTTGAAGTAAAACACAAGTATTCTCGAATACTTTCACTATCAATTGGACTAATGAATTCTGGAACAACATATATACCCTCTATCAATACCCCTCACAAAATCTGATTACACATCAACCAACAACGTTTGTTTAAAAGGAACAAATTATGAATGATTCAATGATTTAATAGGAAAATAACATAGTTGAGGTACTTGAGGAAAAAAAACGAACAAGTTTAAAAATCTGTTTATGTATTTGGCCAATATATATTTTCAATTTGCAAATCAGAATAGTATATACCAATTAGGGAAACAAATAATTTAAAGACAATATTGATCATACCATATCGAGTTACAAACACTTGAAACACACCATCAAGTGCTTCTGAGTTTGCCTCTGGAAGTTGTATGACTTTTAACTCATCATTTAACTTGACCTCCTCATTTGCCATAAGAAGTTGAAAAACTGCATATTGGAGAGCAAAACACACTAGTTTTAATTTACGTGACATATTTTAATTAGATACGAGATTGAAAGGATAAAGAAGAACTTTATGAATTTGTAGTTTTAAACTTGCGATGAGATTTTCTAAAAACAAAGGAGAAGTTTAATGTTAAACTATTTTTTAAGTGGACTAATAAGTAATACTTCATTGGTTTCAATTGATTTATCTTGTTTTTCTTTTTAATCTTTTTAGAAAAATATCTCCTTTTTTTTTTTTTTATAATATTTGATATGATGGATAGAGAAAAATAATCTCGGGATAAGTTGTCAGTACTGCTAGCTCAATTCTTTGTTTTGATTAAAAAATATGATATAACTTATTTAAAGATCGATAATTGTGATTGGGATATGTTATTCCTTACTTGTGGGTGAAATACTAATATTGGGATAACTTATTATGAAATAAAAATGTAAAATAACAAAAGTAACCCCTTAAACTTATTTTATACTAAAATAAACAACATATTTTTAGGTGGTATTGTTGTAAACAAACAACTTATTCTTAGATTTTATGCCATGCGTATTTGACAAACTAAACAACCAATAAAAAATAATTTCAACATATTTAATTTTATCATAACTTATTCCAACATGATTTATTCGAACATAACTTGTCTTCAAATCAAACGGTCTTAGTTTTAACTTATTATGTATTAAGACCACAATATTAAATAATATTTTGATAAATTTCACATATCTATATAATGTAAAGACCACAAAATTTTATATTTTTTTAGTTTTTAAATTATGTATCAAGTCATACACTATAACAAAAATAACTTTTAGCGGCATTAAATATTGACATTAATAAAGAGTGTTAATGTCTATCGGCATTAGTTAAGTGTCGCTAAAGGCTTTATATATATAAGTATTTCAATAAATTGTAAAATCCTACTCAGTACTCCTTCACTCTCTTGTTCTATTATGTAATTATCATTTTAGTTTCTAGTTTTCTTCCCTAATATATATATATATATATATATATATATATATATTTTTTTTTTTTATGGACTCTGTCCATTCATGAATCTATTATTACTGTTCATCTCTTTCCCTTAGCTTTTGTTCTTAAAAGTAGTCTTCTTTAACCACACCCCGGATTTGGTCATTCATCGTTCTTTTAAGAACATTCAAACTGACCGAACAATGTCCTAGGAATTTACAGGTTAATCCATCGATACTTTTAAGAGGCTAAGAGACTAACCATATACTAGGTAACATAGATTCATGATAGAATTGATAAATTCATATACAAATAATTAACATATCACATATAATTAAAAAGAAAAAACACATAATTTACATAAATGAGAAGTTTTACTAGAAACATAAATATGAAAACTTACATTATTAGAACAGAGTGAAGTTTCCCTTTCGGGAAACCCGAACGACTTCCAAAGAACTTTACAAAAAAGTTTAAAACAAACTTGAAACAAAGAACTAAGAGATTTTTTTATTTTTTTTATTTTTTTATTTACTAAGTAGGAAGAGGAAGGATCTTTGGAAAACTTTGGATTTGCTGGTTGTGTATTTTTCGCTCTCTACCTTCTTCTTCTGATAATGTCTTCTTTATATACACAATTATGGACTTCAAACTCCGGACTTCAAAATGAAAAAGAATTTTATCTTTTCCGCCGGGTACTCATTGGGCCCCATCGCACGTGAAATGATTCCTTCTTTTGCATTATTATCCGTCCTTTGTCTGATTTATTACTGTACCATTATCACTTATTAGCTGGCTTATACAAAAAGTCTAACACTTATCCTTATCTCTTACTTACTGCCTATCTATTTTAAAATAAAGTAAAGACACGTCCCAACAGTTTTTCCACACATGTGTGGTAGTGAGTAAAGTGGGACTCACATTTTTTAACAAAAGAGGCATTCCTCTTTAACACAAAACCACTACAAATATTATATATATATATATATATATATATATATATATATATATATATATATATATATATATATATATATATATATATATATATTTTTTTTTTTTTTTATGTGTCTAAGTAATGTAAGGCAATCGACTCAAAACTCATACCAGAGTCATCATCGTTTGGGTCTTGAGCAAAGTGTATTGGGTCTGAAAAATCATCTGAATTATTTGGGCTTGAAACTGAGTTTTGTCTTGGACTTTGTATTGGGCTTGGGTTTATATGTTTGTCTTTTTCTTGTTGTTCTTTAAGTAATTTTTCTACAGTTTTGGTTATAATAGATTCTAGGTCTTTATTTTTTTGGGATTTTTTGGTTTTTTGTCTAAGAGTCTGGTTAAAAGAAAGTGGTAAACGTCTTCTGGAAGATGAGCCTTCATCTTTTTCACTTTTTGGCAAAGTGACAGCCATTAACGGGTTTCAGAAGTCTTTACCGGTTACCGTTTGAACCGGACTAGCTGTATCTTTATCCGATACAGTGGATTTATTTACATTCAGAGGGGAATGTACACCCATCTCATCCATTTTTCTTGGGGATGGAAAACCCTGTATGTTGGTCTGGATTTCTTTAGTCTTCAGATCATTCTCCATTTTTGCAATTCTTTCTTTAAGTTGGAGATTTTCTTGTAACAATACCTCGTTCTTATAATTTAATCTTTTGAAGGCTTCGGTCATTGAAGAACAATGATCACAAAAAATAATTTTGTCTGTGTCTTTTTGAATATGGTATTGAGGAATTTTGTCTGGATTCTGTTTAAGAGAGGGAGAGATATAATAGTTTGGACCTAAGACTCCCCTAGCATAGTCTAATGCTTCAGTAAAATCATTAAATACTTTTAAAAAGTGGTTTAGAAAATCCTTTAATAGAGTCTAATACTTCTATCCAAGTTTGAAAAACTCCATTTGTCTTACCATGTATTACAACATAATATTTAAACTTATTTTCTTTATTTTTAGTAGAAAAGTAATATCATAAAGCATTTAATACAGCAATTATATATTTAGTGTCTTTTTTATTATGAGCTATCCAAATATTGTCTATTAAACATTTCTGTTGTTTATCTAGCTGGTATATAGGCAAGTGTCTAAAAGTCAAATTAGATGATTCATATGCTATTAAATTATGTTGTCCGAATTGTAACCTTTCTATTCTATTATCATCCATTTTATTTAGTGGTCTAAAATGTAAATTAGATAATACTGTCTGTTTATATAAGTCTGAAAAATCTGGGGTTGGAGGTTGAACTCCTTTGCCCTTGTCTTGGAAAGATGGTCTCATTCTGTAAAATTTAAAATTTAAACTTTAATCAATAATCTACTTAATTGATCTGCAATACTATTATCATTTCCTTTAATATGCTCAAAAATTATAGAATTATAAATTGATATAGTATCTAAAAAATTTAACCATCTTCTTCTACTACTAGTTTTATCATTAATTTTTTGGTGAAATTTTTACTATAGCTTCACAATCTGTTCTTATTAATATTTCTAGTTTATTTAAATATAAATTCTAAAGCTATTTAATCCATATATTATAGCTAAAATTTCAACATCTATGCTAGCTATATTACCTTTTTCTTTGAATTTTTCACTTTGATAAGTACATATTTTTTCTTCTTTTTTAGAACTATATTTATGTGGTTTTGATTTTAATACGGCACCCCATCCGTCAAAACTCCCATCTGTCTCTATTATTAAATAATCTGATTCTAATGGCATATTAAGATCAGAAATATTTTTTCTTTTTTCTTTTATGTTTTGTACTAATTTTATATCTTCAATATTAAAATTTCTTTGTCCCTTTGATCCTGTCTTAGAGTATAATGGTCCTGCTAATTTTTCTAAATCTTTAATAAATGGTCTTGCATAATTAATTATACCTAAGAATTTTTGTAAATCCTTTAAATTATTTAATTTATCTGGCATGTCTAAAGCTTTTTTAGCTATATGAGGTTGTAGTTTAACTTTTCCTTCTCCTAAAGTAATTCCTAAGAAATTTATATAGTGTTTACATAATTCTATTTTCTTTTTACTAATTATTATTCCATTATTAACAAATAACCTAAAAACTGTTTGTAAATGTCCTAAGTGTTCTCTTATATCTTTACTAAATACTAAAATATCATCTACATATACTAACACAAATCTTTTATATTCCCCAAATGTTTGATCCATTTTTCTTTGGAAAATTGGAGGTGCTGTTTTTAATCCGAATGGCATAACTAACCATTCAAAATGTCCTTCAGGACATGTAAAAGCTGTCTATTCTATACTATCTGGATGCATTTTTATTTGCCAATATCCTGACTTACAATCAAATTTACTAAAAATTGTTTTTCCTTGAATTCTATTTATTAATTCTGTTTTGTCTGGTAATTTATATCCATCTGTTCTAGTATTATCATTGAGTCTTTTGTAATTTATAACCATTCTAGCTTTTCCTCTAACTATTTCACTATGATTTCTTACCATGAATGCTGCTGATCTATGTTTTGAAGTAGATCTTCTTATGACTCCTAATTCTAATAGTTCTTTAATTTGTATTCTAAAATCTTCTAAATCTTGGTTTGTAGCTTCTATTGAGGCTGTTTTTATTATATATTCTGGATTTATTATATCTAACTTGCATACGATGTGATTATTCTCCCAATGTTTTAAAGGTTTTTCTCCTATTATTTCTATTTTATCTAAAAATTTTACTATATTATCTAGATCTTGTTTATTTCTTATTTGTCCTATTTTTTGAATTCCTGTCTTAAAATTATATAATTCTGTTTCCATTTCTATTAAAACATAATTTTTACTGACTATATCTTCTTCATCTAATTCAAGTATATCTTCATATAATATATTACATCCTGTTTTAATACATTGTATATTATTTTCACAATTCTCACAACATTTTTCTTTATGTCTTATTTGAGTATTAATTTTATTAGTTAAAACAGAAGTATAAGTAATGTTTTTCATGAAAAGTATTCCATCATTTGTTATTAAAGTTCCTCCTTTATTATATAGTATAAAATCTAGTCCTAAAACAAAATCTACTCTTATATCTAAATCTCTTACCCATATTTTATCCATTTTATATGTAGGTTTATAGAATTCTGAACAAGTATTTAAAAAACTAACTTGTGCTTTATCTATGTAATATTTATATATATTATGTGTTCCATCCATTTGCATGGCTGCAAGTGGTTTCTCTAAAGTCTTTATTAATTCTGGTGGTACTATTTTCTTATTTAAAATACTTTTTGTACATTCGGAATCTATTAGTGCTAAAGTTTCTAGTTCATATTTTCCTATTTGAAGTCTTGCTAATACTTTAACTGTATTTATATTTTTATCTTGATTACATATTAGAGTATTAGATTCTTCATTCATTAATTCCTGATTGTCTAAAGGTATTTCTTGTTCAATATTTTTTCCTTTTTCTAACCTTACTATTCTTTCTTCTAATTCTTTAACTTTTGCCTCTAATACTGATACTTTTAAATTTATTAAAGGTTCATTTGTATGTACTTCTTTCCTTTTTTGAGTTATTATTCCTAACTGTGTTTCTATACAACTTATACATCCTTCTATAAAATATTTATTACATTTAGCTCTTTTATATTTACTTGGATACCATTTACACCAATTACATGGACTACTATCTAATCCCGTATCTTTTTCAAAATTATGTTCACATTCTATTATATTCATAAAATTAATTTGTAAATCATCTATATTTAAATTTTCTATTCCTATTTCATTAATTAATTCTTCTCCTTCTGAATTAGAAGAATCCTCTTCTTTATTATTTTCATCTATATCAATACTTACTATAGAGTAAATACTTTCATTATCTGACATATATTCATCTACATTTAATAATGCTTCGTTAAATTCTTCTACTAATTGAGCATTTCTAGTCTTTGCATTATATCTTTTAGGACAAGTGTTTGCTAAATGTTCTATACTTTCACATGTAAAACATTCTAATTTATTCTTATAATTTCTATCTGTTCTATATTTTCTAACATGTCTATCCCTATTTAAATATGGTTTTCTAGCTGAAGATTTTCTAAGAAAATATCCTTTTTTATTATATCTCTTATTATATTGTGGATTGTATTTTTTATATTTTTTCTTTTTATAGTGATTTTTATCATAATTTTGAGTTGTATATATTATATCTTTACAGAAATTCATTTCATTTTGTTTTAATTGTTTTTGTATTTGTAAATTAGTACATTTTTCTTGTAATATTTCCATTATATGTTGTATTCGATGTCCTATAGACCATTTTGCTAGAGGGTTTTGTGCTACTCCTTCTCTTTTAGTCCATCTATCTTCTATTTCTCTTCCTAAAGCTCCAGGTAATTTATTAAATAATTTTTTACCTAAATCTTGATCAAATGCATTTCCACTAATTGTACAATAATAGAAATAATCATTTAAAAATTTCTTTATATAATACCAATTACTTATACTTAATTGTTCTAGTTTTATTACTGCATTTCTTTGTAAAGCTACTAATCCACTATTTGGGTCTTCTCCTGTTATTAATGTATGTATTTTATTTGTAAAATTATATGGGTTAGGTCCTAATGATACTAAATACTGAAATTCGGATGGGAATTCTACTTTATAAGCTTCCCATAGAGCTTTAGTTGATTCTCCTAAAAATGTTTCTAAGTATTTATACATTGTTTCTGCATCAGTTTCTGTATAGTTTTTTATAAAGTCTGCTACTACTATTCCTTTCCATAAGTCTATTACATTCCATCTTTGTGGATCATGTGCAGCTATATTTAAAAATTTTCCTTTACTTCCTCCTTCTTGGAGTATTATTGGTTCTTCTATAGGCATTCTTTTTCCCATAGGTTTAACTTCTATTATTGGAACATTTCCTTGTCTATATACTCTTCTACGTGGTATATTTCCTGTACTATTATCTGCAGTATAACCTTGTTCATTTGTTCTTTGAAATGGACTACTGGAACTTGTTGTTTCCATTAATTCTTTTTGACTAAGTATAGATTCTAATTCAGATGTTTCACTATCATTTTCTTGTATTTCTGTCATTATATTATTAGCTTTTTCTAATTTTTCTTGTAAACTTTTTTCTAGTCTATAACCTTTATTATCTGTTCTTTTTTCACAAGTTTTAAAATGCAATGTTACTTGTTCTAAGTTTAAGTCTTTTAATTTACATCTCTTACATGTAAATAATCTATTTCTATTATTTTTACATATTTCTTTTGCTTTCTCTATAGCTAAATCTACTTCATAATCGTCTTCTAATATTATTTCTATATTCATACCTTCTAAAGGCATTTCTTCTTCTATAACACTTTCTTCTTCAATGTCTTTTTGAGCTTCATAATTATAGTCTGTAAATCTAATTGAAGGTTCTCCTTTAGAATTTGTGTATATTAAATGAGATTCTGGTGTTAAAGATTCTTTTTCTTTAAAATCACCTAATTTCCATTCTAATCCTGCATATTCTTCAGGATTTATTTTTATGGGTTTTATTAATTTTATCCCTTTATTTCCCATTACTTCTACTACATCTTTTATTTGTAATTTAAATCTAGTATTACTACTATCTGTCATTTTACCTAAAAATCCTACACACATTAATAAATTCTTTCCACTATGCATTTCTTCATATCCTTTAGTTTGTATTCCTATTCTAATGTGATTTCCAAATTCATTTAAATTCATCATAAAATCTGGGCTTATATAAAAAATTCCTCCATTATTGGTCATATCTACTTCTGTTAATCCTATAATTGCCTTTTTTATGTCTGACCATCTTTTATCATATATTGTAATTAATGTCTTTGTTCCTAAATTTTTTCTAGTTAATCCTTTAATTCCTATAACTATTAATCCCATATGCATTAAATCTTTTTTAACATGTTCTATTTCTTTTACAGATTCGGAGTTTATGAGTGGTAAAGATACAGAAGTTTTTCCCAATACTGACAATTGTTCTTCTCTATAATGTCTATATAGTTGAGATTTTGAATTTGTATTGTATAAAACTTTTGGGTTTAATAAATTTAATTGATTTTGCTGAAATATTTGTATATCTTTATCTGTATCTATTATTTCATCTAATTGTTGATTATTGTCTTCTTTTGTCTTTCTATTTAGTATTCTTGACAAAAAGTTATTACTTATACTATTTTGGGTGTAACTTGGTCCTTGTCTTTCTTTTCTTTTGTCTCTTGATCTAGTTGGAAAAATGTCCATTTTTGCTGTTTTTTAATTATTTTCTCTTTTTGTGGAGTAATTTCTATTTTAGTTAATTTTTCTATTAATTCTTCCACTCCTGTTGTATTTATATTTTTACCTTCTAATTTTTCTTTTTTATCTATCTTATTATGTAATTGTAATAAAAGTGATATTATTATATTATTCTGTTTTATGATAATTTGATCAGATTTTGAAGGTGCGTTAAATTCTTTATAATCTAATGGAAGGGTTGTTCTTTTTTCTATTAATGTTATTGCTTCTTTATATGTCTCTGTTTCTATTAAATCTATCATGAAAGAACTATTTCTTTTATTAATGCTAATTCTGTCTTTATTTCTTGTAATTTTATTATTGAAGTATTATTAACTTCTTCTCTTAATTTACTATTTAATTTTTTAGTTAATTCTACTCCTTGTTCTTTTAAATAATCTAAATTTTCTTCTATCTTATTAAAAATTTGTTTTTGTTTATTTTGAGTTTCTTCTTGTTCACTTAATATTTTTATAATTTTACTATTATGTTCTCTAATTTTTTCACTAAGGTTTATTATTAAATCTATTAAAGTATTATATTGAGGATCTTCTGTATGTAAACTATGGTCTCCACTATCGAAATTACACTTTATAATGCTTTCTCCTTTTAATCTTTTAAATCTCTTTTCTATAGTTATTTGTAGATCTAAATATTCTAAACTTTTTAAAGAAGCTATTTTTACTATTATTATTTTATCCTAAAGTAGTTGGTTTATAATATTCACTAAAAATTTTTATTCTTTTAGTATACTTATCAATATCACTCCTAAGTCCTTGTAATTCCCATTTTAAAGCATTTATATATTCTTCGTTATTTATATCATATTCAAAATAGAAATTTTTTGGTTTAAAGAAGTTGTTTTCGTATATATAGATATATGCTTCTATTGCCTTTTCTACTCTTTGTAATCGTTGTTTTTCCTTTATATCTCTATATAATATCCAATAATCAAATCTTATACTTTTAGCAAAAGGAAGATTTCTCATATATATTTTTTAATTACAATTTTTCTAGATATAAGATGTCTTACTAATTTTTGTTCTAATATTTTAGCTAAGAAAAATATATAATCTAATTTATTACTAATTTCCTTTTTAGAACTTGTTAAGCTTGTTGTTTTTAGATCTTTTAACAATATATCTGAGTCTAAATATAAACTTAATAATTCTCTTTTCACTTTTTTATATTCTTTAGTATTTTTATAGGGTCTTCTCATATATTATCCTACAGAATTATAATAATAAGGATTATTTTTAATAATTTTAATTCTTTCTATTACTTCTTTAATTTCAAAATTTACTTGATTTAATTCTTCACTTATTTGATTTTGATTTTGTCTAATGGTTTCTCTAAGAGTTTTTACAGAATATTTATAGGTATATGTTAAAGATAGTCTTAAATCTAAGGTAAACAGATGACTTTCTAACGATTTTTTATATAATTTAACTATTTTCAGATGTTGTCTATTATAAAATAAAGTTCTATGATATGCAAATGTTTTTCTGGAATAATAATCTTTTTTCATATAATATTTTGGTCTATTCAAGATCACTAGCTCTGTTACCAAATAAGAGGAGGAGGGGGTATATTTCAATAAGTATTTCAATAAATTGTAAAATCCTACTCAGATATATATATATATATATATATATATATATATATATATATATATATATATATATATATATATATATATATATATATATATATATATTAAGAATGTTAATTGCCACTAAAAACATATATTTTGCGTCAATTAAAAATTAATTTTCGCTAATAATTATTTTTGATATAGTGTTACCAGATAAACTAATTAAAATGGAAGAAGTATCTAGTACTACATATGAGATATAGGAAGTATATACAATCACTTACAAGATACACATATAGAGAAAGAAGTAATAAAAATAATTACTTACAGCATGCAAAAAGTAAATAAGCAACAATGCAAGCCAACTTTGTTGAAGAAATCTTGCAATCCATTTTACTATATTATGTTGCTAGATATTGTAGTTGTGTCTATCGCATTGAAAACTTGAGAAATTTATAGGGATAATAAATCTAGTTTTGTGCAAGTTGCTTTATTTTATCTATTTCATTGTCATAATTTATATAATTTTATTTTTTTAAGTTAGTTTTTAAAAATAATAATATAATTTTATAGGAAAAATTATATATAATTACAAATTAATAAATCAAATTAAATGCTATAATCACACTTTGATTTAATTGTGCCCTATAGCAAATTGTTTGTCAGTCACTTTTCTTCCTCAAACTCTCGCTCGGCCCCTCTCGCTTTTATACAAACACAAATTGTATAAAATGTGGTTGTGTTTGTATAAAGCAAGAAAAAATTGTATATATACATATATTTTCGTTCCCCTCTCTCCCCTCTCCCAAATCTCGCTCGCCACTCTCCCAGATATCGCTCGTCACCCTTGCCTTTATCGCTTATACAAACAGAGACGAAATGTATAAATTGTGTTTTTGTTTGTGCAAAACGAGAGAAATTTTATATGCACAAGCAAATACATATGTTTTCGTCCTATACACTTATAATTATACAATACGAATATTTTCCTGCCCAATTTCTTTTGTCTCTCTCTTTTTCGTTTTATACATACACAAATTATACAATTGATTTGTATACAACTGCTTTCTTTTGTATATGTATAGCAAATTATACAATTGGTTTCTTTATATGTATAGCGAATTATACAAATATTTTTTTTTATATGTATAACGAAATATACATTTTTATGTTTGCTATGGAGTGCAATTATGCAAACTTTATTATAACATACAAATATGAAATTTGTGTTTGCTATATGTGAAAGTTGCTCAATTTTATATAAGTAATAATTTAACTTAAAATATCAATTTTATCTTTAATGAAATAATTTACAATCACAAAAATATTTATCATTTATTTTAGATCACAAATTTTAAAAATCTTTATTTCTAGTTTAAACTCCTTATCTAATTAAACTAGCTCATATAAATGAAACAAACGGAGTATTTTATATCAGGTTTTTTCTTTTTATTTTGTCCCGATAAAGGAGATTATTAGTTTACTATTTACGAAAATAAGGCAAGTTGTCTTTGTCTCCCTAAATCTGACTTTTTTGCAAGTTGCTTAATTATTTTAATGTGGAAAATTTTCCATGGTTTAAGATATTAGGAAGAAATTTTGTTCTAAGTATGACTATGATGATAGTTTAGAAGGCAAAACATATGATTATCTCAACTTGGCACGGATTAATTATATAATATAACAATCTAATCCCTCTTTTTGTGTATTTGCATGTGATTATATGGACAGGTGTTACCTACTTTTAAAAATAACATGACACATAAATGTGTCTTTTATTAATCTTAATGGGTATCATTGGCCTTTAATGTTAGGAAACCACAAAATGGCGCTTAGGGTGTGTTTGGTATGGAGAATTTTTTTCCGCCCGGAAAATGTTGTCAATTTTTCCATTTTGGTTGACTTAAATATTTGAAAAATATTTTTAAAATTAACTCATTCTCCTCAAATTTAAAGAAAATGACTTCTCTTCCAAAATTAAGAAAAATATTTTCCTAAACTTTATTTCATCCTTTAATTTTTTTTCTTCCCTACACATACCATGTACCCAACCCTCCCTATTTTAAAACAAAAATTCAAATATATTTTTATCCCTAGCACCAAACCAGCCTCCCCCCTCTCAGCACCTCAAACAAAAAAAAGATTAAATTAAAAAAATTTGACAGGGATGGCTTGGGCGGGGTGGAGGTGGCATAAAAATGAAATTTTAAAAAATTTGAAGTATTGTTCAAAAACAATTTTTTTTTTTAAAAAAATTGATGGGGTGGCGCCCGGGGGAGGGTGACGTAAAAATGATTTTTTTTAAAAAAAATTGACTAGTGACAGGGCAAGTGACGTGAAATTTTTTGAAAAATTAAATAGAAATACTTTTTAAAAGCAATTTTTTGGGGTAGCGACTAGCGAGTAAGGGTTGAGTGAGTTTAAAAAATCTTCAAAAAAAAATATTTTGAAAGATATTTAAAAAATTTAATTTTTTACGCCAATCCCTACCCCTCCCCTCACCCAGGCCATTCCCATAACAAAATAAAGATTTTTTTTTAAAAAAAAATATTCCAAATTTAAATTATTATTTTTTTCCATTTTTAAACCGACTCCACCCCTACCCCCTACTCTCACCCAAGCCATCCCTACTCACCAATCAAAAATAAAAAAAAAAAGTTAAACATCCATTTGTTTTCAAAATTACCTACCAAACACAACCTTAGTTGAACAAGTTTTCAACTATATCAATGTGAAAACATGAACTTAATCCCTCTCTATCCTTTCTAAGATCACATATCAAATAAAAAATGTCTACTACTAGTATGGATCTAAGCTTCAACATCATGGATCTTCCTTGTGAAGTCTTTGTGGATATACTCACTAGACTTCCCCTCAAACATGTCCATCAACTTCAAACTATTTCAAAGTTGTGGCTCACTAACATCTCTACTCCACATTTCAAAACACTCTACAATAAGAAATCCATGACTCGTCCTCGCGCACTTGTAGTTCAAAAATCTGATCAAACATATTCAGCCAGTGGCCTCGGACCTACTAGTCGAATTATCACAATTTCGACTATAGACCTTGCTAGCCACAACATCAATATTCAGAGAGATCATTTAAGTTTTAAAATCATTTAAGTTTCGAACCTCCTGAACGAAAATTCTGGGTCCGCCACTGTCTACCACTTGGCAATTAGTTGCGCGTAAAGAATACTTTTCTTACTTGATTGATGCAACATGTGTAGATGGTGTAATGTATTGGTTAGTAAGAAAAATGGAAGAAAGGGCACATATCATATCAATGGAAAGTGAAAATGAAGAATTTTTAACTATGAGTTGTCCTAAAGAAAATGATCATACACTATTTAGTCAAGGACAGTTAGTTGATTTGAATGGGAAACTCTGTTTAGCTTACTACTCGAAAGTATTGTCAAGAATGAGTCTGTTCTTGCTCAAAGATCGTACGAGCCAAACATGGGTCAAGGAATATGAAATCAACTTATCGGGTATGGGAGATTGGGTGAGAATAGTAGGGTATGTACCACTTGAAGGGAACAACGGTGACATCCTTATTAATGGTACAACGCCTTTCCGCTACAACATTAAAGAGAAAAGGGGAAGAAAGGTGGAAAACTCAAATGTCAACTATAATTGCTTGTATTATGATAGATGTTTTACGTTAGAGAGATCTAGACTACCATCAAAGACGACTTCAAAATGTGAGATACTCTGAATTGATTCACGCCTTTTCTTTAAATGATAGGCAGCTGATCTATGTAACTTTATAAATTTTATGAAACATTTAACATTTATCTATCAATCTTCAGGATTTGTGTGGTTATACTATGTATTAGTTATGCAGGTTCTAGTTATTGTATCTTCTGTTTGTCATAAAAATAATACATAGATTTCTTCATAACTTATACCTATATTGCAAATCAAGCACCATGATATGACTTGCGCATAATTTAATAGATGAACAATTTACCTCCTAATCCACTACCAAACGACCCCTAACTCTCCACAACCATCTCATCAAGAGACTCCTATTTTGCATATTTGGATTCTTGATATATACCCTTCCCTTAATAGAGTCTCTTTAAGCCATTTTGCATCCCTTTTCAATGAACTACATAGCTAAAATTTCACTAGGTAGAAGACTCAAATCCATTTATAGTACAAGTTCATTAATACAAAGATCCGAAAATAATCAATTGAAAAAGAATTTGAACAATTACAAAGATCCATTAATTAGATAGAAAATCTACACTTGGTTGCATAGATAGTTTGTGCTTTCTAACTTGAAACATCTATCGAAGTACAAGCCAATATGAATGTTCATTTTAGGCCTAGGTAGACTTCTAAACCTATTCTCTTCAATGTTGTAGAGGATAAGTTGTTTACCATCAATAACAATGTCTCCACTGTTACCTTGTAATTGTACATACCCTACTATTTTGAACCAACTCCCCATACTAGCTGATAAATTGATAGTATGTTCCTTTACCCATTCTTGGTTCGTCCGATCCTTGACAAAGTATAGATCCAGCCTGAATAATTCTTCTGAGTAGTAAGCTAAACATAACCTCCCATTCAAATCTGCTAACTAGACATTCTCGAGTATCGGTGCCTCCTCAACATATGGATTATTGGGGCAACCAATGGAACTCAAGAAATCCTCATTTTCAATATCCATTGAAATGATACGCCTTTCCTTTCGAAGTCCTCTTTCAAGCAACCAATGAACCACACCATTTACACATGTTGACTCTATCTTACTAGAAAACCATTCTTGGTGTGCCAGGGCTTTCCAAGAACTAGGAATTGGTCCTCCGTCTCGTAGTGTAAGTGTCTCAAATCGAAACTCTACAGGGGTACCACCATAGTTGAAGTTGTAGTCATGGCCAGGTTTGGTACCATATAAATGGACAATCTTGTATGTATTGTTGGATGGGATATACGTAGCATCGAAACTAATTGATGGATGACTTGATATTGGTATGTCTATGATCTCTTTTGTTGTAGGATTGCATACCTTGTGATTGAAAATGATGAGATTGGATGATATGATGAAGGAGTGTTGAGGGGACATAATATCCTCAAAACTGAACTCTTCCTGGATCTCACTGTTGTCAATATTGAGGTCCATAGCCGATATAATAATGGTTCGACTAATCATTTCCCAGTTTGGTGAAAACTTGGTGTCAGGTACTTGAACTACACGTGCTCGAGGACGAGTCATGGATTTCATGTTGTAGCGTTTTCTGAAATGTGGACTAGAGATGATTTTGAGCCATAACTTTGAAACAGTTTGAAGTTGGTGGACATGTTTGAGTGAACGCCTAGAGAGTATGTCCACCAAGACTTCACAAGGCAGAGTATCCATTCTGTAACTGCTTAATTCGTGGCGTAAAGGGGAGAAAGGAAGAAAGAGTTAAGTTGTTAATTTCATCTTCTATATCTCCAGTATAGATTAGTATTATATAGTAATGAAGATGAGACTTTGAATACTTATAAATTTATTAATTAGCTGCCAGAGAGAGAGAGAGAGCGACAGCCTTGCTTTACTTGTTATTTTGTACTACTAATTTTAATAGTGACAACCACCTTCATTGACTTCTAACACAGCTATGCGCCTTAAGTTCCTCAACTCTTCAAAGGCTCTTTGGTAGCTCTCCGTCCACTCCCAAGGCCGGTTCTTCTTTGGGTGCAGCAATTGACGGGATTCACCAGCCCCTATACTTGTTGGATATTTTAAAATAATTTGAGACATATTTTGGTGATGTGCATCTGTCATCAACTTGATCAACAAGTATTAATTTTCTTTGCCTCCAAGTATTAATTCCCTTTGTCTCCAAGTAATGCATAGTGAAAATGTTTTCCTCTTCTCCAAGCTTCACCGCCTAAGCTCTCTTGATGTAGTTTTTAGGACACACAACTAAGTGAAGTAGTAAGACTTTAGCCAATTTTCAAACCGACTTGCTTATTTTGTAGTATTTATATTTTCTTGATGCTTGTATCTTGTAATTAATTAGAGAGGGCTTGTTTAATCCTAGGGAAACATTTCACACTGCTGAACTAGTTTCTTAGGACAATATCTAGCACGAATCAAATATTATTTTTATACATATATATTACTTATGAAGTCTGCAGGAAAACATTACAATATTGTATCATATATAAATGAAAATTAAAATGATCTCACACCATTACTATCGTCCTCCATCTTCTGTAATTGTCACTTGATTGTTAGAGACTTTTGAGGGAGAAGATGGTATGCTAGACGCGTGTGTTCTTATCACAAAAGCTGGTCTATTAGGTCTCTGAAGACTCGTACCTTCTCCTACCAACATTACAATGACATCTGACATTTTAGGACGATCATTTGAATCTTCTTGCACGCACAAGAGTGCGACATTGATACACTTCATCACTTCATTTCTATTGCATGAGTCAAGTAACGACTTCTCTGTTAATTGCATTGCCCTTTCTTCTATCCACAATCTTTATGCCTGTGATGATTACTTCCAATTAGATATCAAGACTAGCGAAAAGGACAAAAATGATGTAAGTCTGAGTTTCTTCACTTACATAACCTAACAAGTTTAATGCTTCTTCTGATTGGTAAAATCCTGTATTCTTTCTTCCACTGATTATCTCAAGTATGACAATTCCGAAACTGAATACATCTGACTTGATGGAAAACAGACCATCTGATGCATATTCAGGAGACATATAGCCACTTGATTACACCATATCGAAAACGTGTTAGATGTATTTTACAAAAATAAAAGGAGAAAATGATTGATATGAAGTGATGTTATATACTTACTAGGTCCCCACTATTTTCTCTGTCTTTGCTTCTGTTCTTTTTCCTTCAACAATCCTGGCCAAGCCAAAGTCTGCAATCTTGGGATTCATCTCATCATCTAGTAAAATGTTGCTGGTTTTTAAATCTCTATGAATGATCCTTAGTCGTGAATCGTGGTGGAGATAAGCAAGACTTCGTCCAATGCCCAATATGATGTCATAGCGCTATGACTGTATGATTTGAATTAATAGTCCTAGCAACATGTGTTGACCAACTATACCTTGAAATTTATCGATAAGCATCAGGTTGCCATGAAGAATTGTTAAGTAATTAGCAGTACCATAATGAAGTGGTTTATCCCTATTTGCTACCCATAATACATTTTGCCATAAAATAGTGTTCTAATTGTACCATATGTCTATATAGTAGTTAATATCATAATTTTATTGTATAAGAATAAAACATTGTGAAAATGAAGAAATTCGGAGCAAAAATAAATTAAAAGAAAAAAGAAAAAGTTAAAAGAAGAGAGGGTCAAGTGGGGAAATAATGATTGTCTCCAAGGAAAAGAAATTAAATTACAAGTATTGAAGAATAACATCATGCCAAGCGACCCAACAATTTTTATATAACGGTACGAGTATATATGATTCACTTTTATAGCGAGACGTATATCAGGTCTAAATGACAAAGTAGAAGTGTGCATCAGACTCATCTCCCTTATGAAAATAACAGCTTCAATACAAATCATAATAATGCAAATTACATCAAACATAGCAGAGCAAACAGTAGTGAATATATGCAAGAAAATATTAGAAACTAGTGTCCATATGCCACTTAGATATTTTGATCATATTACATAAGTTGTTTGCTAGATAAATGACATTATTCAAGCTACCATAACAGAACAGTTTAAGATAAAGCTACTTAGTCGATTTCGACCACTGTCAAGAGGTTTCCACTGCAACTCAATTGCATCAGGATCTGGACAGCAAGTATATATAGCCATGGAGTTACCCGAATAAGATGCTGAAGACGAAGCAGCTCCGATTACAAGAAGTTCGTTTCCTAATGACTTGAAAGCAATGCCCCATCCTCTGTTTGAATCAGCTCTCACTGGCACTTGTCCTAACATTTTCCAAGTGTTGGTTGTTTTCAGGTAAAGCTTCAGCTTGTTTGAAGATGCCTCGAGTGAGTACAGCTCGTTGTTCACGACAGCAATGAGGGGTGGTGAGTGGCATGTTAGGACTGGATCATCCCTCAACATGTCCGGAATCAGCTCCCACTTGTTGCTACCCTCATCGAAGAATTCTCCACAGGTAAGCTCTCCGTTCTCATTCCTCCCCCCAATCACGTAGAATTTGTTGTCCATGTAACATCCTGAACAAAGCTTCCTCTTCCTCTTCATCCTCGGTAGTGTCTCCCACGATCTGCTATTGGGGTTGTATTTCTCAGCTGTGTCATAGACCTCACTATTCGCCATACTACCAACACCACCAGCAACAAAAGCAGAGGTGCCACAAGTAGCTGATGCAAATAAACATCTTGGATTAACCATACAAGGACCTTTGTACCAACAATTCGTTGCTAATTCAAACCTCCATATAACTAGGCCATCGATTTCCTTACCCGAAACAAGTAAATGTGTGCCTGCACAAAGCGATTCCTTATCGCCATATTTGAAACACACATCTGATGGTAAGTCAGGGATTTTCCTCCGGGACTTAAACTCACGATCAAACGTCCACCAGTTAGTCTCCCCACTTGCTAACATATATACTGAAGGTTCTCTAAATCCATTCTCTTTACGAATCTCAAATATCTCACCGCTCTTTAGAAGCGTTGAACATCTCTTGTTTAGGAGGCTAAGTTTCCAATACTCCCACCTAGGAAACCTGGCTAAAATCTCACTCTCAAGCTCATAGCTAAGTGAGGGATAATCTGCATCCTGAGGTTGTCTATCTGAATTTTCACCTCTCGAAGATTCAGGTCGAGAGATTCTAACTTTTTTAGATGAATGGCTCTTGAAAGTGACCCAATCACCATATCTAAGATGAGATTTGACATCAACATCATAGTTAACGCGACGAAGATCCAAGTCTAGCTTTCCTTCTTCAGGTACTGTTTTGTTTAAGTCCAACATCCTCTTAAACCTTCAAAGCATCAAATCATTTGCAATTAGCCTAAAGTAGACAGACAACATGGATCACAATAAAACATAGCAAATCATGTGAAATCAAGATAAAGGAGAATCTCAATAACTCGGTTGTCTGTCTGAACTTTCACCTTATATGTCAGTATTCGATTCCCCACATTGTAATCCCTTTCTCAGGCCCCAAGATGTGAACATAAAAGATGAAATAGAGCATGTCTTCCTTTTCATGCATTTTGAGAAAACTAGCTAAGAAGTGTGACCAAAAAAAGGGGCAACAAGACCACCTTTAGTATTTGGGAATGCTAAGGGGCGAAGCTAGAATATCAGCTACGATCTAAATCCATTAACTTCAGTTTAAATTATATATTTGTCTTTAAAATCTTTTGAATTTATACATTTTATCAATTTATAACCCTACAACATAAAAGATTAGAATTTAAAACTCATAAATTTTAAATCTTGGCTCCGCCTCTGTCTAAAAACTTGAAAAGAAATCAAAGTATATTGCTTGAAACAAGCAAGTAGCACCTAACAAATTAGTCCATATAACATACCATATTTATAAAACCATTTTATACCTTTTGGAAGGTCAAGAAAGTTCCACTTTCCTAATGGATAGATAAATAAAGGGAGAACTAGAAGTATTTTGCTAGAAAATGATATGATGTTGAAACTAATAAAACACAACTTTTCTTTTTTAGGTAATTGTAGTAATTGATAACATATATACCCAATACCAAATATAAATGCCTCAAATGACAAAAATCAAAAGGATTTAAGTTATATATAACATTTTAAAAAGAAAAAAAAAATCCACCTAGAATGCTTATTACATTAAAGTCAAAATCAGAATTAGTTTCCACATGTAAATTCAATATGAAAACTATACTAACTTTAATTTCAAGAATTCATTATTGAATCAAGATTAAACTAAAGAACCATAAATACACACACAAAAATTTAAAAAAAAAACACAAATAACATACAATAATTTACCATAAATCCACAAAGAACAAATAAATAACATACACATTATATTTACTCCAAAATAAAGTTTAAAAGAACCTAAAAACTAATTTACCTTAAATTAAATTGGATTTTGAGAAAATCCAAACAATTTTTCTTCCTTTATTTCACTTATTTGAGTTTCATTCACCTTCTTGAGCTCCAGCTTCTCTTGCTCTGTTGTTTAATTTTTTTTAATTTTTTTCTGTTTAATGGGGTTGGAGACAAGGTTATGGCAAGTGGAGAAACTTCACCACTTACTATACTATTTTATATGCTAATGGAAACTTATTATATTAAACCATAGTACTAAACTCTTATGGCAGTTATAGAGTACTATATTATATTATATATTATTATTATAAAAAGTAAGAATAAATTATTCAAAGAGGAAAATAAAGTTAGCAATTGGCTAGAATCCACCAATAAGATTATGGCATGAACCATCTACCAAAGTAGTAGTGGTTATTATTGCATCACAACCTACTATCAATATGAAATCTTATAAAATGAATCAATGCACATTAAACAAAATCTTATTCCTTTTATAATAATCATTCTTTCTAATTTATGTGTAGGTATTTGATTGACTATATAAATTAAGAATGAAGAAAAGATCTTTGAAATTTATAATATAAAATTTATGTCATAAATATTAGTGCAAAAACAAAAAAATTTAAAACTAAATTATACTTACTTCGTTTAAAAAGAATGATCTATTTTCCACTGATCACGTGAATGCTTAAGGCGACAAGATTAAAGAGTTTTGATACATTTATAACTTTAATTTAAGATCATAAAATTGAAAAATAATCTTTATTTTCTTAAACTTTGTATTAAATTAGACTAGGTTATTCTTTTTTAAACAGAGCGAAGTAACTAAATATCGAGATGACTTTCTTTTAACTGACTAAAAATGAATGAATAATTACATAAATTAAGACAAAAAAATATTAGTCTGACAATTATTTTGAAAATACGATATAGAGAAGATCTGATATTAAAAAATTTAAAGTATTATATTCACATTGTTCTTCGAAAGATTTAAATCTTTATTCCCTTTAGAAGATATGTGTCTAAATTAGTTGAACCTAATGAATCCTTCACTCAGGTTTGATTTTGTTTCATTTACCTCCTTTGTAGTCATGCTTTTTTTTATCCCTTCCTCAGGAGCTTCTACTTTTGCTCCATTAGTTATTCGAACTCACAATTTTAAAATTGAAAGCAAGGAATATTTACCATCCAAATAATACTTTTTGGTCTTTTTTCTTTTCTGGTCATGTTTATTTCTCTTAGTTTAATTTTTTCTTGTAATAATATTTTAACCTAATTCCTATTCTTGTTAATTTCATTGACATATGATAACTACATTGTAAGCCTATTAGTATTGTACAACATGTTTTGATACTTGTACTAGAGACAAATATTACTAGTAAAAATGTTATTGCCTTATTTATTCTTTAACACTTTGTTTGGATCATTGTTATCCATATTTCATAATATATTGTATTATATTGTAATCTATTGTACTGTATTGTATGGTAGATATAATGTTTGACTATACTGTATTGTTTGTTGTTGTTTAATAACATTTTAGTTGTTTGATTTGATTGTATCGTACTGTATTGTAATTTATAAATTTATTAAAATATCCTTAATTATTCTAGGGTAGGAGGTTTGACTAGATTTAAATAATTAAGGTAAGGGGTAAAATAGTATTTTGAAATATTATGTAAAAATATAATTGAAAAAAGAAATTAAGTAACAATGAGAACAAACCAAATTGGTTGTTCCATAAAATAGGGGTTTTCATTATTACGTAACAACGAAATTTAACAATACATTACAATAAAATTTAAGTAACAATCAAAACAAACATTATAGATATAGTAACGATACAATATAATACAATATAATGGATAACAATGATTCAAACATAGTGTAAGAGGTAGGTAGTTTCATTCTTGGTAAATCTTTCCTTATTTAGGTTTTCTAATCTTTCATTCATAATTAATTAATTAAAATAATCCAAATTAATTAATTTTAATTTACAACCATGCGTAGAGAAAGTGGTATGAACGCAACCCTAGAAAGTGGAAGTCCCCATTGGATAAGGACTCTTTATTTGTATTTTATTCCAAGATTTAATCTTGCCTGTCCACTGATTAGATGGTGGATTTGCCTTTTTAATCTTTATTTGGTTCTACTTTCTATACATTTTTATATTCTTAATTATGTTAAACCCTAAGTTTCACTGTCATAATCGTGTTGGCTTTGCATTTGCACAAGTGTGTATCCCCCAGATTTCAAAAAAAGTTGAAATACTTAAAATCATTAATCATATTATTCTTTCACCCCTTTTTTAGTCGTCTTTTTCAATCCTGTAGTGGTATGTGTTGTTTGATAGCTGGTTTAAAGATAATTATATATGTATTAAACTATAAATAAGTATATTATGTTTAATTGATAGTTAAGAGGTAAGTTATTTATATATAAAATTAATATGATATTTAATTTGTAATTTGAAAATTCGCATAACTAATACAATATACATAAATTATGAGAGAAGTTAATGTATTATTTTATGTAAAATATTGAGTAGCTAATATATAAATAACTAAATCAACATAACTAATACATAAATGAAATAATATATAAATTCTCTCATAACTAATTTCTATATTATTAATATTTGCATAATCCTAACAAAAGAACAAACCATCACTAAGTTTTCCACAAGACACTAATTGGAAAACAGGTCTGGAAAGATTGAATTTGAATAAAACAGTAAATTAATTGACCAAACTCTTCTTATAATATTTAGAAAAAGAAATTATTTAATTGTATTCGTGTATATATGGGGAGATTGCACAAGTTAATTGTAGGATAAATACGATTAGACTTATCTTCATATTATATATTTAAATTTTACTTATATTCAGTTATAGTGTAAATAATTATGTAATTTATCACTAATTAAGAACTTATATCATATATTGAAAAAAATACATTTAGATACATGCATTTCTGCTATCAGATACATTAACATCGGAAGAGAAGCGAACAAGATGGGAAGGAAAAAGAGCGAGAAAGTCATGTATATATCCCATATATATATATATATATATATATATATATATATATATATATATATATATATATATATATATATATATATATATATATATATATATATAGGTGGGGATCCGGCTCCTCTACATTTTCCCAAGTTTTAGCATGGATTGGAGACACATGTCATAATTTAAAATTAATGGTTGAGATTTAATTGATTAAAGTAAAGTCCTAACCATAGTTATTCGTTTTCATATATTTGTTTCTTAAATATTTTTGCAATCTAACAATCCTAAATTTACATTATATTTTTCGTAAGTATATTTAAAAGAATTTCTTTTCTTAATTACTTGAGTAATTTTTTGCTAATTTTTACTTTTTTTTCCTTAACGTTTGCAATTTCTCAAATAATATTGCCAAATAAAAGATTAAAAAAAATTGTGACGTAACATTTTTTTCTAATTTTAGGAGTAAAATAACTTTAAATTCTTTCTTACTCTCTAATTAAAGTCCATATTGCTCTATAGACATTATAGGTCATAATAATACTCTGTTAGAATAATTAAAACGTTTTAACTTTATTATTATCTTTTTCAAAAAAGTAAAAAAAATTATTAAAAGTTTTATATATGTATGCGGGTATTAAATAATTTTTTAAAATATATTTAAGGAAAATATAATGGATTGCAAAAATATTTAAGAAGAAAATATATGGAAGTAAATAACTATAGTTAGGACTTTACTTTAATCAATTAAATCTCAACATTAATTTTAAACTATGACATGTGTTTCCAATCCAGAACTTGAGGAAAATGGAGAGAAGAGAAATGAAGAGGAGCCGAATCCGTGTGTCCGCGCATGCGTGCGAATTACACCACATACAAGCGACGAAGGCGGGCGAGATTTTATCTATGTATCTTAGATACATGTGAAACCACTTAAATACAATGTATCTAGAACAAATTATATTTAATTTTGACCTCGTGTATCCCGAGTTAACGATATATCTAGACGTGTTTGGACACACCAAAATTTGATAAGATTCATAATATTACAAAGTAAAGTATATCTAAATAATGAACTCCTAAATTAGTGAGATTTCTTCAAATTTCCCTTATTAGTAATACATTTACTTTAAGGAAGTACAACTGATAAACATTTTTCTATTACATTCAGACCTATATATAATAATCATTCTTTATAATAACATTTTATCATTATGTTTATTTTAACTTCATCTTTCATATTATATTATATTTATATATATTTTCTACAATATTTTACTATAACAATAAAATAAAACGTATAAAATAAAAAAGTATACACAAACAAAGCTCTAATTAGGCCTTATATATGTAAAAGTTAGACTATAGTTCAATTAAACGGTAACAATCCCCAAAAATAGTTTGATACAACTCAAAAGTATTGTGGATAATTAGGAGTTAAATTATCACTTTCAGTCCAACCATTTTGGCCACCTTATTGGGTTTTGTTGGGCTATTATTGTCAAAAACTAGCTCACATCCATGGCTGATCATCCATGAATGCAACAACAAAGATGAAAGAAGAAGAAGAGAGTGTGGAAAGAATCAACCAACTGATTTACACTATGAGGAGACAATGTATTTATACAAGAAAAATAAAAAATATCTAACAAACTAATGAGCTGTCATTAACAGAATTAGCTAACTAACTATTCTAACTGATTAATTGAAAATAGCTAACTAAATGACTGATTAAACATAATTAACTAAACTAACTAAATCGTAACACCCCCCCTCAAGTTGGAGGTGTGGAGAACACAGACAACTTGTTAAGTGCTGCAGAATGCTTGATTCCAGTCAATGTCTTAGTTAGTATGTCTGCCAGTTGATTATCAGAACTTATGTGATGCAATGATATGAGACCTGTCTAAAGTAGATTCCTCACAAAGTGACAATCAACCTCAATATGTTTAGTACGTTCATGAAACACTGGATTTCGAGCTATATGAAGAGCTGATTGACTATCACAATATACTTCTATAGGTGTTTGCAGTGGCAGTGTAAGCTCTGTGAGTAGTCTGCTGAGCCAAACTAATTCTCCTGCAACTTTCCTTAGAGCCCTATACTCTGCTTCTGCTGAGGACAAGGATATAGTCTCTTGTTTCTTGGACTTCCAGCTGAGTGGACTGTTACCCATTAACACAATATAGCCACTTACTGACCTTCTAGTATCTGGACATGCAGCCCAGTCAGAGTCACAATAAGCCTTGATACTGTAAGACTGATCTTTGGACATAAAAATTCCTAGTGTGGGGTCTGCCTTAAGATACCTCAGTAGATGAAATGCTGCTTGTAAATGTGGCTCTCTAGGATCTTGCATGAACTGGCTGAGATGTTGCACATTGTATGAGATGTCCATCCTAGTATTGGTTAAGAAATTCAGTTTACCAATGAGTTTTCTATAGAAAAGTGGTTCTGTTAAAGGTGTTCCTTCCTTTGCTTGGAGTTTGAGTGCAGGATCAAGTGGAGATGAACAACTGCTCATGTGTCCAATCTTGTAATCATTCAACATATCAAGAACAAATTTTCTCTGAGAAATGATCAGTCCATCATCTTTATATAGTACCTCCATTCCAAGGAAATAATGCAACTTGCCTAAATCCTTAATTTTAAACTTGTCATGAAGAAATGCCTTGAGATCATTGATTTCAGAAACATTTGTGCCAGTTAGGATCACATCATCTACATAAACAGCAACAAAAATGGTGGAAGTCTCAGACTTCTTATAGAACAAGAAATAGTCATTCAAAGAGTGTGTGTACCCTTTTGAATATAAGGCTTCAGTCAGCTTGGCATACCACTGCCTGCTGGCTTGTTTCAGGCCATATAGAGACTTATTTAATCTGCATACCATCCCAGGCTTGTGCACTGCTAAGCCTGGGGGAACTTCCATATACACTTCTTCATGTAAATCTCCATGTAGGAAGGCATTATTCACATCAAGTTGAAATATATCCCAGCCCTTCTTTACAGCTGTAGCTAGCAAAGCCCTCACAGTTGTCATCTTGATTACTGGTGAAAAGGTTTCTGTATAATCAATTCCAGCTTCTTGAGTATAACCCTTCACTACAAGTCTTGCTTTGAATCTCTCAACAGTTCCATCAGCTTTATGCTTCACTTTATACACCCATCTACATCCTATGGCCTTCTTACCACTAGGTAGACTAACAAGATCCCAAGTATGATTTGTGTGTAATGCTTCAAATTCTTGTGTCATAGCTTGCTGCCAGGCAGGGTTTATAGCAGCTTCTTCATATGAAGAAGGTTCATTATCATTACTGATGTTCCTCACAAGTGTCTGACTCTCAGAAGCCAAGATCTCAGATGGTATATGTTGGTGTTTTGAGAATGCAGTATTAAGGGAAACATGTGAATTATGTAACTAATTTATTATATTGTTAGGTAAAACATAATCATGTAGGTATGCAGGTAATCTATGTGATCTAGATGGTCTATTGGGAATCATAGTATCACATCTTTGGACAGAATTAGGATCAGGTTCTACATTATTGGGTGATAAACTAGTTGTAGTATTGGGTGATGCATGAAGTGGAGTGTTACTTGCACCATCTACATTATTTTCCACATGTTGCATAGAATATGAGACATTGTCATCATGCAAAATATCTATGAAGGGCACAGAATGTAAGACTGAAGGAAAGGAAGATACATCAGATAAAACAGCAAACGGAAATATACTTTCTTTAAAAACTACATCCCTGGAGATGTGTATTTTTCTTGTGGCTAGACTAAGAACCTTGTAACCTTTTGTCCCAAAGGGGTAGCCTATGAATATATGTGGTGTGGTCCTTGCTTGGAACTTGTCCCTATGAGTCTTTGGGAAAGTAGGATAGCATAGACAACCAAAGGATCTCATGTGTGAGTATGTTGGTTTGGTGTCATATAATAGTTCATATGGGGACTTACCCTTTACATGGGAGGTAGGAAGTCTATTAATGATGTATGTGGCACACAATACACACTCACCCCAATACTTAAGAGGTAACTTGGATTGAAAAAGAAGGGCCCTGGCAGTTTCTAACAAGTATTTGTGTTTTCTTTCCACCACCCCATTTTGTTGGGGTGTGTAAGGACAAGTTCTTTCATGTATAATTCCTTTTCCCTCAAGAAATTTTGATGTTTCTGTATTCACAAATTCAAGTCCATTGTCAGTTCTTATGGTCTGAACACAGGTTTTGAATTGATTCTCAATCATGGATAAGAAATTTTTGATGACTACTAGAGTGTTACTCTTACATGTCAACAATTGTGTCCATGTGCATCTACTATAGTCATCAACAATAGTGATAAAGTATCTATGTTTATCATGTGTTACTATGTGATATGGACCCCATAAATCTATATGTAGTAATTGAAAAATTTTGGTAGAAATGTGGATACTATGATGAAAGGGCATTCTTTCTTGTCTTGCCATAGGACATATGTTACAAAGGAAGTGTTGTTTTATAGAAAAACTCTCAGGTATGGACTTAATTTCCTTCATCTTTACAAAAGGTACATGTCCAAGTCTATTATGCCACAATACATTCACATCATTGCAGGTATGAGTCATAAAAGAAGTAGAAATATTAGGAGTTTTATTGATTGAAGAACAGACATAAGGTTGTGTATTATGTTTACATGAGTGAGTAGAAAAAGATACAAGCTTAGAATTGAAAACATCTGGTCTTGATAGATGATCAGAGGTAGAAGCAGCAGAAGCAGCACCAGGAGGAACATGTTTCATCAAGCATTTAGAACACAAAAAATAAAGCCCATCCTTTGCTTCACCAATTACCAGAGGCCTCTTCATTGAAGGGGCCTGTAGAATGCATGAAGATTCAGAAAAACACACAATACTTTTAGGCATGGATTTTGAAAGGCAATGAATTGAAACAAGATTATATTTGAATGAAGGCACATACAACACTTGATGCAAAATAATGTCTGGTGCAAGTATCACAGTACCAATTTTCATGACTTTTACTCTATAACCATTTGGTAAGGAAATCAACAAGGGACATGGAAGGTATGTAATGTTTGTTAGGACTGTTATATCAAAAGTCATATGGTGAGAGGCTCCTGAGTCAAGGATCCAAGATTCAGTTTCATTGTGAGAACATTTGTAAGACAATTTCCCAAAAACAATTGAAGAAGTACATGCTATCATACCTGCAAAATTCATACTACCATTGTCCATGTGTTTAGCATTAGTTTTCTCAGCTTGAAACTGCTGCAACAACTCCACAAATTGAACATATTGTTCTTTAGTTAGTTGATGACCTGTGTCTGCATGAGCTCCTCTATCATTCTCCTCTCCTGAACCACCATGAACATCAGCCATAAGGCCCTTTCCTCTGTTGAATCTAGAATTCTGATTATTGTCCCTGTACTCATTTTGATAATTGTTCCTCTGTGGATTGTTATTTGTCTGTGGGTAGTTCCTCTGTGGATTGTTATTTGTCTGTGGGTAGCCATGTAGTTTGTAGCATTTATCCCTGATGTGTCCAGGTCTTCTGCAATAGTCACATATCACACGAGGTTTGCTACTACCATAGGAACTGGTCTGAGAGTAATTGGTTTTGAACTTAACATTGTTGTTCCCTGTAGAAGAACCTGTTCCTCCTGAACTATTTGCATTAAAAACAGCAGATTCCATGACCTTTTTTCCTGAACTGCTTGCATTCAAAGATGTAGATTCCATGAACATTTGAGCACTAGGTTTAATTTCTCTCTGCTTCTCATCCTGTATTAACAGAGAAAAAGTTTGTGCTAGGGAAGGTAATGGGTTCATCATGAGGATATTTCCTCTTACTACAGTATAGACTTCATTCAACCCCATAAGGAATTGTATCAATCTTCTATCCTGCTCCACTTTGAACATATTATCCTTGGCTCCACAAGTGCAATTACAATTGCATTGAATTTTAATGTGTAATGTACTCAACTCTTCCATTACTTCTTCATCCTAGTGTAATAAGCAGTAATATCCAAAGTTCCTTGTGATAATTCATTGATTTCACGTTGAACTTGATACAATTTTGCACCATTAGTTTGATCATATCGATCCTCCAACTCTTTCCACAACTCACATGAATCAAACACATATTCTACACTTTCTGCAATTTCCTTAGTTAGAGAATTAAGAATCCAGGAAGTAACCATATCATCACACCTTTCCCATTGACGAAACTGTGGTGTTCCTATATCAGGTCTTTTACAATCACCATTGATAAAACCCAGCTTGTTCTTAACTGACAGAACTCTAAGAACACTTCGTCTCCATGATCTATAACCTATTCCATCAAAAGGATTTTGAACCAACGAAACACCAGGATTATCCGAAGGATGCACATACAGTGGAGAACTAAGATCATTACTGTTAACACCATTGTTATTCACAGAATTCTCAGTCGAAGTTGAAACATTCTCAATCGCCATAGTAAAATCAGATCAAACAAATACGCAAAATACGATTTGATCCAGTGAAGAAATCCAGCAGAAAAGAAATTGAAACGAAATAGATCTAGAATTCAATTCTAGCTAACAAATCTGAGATGCATACCAAAAACAAAACGAGATCGAAAAAGGAGCACGAAGAAGGCGAAATAGATGAATCGAAATACCTCCTTGCTCTGATACCATGTCAAAAACTAGCTCACATCCATGGCTGATCATCCATGAATGCAACAACAAAGATGAAAGAAGAAGAAGAGAGTGTGGAAAGAATCAACCAACTGATTTACACTATGAGGAGACAATGTATTTATACAAGAAAAATAAAAAATATCTAACAAACTAATGAGCTGTCATTAACAGAAATAGCTAACTAACTATTCTAACTGATTAATTGAAAATAGCTAACTAAATGACTGATTAAATATAATTAACTAAACTAACTAAATCGTAACAATTATATAGTATAAAAGTTCCTAAAATAAACTTGTCAGCATGTAGTTCAATATATAATATAATATAATATTATATTTGGAGAAACTTATTACATATAATATATCAATCTTACATAAAGTGTATAATAGTGTATTAAAAGTGTGTACACAACTATGGATTATATCGTGTATTTACACAAATTTATAGTTATGCTCTATAAAGAAGAAATTACATAATATGGCAAACATGACTACATAATATGGCAAACATGACTAGGGGTGTGCAAAAATCGAACCGACCGATAAATCGAATCGAAAAAAATGTTATTGGGTTATTGGGGTTTTAATGGATTTATAAAAAAAAAATATTGGGTTATTAGTTTGGTATCGATTTTTACTATTGGGTTATTGGGTAAACCGATAACCCAATAAGACGTTATAATTTATTATTTTACCCTTCTTAATTATTAAAAACTAATAATTTAATATATAATTAGACACTATAACTATATCAAATTATTAGTACTCTAACAACTTCACACTAGGACGCTTTATTAGTTTTTACTATATACCTAAAGATTAAAGTAAGAGGTTCACAATTGTAGCTATTTTGATTTTATATTTCGTTTTAGTCTTGTTGGACTAGTTTAATTTAGTTCAACATACTATGTTTTCGTGATAACATGTAATTATATCTTTCGTACTATATTTTCTCTTATTGATGCGATTTTCTCATTATCTTTTTTGTTTCAATATATCAAATGTCATGACCCGAATTCTGGAATCCGGATCGCAACCGGCGTCGTTGACCTCTCAGAGGTCGCAGACAAGCCTTATCTTGCATTCATCACATTCATCTAGTTAAATTTGCGGAAAATTTAAAACTTTTTATATGTATGAAGTATACATAGACTTCATATAATTATTAACTAGATACATCATATACTAAGCTCAACATAAGAGAACAACCATCTAACATAAAGAATCAATTCGAAACTGAAGATGAATATATCATAAATAGTTTGCCAAACACGACCTTATTACAAAGCTTCCAAATGAAAGTACGAAAGAAACGCTAGGAACAACATCCACTAACTATTTCTAAGACTAAGGCTATCTAAAACTGTAGCATCCTCGAAATCATGAGGACCTACCAAATGGTTTGGAGAAACGCTGAAGTCCAAACAGTTGAAAGAGTCATCAATCTGTCCTTTAACCTGCATCTATAAAATAGTAAATTGTAGGGGGTTAGTACACCACTTGTACTAAGTATGGGTGTATGCACACATACACATAAAGCTATGCATGATCAATGAAAGCTCTTCCTAAGCAACATGCCATTTCTGGAAAGTCTAGTTAGTAGACTTTCCTAATTCGTTAGTTGTGAATTGTGGTATGAATATGATGTATTTTAATGCATTCAAAGCACACAACTCGTTTTCTATATGATTACAAGACATTAGTATCATCAACATAATTTTAGAACAACTCGAGCGAAGATTTGAGATTTTTGATCCTCTAGGCCGAGAGCTCCTCTTTGTACACTTAGATTATTTTTCAGTCTTTTTCTTCTTGTTGTTGTGTAGTTCAATAACTTCTTTGGACCTATGTTTTACTTACTAGTGCAATGATTCATTGTAGTCCCATACCCACAATGAATCAAGTAAGTAATTCAAGAGATTAAGGAAATGACTTAACTACAATTTGGGGCATGTATATATTTATGAGTCAATACTTGTTGACTATACTCATTCTTTAGTTTATTGCATAATGTGCATAGTTCTTGGGGCATATCATTAAAGCTTATGATCTTGCTTACTTTGGTCATGAATTCTTTATAAGCCAATCTTTATTGGCTAAATACATTAGTTAATCATTTGGATAAGCATATTTGAATTTATTATTGTCTTTGATATTTTTCTAATAAAGGAAGTCATTATAAGCCAATTTGTTTGGCTTTGTTCATTTTCATGACATGAAGATTCATTATTAGCTATGCCCTTTACTTATTGTAAACTTCATTGGACATGCTTTGACTATTCTTATAGCAAGTCATTCATTATACTATATATTCATTACATTTCATAAGACATTCTCTATTGATTATGCCATTGATTTCATTACTTTCATGTTTTATATATTATACATTTCATATACACGAGACCTTGGAATCGTTGATATAGCATTAAGACATCTCAAGCGAGTGCCCAACATATGGGACCTCAACCCGAGGGCCTTCTTTAGCAAATAGAGAGTCTGCTTCATTCGTTCATTCGTACTTCACATTATTCATTCCATTTATTCGTACGCTGCTGTAAACACCAGCTATACCTAGGATGAAGTTTAAGACTCTCATCGGCATCATGAAGTACAATGACCAAGAATGACCTAATGTCATTACTTGAATCTGATTTTACCTCTTGATTGTCTTGCACAAACACCTTCGATATCGTTCATTTCATTATCTTTCATACTTTGAGGAACTTCAACCTTAACCGACATAGATCATGTGAGCATCATGAAATCCGGTGTCTTTCCCACACCGAAAAGAGGTGGAGTCACTGGCCAAGGTGAAACCAAAACATGCGAGCGTATATAGGGAAATTGAACCCTGCTAGATCCCTATATTGGCAGTATAGGTTCAAAGACTAGGAGATATAAGGAGACCCATACCCGGCATGCCGGACAGTCTCATCTCATGAGAGTTACGTGAACCTCCGCCCTTCCCGAAGGAAGGCATCACCGCTCATAGCTAGCCTATCGGTGCTCAGTATAAAGTTCCATTACATTCAACTCATACATCATGGAAGCTGGCTTCTAGCATGAGGACATCATAGCTCATTAGATGATTTCTCATCTCATCATTAGTATTAAGTGTGAATTGTCCTTACACTTACATATAGAGTATGATTGAGACTTATTTACTCTTTTGATGACTTGTCATCCTTACTTTACATTGATGAAATGTGAATTGTCCTTACATATCATCCTTACTTTACATTGATGAATGTGAATTGTCCTTACATATCATCCTTACTTTACATTGATGAATGTGAATTGTCCTTACATATCATCCTTACTTTACATTGATGAATGTGAATTGTCCTTACATATCATCCTTAGGTGTTAATGAGACTAGTCTCACACATTCTAACACCTTCATTCGTGAGTATTCTTTTAACAAATTAGCTTTGGTGTAAGTAAGACTTGTCTCACTTTCTTTAACACCCCATTCTGGTCACTTACTTAATTTAGACCCCTTTAATTATGTTATAACTCACGTTACTTACTTACTTTAGTGTAGTAGATTCATATCATCGTTTATGGACGATGAGCACTTCATTCAATGAGTTTCATGAGTTCATACGTAATTCTTTTAGAGCATGTTGGGAATTGTCCGAATGAGTGGCATGCCCTTGGTTATGGGTTCATTGAATTAACTTAGAAGTGCTTATATTATCATTTGATACTCTAACTACATAAGATTGGCATATGATTAGTATTGGCCTCAACCTTTTAATATTAAACTACATAACCATTTTTGTTGGCATGTGCCAATTTTACGTGTGTTCATATTTAATTTAATATGTATGAACCATTATCCAATCTTTTAATTATTTAACATAATATTATAGCAATTTACATGCATCACTTTTAGACAATGTATCCTTAGCCATTTTATTGGCATAAACAATTGGGCATAGATTTCATAACCATGTTTGTTGTCATAAGCCAATTTTCATGTTCAACATGCTTAAGTTTTTATACATTATACATTAGCCAATCTTTTAGCTATTTAATATAATATTATAGCCAATTCCCTACAACTTGTTTGACAATGTAGTGTCAGCCAATTTATTGGCATAAGATTAGTATTGGCATAAGCAATTGGCTATAGGCTTCATAACTTCGTTGTTGGCATAAGCCAAAGTTATATTCATTCATGCTTACATTATTATACCTTTATTCTTTAGCCAATTCAATTATTAATCATAACATTATAGCCATTTGCATGCATCCCTTTTGGAAAATGTATTGTTAGCCATTTTATTGGCATAAGCCAACAATCACTCAAATTATGATTTCATGGAGATCTTTTTAGTCAACCTTATAACATAACTTTAGGCATAACGTTTTTAAACATCTTGGACAGCATCATATTATAATTTGATGAATATATCATCTTCATAACATCATATTAACAGCAAGCGTGCACAACAAACTGTAACATCTTCATACATAACATTTTTGGACATATCGTTAACATAGTATCATTCTTTTAATTCACGTAATAACACTTAGCATCAAACAAGTCCAATTAATAGGTTCATTCAATTATTATTTAATCAAAAACCATACACATTAAGATCAGCCAGCACCACATACCAACAACATGATTTCTAACCTATTCAACATTCAAATCGTAACAAGGATACTAGGGAAACGAGTTCGACGAGAACGGGAACAACCCTAGTTTCAAGATCTTTGAATCGTTCGAAGGAAAATACTCTTGGAGAAAGAATTCCAGGAGAGAAACCCATACCTTATGTAGAACTTAATCTACGAAGACCACCTTGAACGAAACCTTGAAGAAACCTTGAAATCGCCCTAGAGAAATCGATAAATTTTCTGTTTTTCTTTCGTTCGTTGCTTGCTGTTTTTGTGTCGCCTTTTCTATGAGTTTGAACGTGATTTTTAGGTTTATTAACTGATATTGAATTATAAAACTTAGGTTTAATAAGTTAATTTAATAAACTAATTAACCAATTACCAAAAAGCCCCTCCTAAGTTGACTAAACATAGGAGAACATAACACTTAGTCAAATCTGGAAATTGGTGTTGACTATGATTTTGGTCAACATTTTGACTTCATATTAATTAATTAAATCCTTAATTTAATTAATTTAGGTACCCAGGGTAAGTACCAAAGTACCCCTAAGTCATTGGAACCAAAATTAACCCTTTTGGACCATCCTAGGTTAAGTACTAGGATGTTTCTTGAGTTGTACTAGGTTAGTGTAAGAATTTCATTTTGATCATTTAAACTAATTAATTAAATTGTTAATTTAATTAATTAGGTGACCTAAGGTAAGTAATAAAGTACCCTTAAGTCGTTAGGACCATAACCAATCCTTTGAACCATCCTAGGTTAGGTACTAGGTTGTCTTTTTCTTGTTTTAATCAAAATCTGAAAATTGCTTTGTGATTTCGGTTTTGCCCCTTTAAATTAATTAATTAAGTTGATAAATTAATTAATTAAGTAGCCTAGGGTAATTACTAAAGTATCCCTAGGTTTTTAGGACCTTAACTAACTCTTTGGACCATCCTAGGTTAGGTACTAGGTTGTCTCTTTAACTAGTACTAGGTTAGTGTCAACCCGGTTTTGGTCCTAGGTTGTCGGGTGCACTAATGGGTCCATTTCGTTTGGTCCTAGGTTAGTTAGCTATTTAGGGCAGTAGGTTAGAGTCTAGAATTAGTTAGGAAGTTAGGACCCACATGGAAGGGTCCCTTGTGCACGTTTTTCCCCCTAACTATCCTAATCGAATTCGGTTAGGGTGGTCCCCTCCTTTGGCCACTTCTTCACATGTCTTGCACATGTGCTTGCACATGGGTTGGTTGTACTTTCCTAACTAACTATTATTTATGGTTCATTTGGGAATGTTTACTTATTGTCCCAAGGACCCTCACCATGTCCTTGGGCACTGCTTAATTTACATGATCATTTTAAATGGTCATGTGCTATGGTGCTAGGCTTGACACTTGGATGCCTAGTACATATTTTGCAGATATTATGAAGCGAATATTTTTAGCTTAGGGTCTTCCTTGCAGGTACACTTATTGAACATCAATCTTGGATTGGGGTATCACAACCTAAAAAATATATTTCTTATTCGTATATAGAAAATTGGCTAATATCCCTTAGCCAATTTTTTTTCTATATTATGCCCAATATTTCTCAATATTGGGCATTGAGGTGCCTATGTACCCCTAATAGGCTATCCTAAGGACATACTGGTCTATTCATTAGACATATGATGTTCCGAAATGTTACATCAAAGTATTTAGAGAAGTAAGAAAACATATAATATTTTACGGACATTTTCTTATTGGGTAAACTGGAAAACGAACCGATAATGATCAAAAATCGACAAACCAAAAATCGATAAAGAATATCTTATCGATTTATTATTGGGTTAGCATATTTAAAAATCGAAAACCGATAAACCAAATCGATAATACATAAAACCGAACTGAACCGACCGATGCACACTAACAAATAGCTATATTTTAATATTTTTATATTTATGGATATACATACATAATTAATAGCAAATCTAATGGTATACAAGTAATTTGTTATTATATATACATTAATATAAAAAATATTAAACAGGATGCTTATTATTACACAATATTAATTAGTCATACACATTTTCATTTTTCTTAAACGGTTGTAATCAATATTTTCTTTTTCAATATTCTTATCTCATCAAATTATCATCATCAACTTTTTTTATTTCTTCAGATTCTCTACATCAATATTTTTTGATTCATTCCCCAAGTTATTCTTTTAGATTTATTATCATTTTGCACGATTTCAAAAAAAAATTGATGGTGTGTATCAATTATGTAACACATGATTGTACTTTTTTCTTGATTCTATGAAGATTATATTGACATACATATATATTTTCATCTATTTTTCATAGGGTTTTGATTGAAAATTTTGTTTCTCCATTACAATGGTTAAAAGTTGTACTCCAAGGAGGGTGGCAAAATGTATACATTTATTTGACGAATTAGTGGATAAAAGTATATTAATCAAGAGCAAATCAAAATTTCAGGATCTATTATTGTGATTGAGAAAGAAAAAAGAGTAAAAAATATTAATGATCTTATACCATTAAAGTTGTGTGAAGAAATCGAAATGCAAAATCAGTAAAAAGGAAGGAAGGTTCAAATCCTGTAAAAGTGAAAATCAATCTAGAAAAAAAAGTCAACAATGTTGATTCAGGTGGTAGTGAAAAAAAGTAGTTCAACAAGAATCAAAGAAAAACGACACTGAACATTATAGAAATTGCAGTAGAGGATTACGTCTCTCAGGTTATAGTGTGTGGGGTAATCTATGTATCTTTTGCGCATAAGGCTTAATATTTCATCTACATGCTGCAATCATGAAACAAAATTAGAATTGATGCAACATGTTCAACAACTATGTGACTGCTAACAGAACCTGGTCCTATTTTTCATTTTTTGTATCTATAACACATATAGAATCTTATACTTAGAGAAACTATCATGAAATTGTGGGATGCAGAAGTGAATCAAGAAAGTAGGGCATATTATCAAGCAATTCCATGCATAATTGTATGGGAGCTATGGAAAAGAAAGAATTCAAAGAAATTGTAGGAACTTAAACGGCCTTCCCACCACATATCCATTGATGTCAACACTTTAAAATCCTCTATATCCAACTCATGAATGGTTACATTTCCTTGACTGTCCTTTTGCTCTTGATTAGTGACTGGAGATTCTACTTTTTCTTGGCATAGGCATGTTGATAAATATCTATCGATTGGAGTTTCATTTGTTGATCAACCACTGTCTTCGAATTTTTGAAAGCATTTTTCTTAGCACTTGCTACTATCTTATCAGTCAGTCTTTCTTCCTTTTTATTGCATCAACACGAGTGTGAAGTCTCAAAAACGGAATGATATCCCTTTCGGATATCAATGTCTTCACCTGGAAATCAAATTCCTAATGGCTTTATCTTGAGAGTTCACATTGGAAATCAATGTCTTGATGTCTTCCGCTTGAAAGCTCACCTTAGATTTCAATTTCTCGATGGCTTCCTCTTGAGAGTTTATCTTAAAGGTACCATCACCAGTATCAACTACAGATAAATCCTATTTAATGGTTGTTGCGGTCAAATACTTTCGAAGCTTTTCAAGATTAGGATCCATATTTTTTTCTTTCGGTGAAACAAATTCAGCAATATATTTCATTTCCATCTCAACGATTGAAGGATCTAGCCATGGATAAACAATCTACATAAAAAAATAAATATTAAGACATAAATATGAATGTTTTTTTATAAGTATGACAATTGCATTAATTGTGTCTATTTTCTGCAACTGTTGTAACTGTTTTGACAATTGTTGAAACACAAAAAAATAAAAATTAAGGGTATATAAATATAAATGAGCCTTACCGAGTCAATAAGGGGTTGAAACAAATCATCAATTTTAACTAAAGTACTTCTCTTCGCATCAAGTCATCTAAGAATCTTGGACAAGTAACTTCTTATGATAAGTCCTTAAATAGAGTCCGAAAATGGGGAATAACTTCAAATGTTCAAACCTATTTAAAATAATATAACCAAGGATAAAAATAATGAATAATGAATTCAATAATAATAAAAATAAAAAACATTCATTAAAATTTACCGTAAAAGCCCATGAAAAGCCAAAGATATTGGTGTCTTTCCCGGTTAGATTTAAATCATTCAAGAGATATTTAATGGTGGGTCTGAAGCTATCTTGACCCCATGAATGGGCACAAATGCTTTGTGGTTGTCACTGAGCTTAATCCACTCAGGAGGAATATTATTAACCTTTTTCAGATTCTAAAAGAGCAATCAAGCAATCAAATTCTTCTCTTTGAAGCTCTTTTCAGTTAACAAAAGCAATTGTCTAAGCCTATTGATAATCTCAAATGACTCGGATGATTCCAACTAGGCAACACTATGACAATTTAAGTCTGTCATAAAACTGTCGAGTTTTGTTAGTGGACAAGTTTAGATACTTTCCAAATACACTAGACATGAAAAACTTTACTAATCTTATTTTCACAAGAATCTCTACAAAATTATGGAATGGTTTTCCCATACCTGAACGAACAGTATTAGTACCTCAACAACAATTTCATCTCGAAAGGATGATTCTCCATTACTCTATGCAAATCATAATCTGAAAATTTCATGGTCTTGACGACAACCTCTGTTGAAGGACTGTTAAGAGGGGCATCTTCTATAGCAGGTAGATCTTTATTTTTAGTATCACTTTGGTGTTGAGCCTCAGAACGTCATCTACATCATTATTTTCCATGATGGCATGATCAACAAACAATGGTTCTTCAATTATTTTAGATTTTCTAGAATCTTTTCTTATCAATGGTTCTCTTTCTTCGATAGACATTATCTAAACACACGAGAAACAAACAAAATTAATAAATAAATATAGTTAATTCTTCAATAAAATCTAAAAACAAAATTGGAAAAACTCTGCTAATTATTTTCCCAAGAGTCTCTATAAAATTATTGAATGGTTTTTTCATATGAAAATCGAATGACGACAGTCTCTGTTGAAGGATTGACAAGAGAGGCATCATCTTCCATAGCAGTGGTATCACTGAAATTCATTATATCTACACACATGAGATTATACACAAATAATAAATTAATATAGTTCATTCTTCAATAAAATCGAAAAGCAAACTACTACTTAAGTGATTACTTCATCAACTAGATAAGTTGTTACATAAACAACCTAAATCATCATTTTTCACTTCAAAAAGATCACATTGGAAGGCAGTATTTAATTTTTGATGAATAATATTCTTCTTCCAATTCTCTTGTCTATTCTGTAAGTTTCAATAGGGAGAGTATTGTGATATAAAGAGGTTGTTAAAAGTTGTTACAAATGTGAAAGGATAAAAGGGGCAAATTAGTCTTTTCAAGTAGTTAGTTATAACAATTTGTCCTAGTGATAGTTAGGAAAGTTAGTTACGAGTTAGTGTAAAACAGAGCTTATAAATATAGCTCATACTATTAATGTATTTTTACTTGTAAAAATTCACTATAAGCTTTTTCTCTCTTAGTCTCCATTAATCTCACAATTGTAAGCTTTCATTTACGTTCATGGTATCAGAGCCGCTCTTCACAGTCATTATTGGAGAATCTGGTTCAATCAAAGGATCAAAGAATCAGTAGGTCGATTCATCGATTGAACATATACTCGTACTTCCATATTGTTGCATATTTTCAAAGTAATATCATTACAATTGACATTGTATTTGATGGTGATACGCGTTGTACGTAGTCCGATCAATGTTCAAAATTAGTTCAACAAAATCATAATACAAAGTATATTCTTTCAACATGATTACATCAATACTATATTTTATATAACAATTTTTGTCGTTTCATTTTCCTGTATGTCTGATAAATATTGTTGTGCTTGCCATTAAATTTAATAATTTTTGCTACATGAATAAGAAAAATGAAAAATAGAGCAAATTTTTTAAAAAATAAAAAAGAATCAAAGTAGATCATTGTTAATTGGTAACTATGACTTGTAATTGATTAATGAAAAATTGAGAGTTTAAAGGAATTAATTAAAGAAAAACATAAAAAATATAGACAAAAATCAATATATATATATATTTTATTTTAATATTTTTATATTTTATGAATATAAATACACAATTAATAGCGAATCTAATGGTATACAAATAACTTGTTTTTATATATACATTAATATAAACAAATATTAAATAGAGCTTATTATTGCATAATATTAATATAGTCAGACACATTTTCATTTTTCTTAAACGGTTGTAATCAATATTTTTCTTTGTCAATGTTTCTATCTCATCAAACTTTTCATTATCAACATTTTGTATTTTTCAAATTCTTTACATTAATGGTGTTTTGATTCATTCTTCAAATTATTTCTTTCGATTTATTATCATTTTGTGCGATTCAGAAAAAGTTTCATGGTGTGTATCAATTATGTATCACATGATTTGTAGTTTTTTCTTAATTCTATGAAGATTATATTTGTACACATATCATCTATTTTTCATAGGATTTCGATTAAAGATTTTGATTCTCCATCACAATGGTTGATAAAGGTACTCCATGGAGGGTTTCAAAATGTATACATTTATTTGACAAATTAGTGAATGAAAGTATCTTATAAAATCTATTTTGAGAGTAAAGATTTATCAAAGCAGAAAGTCTTTCTGTGCCGCTCAAACGGGATCAAATCGGGCTTTAGCAAGAACAACTACTGCCACAAAAATTATTTGATTACTCGCGATATGAGAAACTTTGATTCTTCCCGAAAGTGTTCCTTGCATGCTGAAGTGAACAAGGGCGGTACCAACTATTACTATCAAGCATAAAATACATTGATTAAAATTATCGTGAAAGCCCATGAAAAACTAAAAGAGATTGGTATCATTGCCGATTGGATCCAGATTATTCAAAAGATATTTAATGGTGGTTCTGAAGCTATCTCGACCTCTTGGATGGACACATAATGCTTTCTGGTTGACACAGAGCTTAATTCACTCAGAAAGAATATTTATGAATGGATCACACATACAAAGAATAGCTTGCACAAACCAAAGTAAGCACAAAGATTTTTGCAAGATTTATTAACCTTTTTCAGATTTTAAAAGGGCAATCAAATTCTTTTCTTTGAAGCTCTTTTCAGTTAACAAAAGTAATTGTCCACGCCTATTGATAATCTCAAATAACTCGGATGATTCCAACCTTGCAACAGTATGACAATTTAAGTCTGTCATAATTCAAAATTCTTTATGCCAAAGCAAATTCACATGCCACAATAATTGATCCAAAGTGCATTTTTCTCATGAGTAACAATTCTTCGTTGAAGAAGTTGATATGTCAAATTCAAATAAAACTGTCGAGTTTTGTTAGTGGACAGGTCTAGATACTTTTAAAATACACTAGACCGGAAAAGCTTTATTAATCTTATTTTCACAAGAATCTTTACAAAATTATGAAATTGTTTTCCTATACCTGACCGAACAGTATTAGTACCTTAATCAACAATTTCATCCTGGAAAGAATGATTTTCCATCACTCCATACAAGTCGTAATCTGAAAATTTGATGATCTTGACGACAACCTCTGTTGAAGGACTGTCAAGAGGGGGCATCACCTTCTATAGCAGTGAGATCTTTATTTTTAGAACCACTGTGGTGTTGAGCCTCAGAACCTCATCTCTTTCATTATTTTCTGTAATGGCATGATCAGCAAACAATGGTTCTTCTATTCTTCTAGATTTTCTTAGATCCTTTCTTGCAGCAATGGTTCTCTTTCTTCGATAGACATTATCTACACACATGAGACACAAACAAAAATAATAAATAAATATAAGTAATTCTTCAATAAAATCTAAAAATAAAATCGAAAAAAACTCTTCTAATTTTATTTTCCCAATAGTTAATAAAATCATTGAATTTTTTTTCATACCAAAATCGAATGACGACAGTCTCTGTTTAAGGATTGACAACAGAGTCATCATCTTCCATAGCAGTGAGATCATTGGAATTCATTTTATCTACACACATGAAGCTATGCCCAAATAATAAATTAATATAGTTCATTCTTCAATAAAATCGAAAAACAAACAACTACTTAAGTGATTACTTCATCAACTAGATAAGTTGTTGCATAAATAAGTTATTAAATAAATAACCTAAATCATCATTTTTCACTTCAAAAAGATCACATTGGAAGACAACGATTTAGGTTTTGATGAATAATATTCTTCTTCCAATTCTCCTGTCTATTCTGTAAGTTTCAATAGGGAGAATATTGTGATATAAAGAGGTTGTTAAAAGTTGTTACAAATATGAAAGAGTAAAATGGGCAAATTAGTCTTTTCAATTAGGAAGTTATAAAATTTTGTCCTAGTGATAGTTAGGAAAGTTAGTTACAAGTTACTGTAAAACAGAGCTTATAAATATAGCTCCTCCAACTAATTGTATTTTTAATTCAAAAAACTCTTAGTATTCATTAATCTCACAGTTATAAGCTTTCATTTACGTTCATTGTATCAGAGCCCGCTTTTCACAGTCATTACTGGAGAAGATGGTTCAGTCAAAGGATCAAAAAATCAGTAGGTTGATTCATCGATTGAACATATAATCGTACTCCCATGTTGTTGGGAGTATCATTACAATTAAAATTGTATTTGATGGTGATACACGTTATACGTAGTCAGATCAAGTCAATTGACCCGAAATTAGTTCAACAAAATCATAATACAAAGTATTTTCTTTCAACATGATTCCATCAATACTATATTTTATATAACAATTTTTATCGTTTCATTTTCCTGCATGTCTGATATTGTTATGCTTGTCATTAAATTTAATAATTTTTGCTACATGAATAAGAGAAATGAAATGGAGCAAATTTTTTAAAAAAACAAAAAAGAATCAAAGTAGATCACTGTTAATTGATAATTATGACTTATTACTTGGTTAATAAAAAATTGAGAGTTTAAAGGAATTAATCAAAGAAAAAATTAAAGAATATAGAAAAAATCAATATATATATTTAAAAAAAATAGCTACATTTTAATATTTTTATATTTTATGAATATAAATATACAATTAATAGCGAATCTAATAGTATACAAATAATTTATTTCTATATATACATTAATATAAACAAATATTAATTAGAATGCTTATTATTACACAATATTAATTTAGTCAGGCTCATCTTCATTTTTCTATCTTATCAAACTTGCCATCATCAACATTTTCAATTTTTCAAATTCTCTACATTAATGATTTTTGATTCATTCCCCAAATTATTTCATTCAATTTATCATCATTTTGTGCGATTTCAAAAAAACATTTCATGGTGTGTATCAATTATATATCACATGATTATAGTTTTTTCTTCATTCTAAGAAGATTATATTTGTATACATATATATATTCAACTATTTTCATAGGGTTGCGGTTGAAGATTTTGATTCTCCATTACAATGGTTGAAAATGGTACTCAATGGAGGGTTTCAAAATGTAGACACTTATTTGACAATTAGTGGATGAAAGTATCTTATAAAATCTATTTTAAAGATTTATTAAAGCAGTCAAAGCATAAAGTCTCTCTCTGCCGCTCAAACGGGATCGAATCGGGCTTTAGCGAGAATAACTAGTGCCACAGAAATTCTTTGATTACTCACGATATGAGAAACTTTGTTTCTTCCCGAAGATGTTCCTTGCATGCTGAAGTAAACAAGGGCGGTACCAACTATGACTATCAAGCATAAAATACAATGATTAAAATTACTGTGAAAGCCTATGGAAAATCAAAGAGATTGGTGTCATTGCCGATTGAATCCAAATCATTCAAGAGTTATTTAATGGTGGGTCGAAAGCTATCTCGATCTCATGGATGGGCACATAATATTTTGTAATTGGCCCAGAGCTTAATCCACTCAGTAAGAATATTATTGGATGGATCACACATACAAAGAATAGCATGCACAAACCAAAGTAAGCACAAAGATTTTTTGCAAAATTTATTAACCTTTTTCATATTCTAAAAGGGCAATCAAATTCTTCTGTTTGAGGCTTTTTTCAGTTAACAAAAGCAATTGTCTACACCTTTTGATAATCTCAATTGACTCGGATGATTTCAATTGGGCAACATTATTGTTTACATCCCTACTCTATTCAAATAGGGCAAAACGTCGCGGCAACTCAAAAAATAATTAATTGATTCGATTTTAATGAATTTTAAGAATAAACGAGTTTTAAAAAAGAGTCGCCACCTAATTTTAGGAAATAATTAGGAAACCATTATGTGATCTACGAAACCAATTTGATTCTAGGTAAGGGGTTCAAGTTATTTCGAAGGGAAGGGATTAGGCATCCTTCGAAATCCACAACTGTGGTTCCCGACTGAGTTCATTTTCTTTCAAATTGAGGAGAAAATAAAATAATGTACAAATATAATAAACATGCAATATACACCAATAATAAAATAAAAAAAATAAAAGAAATGACCTAGAGTTTGCCAACGTAATATATATAAAATATTGAATAAAGAGTATAATTCGAACTTAATTCGAATAACTTCAAGGAAGCAAGTCTTGGGTACCTGTAAACACACTTAGTAAAAGTGTTAGTAATAAATAAATATGAATAAAATTAAATATATGAAATAATAACTTAAAAATAAAAATCCGTCTTATTAACATTGGAGGCCTTGGAAATCGACGGTAATTTCTTCATCGGCCAATTTCAACATATAAAATATATAAACTTAAATTAAAATTCCGTCTTTTTAAAATGGGGAGGCCTCCAAAACCGACGGAAAGGTTTTCTCATTGGCTAAATTTAATTTATTTCTTAACAATTAAATAAAATTAACAAGTAACCAAATGTCTCTAAAATAATCCAAGACAAAAACTACAACTTAGAAATAATAACAATTATTAAAGGAAATAACCTTATAATGTGACATTTCATGTCAGCCCCCCTCAAAAGAATTCAAATAGTTGGTCAAATTAACATGAACAGTAAAGACAACTAACATTATTGACAATGACAAATTGAATATATAGGACGCTAGAAGAAACAAATAAAATAAGCAAATATACTTTGACTGTCAAACTAATCAACAAAGGAATATAACGTCATTAAATTTACAGCTCAATAATAATAATGGTAATATATTGAAATAATAAAAGTGAATTGACCTTGCAACAACAAAACAAATGGGCATCATCATTAACTAAAATCACTTTAAAATGAACAACATTATTATTCACTGCAAGAAATAAATAATAAAATAAATAATTAATAATAATAACTAAGCAATTTCACCAACTAAATATATCCGGATCAATTGAAGACAATAACAATAAATGAAAAAATGGAATAAATCTAAACAATAACAAGCATTAAAACTTGAACTAAAAATTTTCGTCTTTTAATATTGCGTAGGCCTCCAAAACCGACGGAGAGTTTTTTCATTGGCCACTTTAATTTGTTTGTTCAAACAATGTTATGACATAAATATGCTAGCAAATAAAAATAAAGTATGAAAGCAATATGACTCAACCATAACACTAGTTAAATAAAAAAAGTTAATCAAATTATTCAAAATAATAGAAAAGAACAAAGAAAAAGTGAAAAGTAATAAAAGATAGACCAACAGCTAAAATTGAAAGTTAAAACAACAAGGGAAAAGGCTCAAATATGCCATCGAACTTTCAGAAAAGGCTCATTTATGCCATCAGTTAAAAGTTTGGCTCATTTATACCATTACCGTTAAAGAAAAGGCTCATTCATGCCATTATTGTTTAACGGTGGTTTTGTAAAACCATTTTTGACACGTGGCCAATTATAATTTGGCCACGTCATCAATTTTTTTAATAAAAAAAATCATAATTCAATTTTTATTCAGAATTTTATTTTTTTTTATTTAAAAAAATGATGACGTGGCCAATTATTCAGAATTTTAATTTTTTTTTATTAAAAAAATTGATGACGTGGCCAATTATAATTCGGCCATGTCATCAATTTTATTTAATAAATAAAATAAAAAATAAAATAATTCAATTTTTTTTCCAGAATTATGATTTTTTTTATTAAAAAATTGATGACGTGGCCAAATTATAATTGGCCACGTGTCAAAAATGGTTTTACAAAACCACCGTTAAACAATAATGGCATGAATGAGCCTTTTCTTTAACGGTAATGGTATAAATGAGCCAAACTTTTAACTGATGGCATAAATGAGCCTTTTCTGAAAGTTCGATGGCATATTTGAGCCTTTTCCCAAACAACAATAACAATAAAGTAATAAACATACAGTAGTCAAACTTATAACAAATCTAGAAAAATTATAAAAGAACATTTACTGAATAATTATAATAATTAGAAAAAAAAGAATTCGGCCAGAATAATAAGACAACAAACTAACCATCAGTAAAGGAGCAAAACAAATAGTTGCAAAGCTAATAAACAATTGATAATTAACATTTTTGTATTGACTTAATATTCCAACTTTTAATACTTGTTATGAAAAAGAGACAAATAGTAAATAAATAATATAAAGTCTAAGGAAGTGAGCACTAAAATATATAATAATAATTTAAAAAATGACAGCAATTGGAAATTAAAACATCACTGGAATCATTTATAAAATGTAAAATAACAATAACAAAAAAAAATATAATAAGAAAGCAACAATTTAATTAAACTAATATAAAGTAATAATAAACATCACAAAAATATATAAAACAAGTAGATCTATACTACCAAATTTCTACTCCACCAAACCGCAATAATACTAGTGATAAGAGAAGACAAACAACAACAAAAACAATGGAAGAAGACTTGTACAGTGGTGTTTTGTAGTTGATTGGAGTTCGGTGGAGCTTTGCCGGAATTGGCATTGTTTTTGGTTGCCTAAAACTCGCCCGAAAAGGGAGAGGGTGAGCGGGCAGTCAGCTGGCGTGCGCCTCGTCGGCGCTGCTGTGCTGGCCGGATCTCTGTCCTCGCGGTGGATCTTTGCTCGGGGCTGCTGCGCTGGACCTGCAAAGAGAGAAAAAAAGGAGGAAGAGGAGGGAGGGGACGAGAGGAGAGAAAGAGAGAGGGATGCCGCCTCTGCTAGGTGGCGAGTTCCGCCGAAGAGAGATGGGGAGAGAGAGAGGCGGCTGGAGAGAGGGGAGGAAATTAGGGTTCTCATTTTTTTTGTTATCCTTGTGTATTTATCTTTTTGGCTTGGAATTGAAAGGAAATGGGAAAGGGAATTGGGTTGGGTTGAGAAAAAAAAAAGAAACTTGGGCTGCTGTAATTCCAAAATGGGCCCCAAATCTTATTCTTTGATGGATTTTATATTGAAACAATGTCCAAATAATCTAAACTAAAACAAAATGAATTAACATAAATTAGTTAACGAGCCTTTTAGCATTAACGAAATAAAATGATAAACTTGATTATAAACTAATTAAATTAAAATATATAATATTATATAACTAAACTAAATGATCAAATATTTAACTAAAACAAAATATTTTGAGATGATTTTCGAATTATCATAAAATACATTAATTACATACATAATTATGTAAAACATATATATTATCTAAAAAAAAAAATTATAAAAAGTGACAGAACTATTTAACATAACTTGCAAATTTTATATTATTATTATTACTATAATTTATTTTTTATTTTTTATTTTTTTTTTGAAAATTTATAAAACTAATTATTTTAAATCGTTTGAAATTGAAGAAGCTCGAAATGATTAATTTATATTGTGGAGGTCCAAAATTGGGTGTCAACAATTATGACAGTTTAAGTCTGTCATAATTTAAAATTCTTTCATGTCAAAGAAAATCTGCATGCCACTATAGTTGATCCAAAGTGTATTTTTTTCATGAGTAACAATTCTTCGTTGAAGAAGATGATATGCCAATTTCATATAAAACTGTCGAGTTTTGTTAGTGGACATGTCTAGATACTTTTCAAATACACTAGAACGGAAAAGCTTTACTAATCTTATTTTCACAAGAATCTTTACAAAATTATGAAATTGTTTTTTCACATCTGACCGAACAGTATTAGTAGCTCAATCAATAATTTCATCCTGGAAAGGATGATTCTCCATCACTCTATGCAAGTCGTAATGAAAATATGATGGTCTTGATGACAACCTCTGTTGAAGGATTGTCAAGAGGGGCATCATCTTCTATAGTAGTGGGATCTCTACTTTCATCACCTCTGACAGAAGTGGGTCTCTATTTTCAGAACCAGTTTGATGTTGCGGCTCAGAACCCTCATCTTCCTCATTATTTACAATTATAGAATGATCAACAAGCAATTTTTTTGTCTATTCTTCTAGGGTTTTTTTATCCTTTCTTGCAGCAATGGTTTTGTTTTTTTGATAGACATTATCTACACACATGATACAAAACAAAGTAATGAATCAATATAACTAATTTTTCAATAAAATCAAAAAATAAAACTGGGAAAACTCTACTAATTTTAATTTTCCAAGAGTCTTCATAAAATAATTGAATAATTTTTTCATACCAAATCGAATTTCGACAACCTCTGTTGAAAGACTGACAAGAGAGACATCATCTTCCACAGCAATGGAACCACTGGAATTCATTTACCTACACATATAAGATAAATTAAATAATAAATTAATATAGATTATTCTTCAATAAAATTGAAAAACAACTTCATTAACTACATAATTTGTTGTATAAACAGCCTAAATCATCATTTTTCACTTTGAAAAGATTACATTGGGAGACAGCGATTTAGTTTCTGATGAATAATGTTTTTCTTCCAGTTCTCTTGACTATGGTGTAAGTTTCAATAGAAAACATATTGTGATGTAAAAAAGTTTTTCAAAGTTTTTACAAATGTGAAAGCATAAAATAGGTAGATGAGTATTTTCAAGTAGTTAGTTATAACAACTTGTCCTGATGGTATTTAGAAATGTAACGAATTAAACAGAGCTTATAAATATAGCTCATACTACTGATTGTATTTTTACTTCAAAAAATTCAATACAAGTTTTTTTCTCTCTTAATCTCCATTAATCTCACAATTGTGAGTTTTCATTAGGTTGATTCATCGATTGAACATATATATGTACTCCCATATTGTTGCATATTTTCAAAGGAGTATGATTACCTTTGACATTGTATTTGATGGTGATACATGTTGTATGTAGTCGGATCAATGTTCAATCGATTCGAAATTAACTCAACAAAATCAGAATACGAAGTATATTTTTTCAACATGATTCCATCAATACTATATTTTATGTAACATTTTTTATAGTTTTATTTTCATGTATGTCTGATCAATACTATTAAGACTTGACATTAAATTCAATCGTTTTTGCTTCATGAATAAGAGAAATGAAAAATGGAGCAAATTTTTTAAAAAACAGAAAAGAATCAAAGTAGATCACTGTTAATTGGTAATTATGACTTGTTAATTGATTAATGAAAAATTGAGAGTTTAAAGGGATCAATTAAAAAAAATAGAAAATATGGCAAACATCAATACATATTTAAAACAAATAGTTATAATTTAATATTTTTATCTTTTATGAATATACATACACAATTAATAGCAAATCTAATGGCGTACAAATAATTTTTATTATATATACATTAATATAAATAAATACTAAATAATATGTTTATTATTACACAATATTAATTAGTCAGACACATTTTCATTTTTCTTAAACAGTTGTAATTAATGTTTTCCTTTTTCAATGTCTCTAACTCATCAAACTTGTTATTATCAGCATTTTCTACTTCTTCAAATTCTCTTCATCAAGTTTTTTATTCATTCACAAAATTATTTTTTTCGATTGGCATACATATATATTTTCATCTATTTTTCATAGGATTTTGATTGAAGATTTTGTTTCTTCATTACAATGGTTGAAAGTTGTACTCTAAGGAGGGTGACAAAATGTATACATTTATTTGATAAATTAGTGGATGAAAGTATATTACGCAAGAGCAAGTTAAAATTTCAGGATCTATTATTGTGATTGAGAAAGAAATAAGAGTAACGAAGATTAATGATCTCATACCATTAAAGTTGTGTGAAGAAATCGAAATGAGAATTATCAGTAAAGAGGAAACAAGGTTCAAATACTTTAAAAGTGAAAACCAATATAGAAAAAAAAAGTCAACAATGTTGATTCTGGTGGTTGTGGAAAGAAAGTAGTTCAACAAGAATCGAAGGAAAACGAGACTGAAGTTTGTGTTCTATATAATGTCAGAATAATGTCATTTATATATATATATATATATATATATATATATATATATATATATATATATATATATATATATAGGTAGACTTCAGAAAATTGTAGAAATTGTGATAGAGGATTGCATCTCTCGGGTTATAGTGTGTGGAATAATTATGTATCTTTTGCGCATAAGGCTTAATATTTCATCTACATGCTTCAATCATGAAAAAAATTAATAAATAGAATTGATGCAACATGTTCAATAATCATGCGACTTCTAACAGGTTGTGATCCTATTTTTCAACTTTTACAGGTATGAACATTCAGAATCTTACACTTTGAGAAATTATCATGAAATTTTGAAATGCAGAAGTGAATGTAAGAAGCAAAGCATACTATCAAGCAATTCCATGCATAATTGTATGGGAGCTATGGACAAGAAGGAATGCAAAGAAATTGTAGGAACTTATATTGTCTTCCAATCACATATCCATTGATATCAACACTTTAATATCCTCTTTATCCAACTCATGAATGGTATACATTTCCTTGACTTCCTTTTTGCTCTTGATTAATGACTGGAGATTCTACTTTTTCTTGGCATCTGCATGTTGATAAATATCTACCGATTGGAGTTTCATTTGTTGATCAACCACCGTCTTCAGATTTTTAATAGCGTTTTTCTTAGTACTTGCTACGATATTATCAGTCAGTCTTCTCTTCCTTTTTATTGCATCAACACGAGTGTGAAATCTCAAATACGGAATGATACCCCTTTTGGATATCAATGTCTTTACCTCGAAAATCAATGTCCTAATGGCTTTATCTTGAGAGTCCACCTTGGAAATCAATGTCTTGATGTCTTCCGCTTGAGAGCTCACCTTAGAAATCAATTTCTCGATGGCTTCCTCTTGAGAGTTTATCTTAGAGGTATCATCACTATTAACAACATCATCAGTATCAACCACAAATAAATCCTTTTTAATGGTTGTTGCTCTGATCAAATACTTTCGAAGCTTTTCAAGCTTAGGATCCATATTTGTTTCTTTTGGTGGAACAAATTCAGCAATATATTTCATCTCCATCTCAACGAATGAAGGAGCTAGGCATGGGTAAGCAATCTACACGAAAAAATAAATATTGAGACATAACTATGAATAATTTTTCATATATGACAACTGCATTAGTTGCATCTATCTTCTGCAATTGTTGTACAATTGCTGAAACACGAAAAAAAATTAAAATTAAGGGTATATAAATATAAAATGAGACTTATCGATTCAATAGAGAGTTTAAACAAATCATCAATTTTAATTAAAGCATTTTTCGCATCAAGTCATCTAAGAATACTTGGACAAATAATTTCTTGTGATAAGTTTTAAATAAAGTTTGAACATGGGGAATAACTTTAAATGCTCAAGTCCATTCAAAATAATATCACCAAGGATCAAAATAATGAATAATGAACTCAATAATAATAAAAATAAAAAATATTCATTAAAATTTACTGTAAAAGCCCATGAAAAGCCAAAGAGATTGGTGCCTTTTCCGATTGGATTCAAATAATTTAAGATATTCAATAGTGGGCCTGAAACTATCTCGATCCCATGAATGTGCACAAAATGCTTTATCGTTGGCACATAGCTTAATCCACTCAGGAGGAATATTATTGGATGGATCACGCGCACAAATAATAGAGTGCACAAATCAAAGTAAGCACAAAGATTTTTTTGCAAGATTTATTAACCTTTTCATATTCTAAAAGGGTAATCAAATTCTTCTCTTTGAAACTCTTTTCAGTCAACAAAAGCAATTGTCTACGCCCATTGATAATCTCAACTGACTCGGATGATTCCAACTAGGCGACACTATGACAGTTTAAGATTGTCATAATTCAAAATTCTTTCATGCCAAAGCAAACCCACATGCAACAATAGATGATCCAAAGTGCATTTTTTCATCAGTAATAATTCTTTGTCGAAGAAGATGATATGTAAAATTCATATGAAACTATCGAGTTTTGTTAGTGGACAGGTCTAGATACTTTTCAAATAATCGAAATTTTTTTACTAATTTTATTTTCACAAGAATCTCTACAAAATCATGAAATGATTTTCTTACACCTAACCGAATAGTAATAGTACCTGACTCAACAATTACATCCTGTAAATGATGATTCTCCATCACTGTATGCAAGTCTTAATCTAAAAGTTTGATAGTCTTGACGACAACCTCTGTTGAAGGACTGTCAAGAGGAGGAGTATCTTTATAGCGGTGGGATTTCTACTTTCATTATCACCTCTAACAGAAGTGGGATCTCTATTTTCAGAACCCCTTTGTTGTTAAGCCTCACAACCCTCATCTGCCTCATTATTTTTCATTGTGGCATGATCAACAAGCAATGGTTCTTCTATTCTTTTAGATTTTCTATGATCTTTTTTCGCAGCAATGTTCTGTTTCTTCGATAGACATTACCTACACACATGAGACAAAACAAAATAAATAAATTAATATAACTAATTTTTTTTATAAAATCAAATAACAAAATCGGGAAAACTCTACTATTTTATATTTCCAGAAGTCTCTATAAAGTCATTGAATGATTTTTCCATACCAAATCGAATGACGACAACCTCTGTTGAAGGATTGACAAGAGGGGCATCATCTTCCATAGCAATAGGACCAGTGGAATTCATTTTATCTACACAAATAATAAAATTAATATAACTCATTCTTCAATAAAATCGAAAAACAAACTACTACTTAAGTGATTGTTTCATCAACTACTTAAGTTGCTGCATAAACAACCTAAATCATCATTTTTCACTTCAAAAAGATTACATTGGGCAACGATTTAGTTTTTGATGAATAATATTCTTCTTCCAGTTGTCTATAGTGTAAGTTTCAATAGGGAGCATACTGTGATATAAAGAAGTTGTTAAAAGTTGTTACAAATGTGAAAGGATAAAAGGGGTAAATTAATCTTTTCAAGTAGTTAGTTATAACAACTTGTCCTAGTGGTAGTTAGGAAAGTTAGTTACGAGTTAGTATAAAACAGATCTTATAAATATAGCTCCTACTGCTTATTGTATTTTTATTTCAAAAAATTCAATACAAGTACTTTTCTCTCTTAGTCTCCATTAATCTCACAATTGTGAGCTTTCATTTACGTTCATGGTATCAGAGCCGCTCTTCACAGTTATTACTGAAGAAGCTGGTTCAATCAAAGGATCAAAGAATCAGTAGATTGATTCATCGATTGAACATATACATGTTCTCTCATATTGTTGCATATTTCAAAGGAATATGATTACCTTTGACATTGTATTTGATGGTGATACACGTTGTACGTAGTTAGATCAATATTTAATTGACCCGAAATTAATTCAATAAAATCAGAACTCAAAGTACATTCTTTCAACTTGATTCCATCAATACTATATTTTATATAACAATTTTTATTGTTTCATTTTCCTGCATGTCTGATCAATACTGTTAGGCTTGCCATTAAATTCAACAATTTTCGCTTCATGAATAAAAGAAATGAAAAATGGAGCAAATTTTTGAAAAAACAAAAAGAATCAAAGTAGATCATTGTTAATTGATAATTATAACTTGTTAATTGATTATGAAAAATTGAGAGTTTAACGGGATTAATTAAAGAAAAAATCATGTAACGTAACTAGTCGTCTGTCACCTCGTAAGACAACCTATGTTGGTATATATTGAACAACGAACAAAATTTCATTGTAATGTTAACATCTCATGAAAAGTTAATTTCTGGAATGATCACTTAATCAAGAATAATTTACATAGAAATTCATCTTTTTAAATTTTATAACTCAAATCATTTCACTATTTGTATATCACTCACAAAGTCACTTAATTATTTTAAGTCAAATTTCTGTTTAATTGTGTTGACATGTGAATTTTATTTTAAACTAAAAAATTTAAGAAACAATAAGCTACCCCTTTTTATCACTTTATTGATCCACTACACTTGACCCGACCCACTCAAACTAGTGGTTAAATAAGCTTCACAATTTCATTTTTCGAATTAAATTATGTGATTTAAGTTTTCTATCCGCATATAAATTGTCATGGTTCTAAAAATATTTGATTGAATATTGGTTTCATTATTCTTCATATTAATTTATTCTTTTCTAGAAGTAATAATATGTTTAAATAGCATAAGAACTAAATAGAGTGCATATTTATTAAAAGACGGCAATGAGAGTAATTTAGTTTAGTAAGACAAAAATATTTTTTGTTTATAATTTTCTAGAAGACGATAGAAAAAAATATAATGATTAAAGAGGGACAAAGAAAATATCATGTCTCCCTTTTTTATGTAAGATTCATTTTAGGTATTAAATGTGGCTCTTTTAAAAGTCCTCAATTTTTTTTTAAAATCTTTTTAAGGGTATCAAATAGGTGAATTGGATTAATCTAAACTAATTAAAATGTGATATGTGACTTACAATTTGTCTAATATATATGTTAGCACTTAATTTCTTCATCCCTTTTTATACCTCCTAATCCATTTGTCATTTATGTTTGATTTGACATATTTTTTAAGAAAGTATTTTACATCTCATTTTATTTTGTTCTATACTTCAAAAGTAAGAAAATTTATCTTGTCTATTTCTAACAAATTAAGACAGTTCTATCATTATGTTCCCCTCATATCATCCTTAATAGTAAATAATTATATAAAGTACTAGTCAAATTTAAGTTCTAAAGTATCCTGATGAGATTAATTTAATAAAATATATCTACAATTAAAATTTTCTTAAAGAATATATCAGGTCAATATAGATTAACTTGAAGCGAAGGACATAATTAATGAAAGTATAAGTTTATTATATCAGTCTTGAATAGTGACTATTTTTAATAATCAACAATTAAAACTAAGTAATAAATTATTTCTTTATTTTATAGATTAATTATAAAAATAAACATTTATTTTAATATAATGGATACATAAAAACAAAGGAATAAATATTAATTTCCTCAAAATGAGATATAGTACACTGTTTTGGGATACAATCTCTCACTAGCATCTGCCCCTAGATAGACCAATAGATTTGCAATGATGTTCAGCATTACTCCTTCTGTACATGTTTATAATTATTTGTTTGAATAGTTGTTTTGAATTTTTTTAAAAATATTTTAATTTTGTAATTGTTTTATTATTTTATTAAATAATTTTGAATAAATATTATTTTATTATTTTTTGAAATAAATATTTTAATTTTGTAATTGTTTTATTATTTTATTAAATAATTTTGAATAAATATTATTTTATTATTTTTGATCAGTCCAGACTTTTAAAAAATCAATGTGTTTACATACCAATTATTATATAATATGTGTTAATTTAATTAAAAATGTAATCTTTTTTTATCTTAAGTTTTTTTCTTAATTTCTATCTCTCTTACTCTTTGTCTTATTTTAATTTCGATTTCATCTTACATTTCACTTCATCTTTCACCTCTCACTTTCAAGTGATTCATTCTTCCATTTTCTTTTTTTTCTTCACCTCTCACACTCACCCCATCCTCACGTCAAGTTGAACTTCACTCTCATTTTTCTTTTCTTCTTCTGCGATCTAATTCTTTTTAGAATTCATACTATTTTTTAGACTTCATTGAATTATTGATAACAAAATTAATTATTTTTCTAAGAAAATTTAAAATTTTGAAGTTATCATCAACTACTCCTTTTCATATAACTACAAAATTAGAAATGATAATTTTAAAAGAATCAATGAATTCCCTGATAATTGAAAGAATTCAATTGAATCAGATAAAAAAAATATATGATACTTCCTGATCATCTTGAAATTTAATGGATTTATCAAATTGTACGAAATGTAAGAAATATTTAGATAAAGTTTTAAAATTAAATGTAAGAAATATTAGATAAAGTTTTAAAATTAAAGAGAGTAAACTAATAGTAGTAATAAAAAAAGGTGAAGTTATGGTAAAACTTGTGACATTGAAAGTGAGAAGCTTCAATGGAGATGACAATTAATTATTGAAGTAGAAAAAAAAGAAGAGAAAAAATAAAAAGAAAAAAATTAAAATAATAAGAAAATATATTTTATGATACATACTTGTAAAAATAAAATTATATTGGTTATCTTGGTTGCTCACTCTCTTTGAGCAAGTGCAGACTACTCTCTATGTCAGGTAGACGAAAAATGATATAATAATATATGTTCAAAATCGTTTAGTGGGTAATAGAACGATGACAAAGTTATGGTATCTTTTTGAGAATTCGAAACAACTTCAGTGATGATTCTATGTCTTTTCTCTTATTTGTTTATATATTTTATTTACCACACCCTTAACACTTTGTTTGGATCATTGTTACCCATTGTTTCATAATATATTGTATTGTATTGTACTCTATTGTACTATATTGTATGGTAGATACAATGTTTGGCTAGATTGTATTGTTTGTTGTTGTTTAGTAACATTTTACTTGTTTGATTTGATTGTATCATACTGTATTGTAATTTATAAATTTACTTAAATATCCTTAGTTAGTCTAGGGTAAGAGGTTTGACTAGGTTTAAATAATTAAGGTAAAGGGTTAAAATAATATTTTGAAATATTATGTAAAGATATAAATGGAAAAAGAAATTAAGTAACAATGGGAACACACCAAATTGGTTGTTCCGTAAAATAGAGGTTTTCATTGTTACGTAACAACGAAATTTAACAATACAGTACAATATATTTTAAGTAACAATCAAAACAAACAGTGTAGGTATAGTAACAATACAATACAAATCAATGAATAACAATGATCCAAACATAATGTAAAAATAGTAAAAAATAAATAAATAATATTTTTATGTCATTTTAAATTATTATTATAATAAATATAAATTATCTAAATATAAAAAATTAATGACATTTTTACTAGTTAGGTTTGAAAAAAACAAGATATAATTTGTCACCTAGTTATAATATGTCACTTAGTTTCTCATTATTATTATTATTATTATTATTATTATTATTATTATTATTATTATTTATTACTCCTCATGTCCACTTATAGCTGCCATAGTTTGTTTGTTTTAAGATATAAAACTTTAATTAACATTTTATGACATATTTTTTTCATCTATGTAAAAAATTATAATTTATAGTATTATTCGTATAATTTTTTAAAGTCTAATTTTTTGTTTAAAATATTAAATTAATATAGTTTAATTTAAATTTAAAAACTAGTCAAATTAATTTTTAAAAAGCGCAACATGACAACTTTAAATTAACAAAAGGAGTAGCTATTTTTCAAAATATTGAATTCATCATATTTTAGAAGTGATATAATGAAATTGCTAATTTATTTATCATTTCTTAAAAAGTGTGTCAAATTAAATCAATATTGAACAAGTACAAATGGATAAATGAATTACTTAATAACAAGAGGAATAAGCATAAAATACAAATTATCTCTCAATTTTTTCAAATTAGACAAGTAAAAATAAATATCTATTTTTAGTATAGTAAATACGTAAATGTGGACGGAGCGAAGGAATACTCTATCCTTATTTGTTTTACTTGATCCCTATATCAAAAACTTTTTACCTGTTAAATATCAAAAAAAAAAAAATCCCTATTACACTTGTATAAATATCTAAATAAAACAATTGCAATAATATACAATCAAATTTAAAATCCCAAAATATCCTTAGTAATAGTTAAGTAAATTATATATGTAATAAAAAAAAATTAAAGACGGTGTCAAGTTACATGAGTCAAAGTAAAGTATTTCTCTGTTCACTTTTACTTGTCACTTATTCTTAAAGTAAATTTTCATTTTTACGTGCCATTTTCTACATATAAAAAAATGACAGTGATTCTTTTTTCATGTTTTACAATCAACATTAAATATTTATTTTTTAAATCATATTTCAAAATATTATTTAATAGGAGATAATTTGATATATATCAATAATTATTTTTTTTTAATAAATGTATCGAGTTAAAATCTATCAAATAAAAATAAACAGACCAAGTAAAATCGATGTGAGTACATCTTTATTGGAGCTGAAAACAGAGTCAAAAAATTTAATCCAAGATAACCTCAATTTACCTAAAATTTATCATTCTTTTAGTTGCTGATTTTTCATAGGAACTCCCAAATTATGAACTTTTAATATGTGGTCACACTAATCTATGACCTTTAATTTATTTATTCAAATTGTCCTTTGGGAGGACACTTTCAAGTTGCTCATCAAGACAATAAGACATCAACTCTTGGTGTTACATAGAGCTCAAAACAATTAAACTAATCAATGTGTACATTCTTGTTTCTTTTTAAATTCTTTTTTTGTCACGACCCAAAAATGAGCGTGATGTCACTCGTCTTATCCAATCAAGACGAGTCAGTCTAAACTCAGTCATTACAATAAAAATACGAAAATTTAAGAATTCAATTCAAAACACCCCCAAAATCTGGTTGTCACGTGTACAAACCTCTAAAGTATTATAATTGATTCATAAGAAACGCAAATCTCAAATGAACTTGTTTCTAGAATAGAACAAGGTCATAACTAAGGAGAAAGAAAGTACGCTGAGACGACAAACAGCTACCTCACAAATCTCCAAGAAGCCTCAGACAAGGAGAAGAGAAATGTCACAAAGTCCGGGCTAGTAACCTACAAAAAAATTGTAGTAGCAAGGGGTGAGTACCAAACCACACGGTACCCAGCAAGTAAACGTCTAAACACAAGCTAAGTGGATAAAATACGAGTACTCCTTATACACCAACCGAACCTCCACAACTACAACCTGTATAAAAATCAGCCCAACCTACAGTTCACAGTGTTCATATCACCCAACTCATCAAAATCATTTTTAACAAATTATACATCCTCAACTACAAACTAAATATTCAATAATCACAACTTTACACAACAGACACTCACAATATCAACAACACATAAGATCAAGTTCGTCAAATAGAGGTAATTAAATATCAAATAATTCACAACCACCAATAAGACACATAATCATCAAAAATGAAGAATGTTGTGGGATGCAATGCAATATGACACCATGAAGTGATATGCCTCAGAATACCAATTTCTCTCTCAACCGTATATACATGATACTCCTCGGAAATACATCGAGAGTTCATGACCCATTGGGGGACTCGCGAGGTCCATATACCGACACGTCGATCTCCACGTGTCTGTGCGAACGATCTCAACACACTACTATAAATCAAACAAATTTCGCACGGACGAAATCCACGTGCCCAAATCAAAATCATAACTATTCTATCGCACGGACGATCTCCACGTGCCCAAATAATCATAACTCGATCTCAACACGGACGATCTCCACATGTTAGACCTTTACTCATACCTAATCTCATGTCAATGCATGTGCACAATATGATATCAAATAAAGGAGATGATGCAACATCTTAATAAATAAAATGTCGCTATGACACATAATCACCTCAATTATCACAATTATACGGGTTCAGTAAAGAACACAATCACACATAATAAATCAAATCAATAATAGATCAGTTAATGCCCATATGATTTGGCATTCTTGGATTATAATCCACATTCTATAGTAATAAACCTTCCCATTATAACACAGGTACTTGTATCATTCTCAGCACATCACATACAAACAAATAATCACATCGTCTTTTATTACCCCTTTTTATCATTAGAATTAATCAATGTGGACAAGACAACCCATCACCAAGTCCCATTACTCCCAAACATATACCACAAGAAAATACACGCATTTCATACACTTAGCAAGAGTTTAGAAATTCACTTGCCTCAATCAATAAGAATTCACTCCGGGACTTGAGTCTTTCATTTTCGTTGAACTTCCAACTCAAAGCAGTCTATTCAAGTACATAATCACAATGAGATCTCAAAACTAACAACACCCATATTACTATAGGCTTAGCCTAGACCCAAAAACTCACCCAAACTTATAATAAATCTCTTTATCTTGCTAACATGTCAACTCTCATGTTTTTTTCAAATTTTAAGTCTAGAATTTAGTCTCAAAATTTTCAAATAACATAAAATTAATAATCTTCATATAATACAATACATCCACTATTTAATAACATATACTAATATATCAAAACTTAAATTATAATAAGAAAACAAAAAGAAATTCAAGAAACAAGGAAGTCAAGTTACAATAAAATCGAGAGAACGCCACTACTTTAGAACCTCAAATTAATATTCCCCTTATTCCTATTTATTAATCACAGTAATCATAATCACATTATAGCCTCAATCATTATGTAATGATTGGCCGGCAACCCTATTTTTTTTCAATCCAAAATTACATTACACAAATGTACCATTTTCAAATTTTTCTATACCAAATTCATTTTTTATCCCTTTTTTTTTCCTCTTCAAAGCCAACATTAAACTAATACTAACAGTTACACATTAATTAAAAGAGATACTTATCACAGTTAATAAATTACTTTCTTTTCCACTCACACACATACAATACGTAGGCTCTAATCCCTACAATCCAACTTAAATATTCATTAGAACTTGTGTCCCTTGCTATCTAGTCTTTTAAGCATGTTACAATTAATAAGAGAAACAAAAATGAAAGGCTCGAAAGAGGTTGTGGTACCTGCGGCGGTCATCTTCGGCTTCTCTAAGTTTTTTTTTTTCCTCTTTAATGATATGATCAAAAACTATTAAACCCTATCAACTTATTTTAACAAATGGGTCAAGTAGTATTAAGTTCAAATTAATTATGAAATTGACCCATTAACCACCAACTAAATAAATAAATTATTATATGTCCATCAATTAAATAATTATAGTTATCGAGTAGTTTAAAATTTTCAAATCAACTTCATCGATTGATCATAAATGACTCAGAATAAATATATGGGAGGGGTAAAACGGTAAAAAAAATTGTGATAACTTTCAAAATGGTTTTCCAGGTCATTACATTTTTAAAAAAAAATTAAATTATAATACACACTCTTAGTGATATGTGATGGTGGAAAATGTTTTTTTTACAATAATATAAAATTTAACTGAATGTATTGGATATTTTGTAATATACAGAGGTCTTAAATTGAATAAACAAACATTTGTTCGTGAAAAAACACGATTGTTATAAAAAATCATATGTTCATGAAAGAACACGACTCTTATGAAAAGTCATATGTTCACAAAAGAACATGACTCATATGAAGAGTCATCTCTTAAGTTCTATAAATATAAAGACTCTCTAGAAATAGCCTAAGAAAAATCTGCATGTATAAACAAAGGGTTTTGTCGTATGCTTGAAGAGAATTGTTTGTATTTAATTACCTCAATATGTATATGGACAATATCTCTTTAAAGAAAGTGATTACATGCCTCAAAGCTTTAATTATATTTCCTATTATTTTTCTAACAGAATGGTGAGTTATTATTTTATTTTCTAGCTTATAATCTATTGTAATATGTTAATTTAATCTGAAAGAGCAAAAACATCCATAAATGACAACTCTTATTTATGGCCTTAATTTTCTAGCTTCTCTAATGTTTGCGTTGAAATAAACTCCATGGTGTTAACTAGATTTTGAGCTAATTTGAACACTTTCTTTTGGTGGTGCTTAATAAAACAGTCCTACACTGTTATTATACTTAATCATGTCAAAGTTTGGAATGTCAAACTCAAAGTTGTACTTTTATCCATATCAATGATCAAAGTAAGAAGTTGAAATTAAAAAAGAAAAAAAATACACAAAACTTAAATATCTTAAGAAGGGGAGCGGCTTGGTGAAGGCACATACTCCTTCTGCCCCAATCTATATGTCAAATTTTAAATCGACACACTTATTAAGAAAACAATGATTAATATAGTGAGTTTATAATTTATTTTTATTAATTGATAAGTGTAAAACACATTTACTCACTACATTTTTTAAAAATATTAACTCAATGTTAATAAATTGTTAGGTATAATAGGGGGGAAATTGTCCTTTTTTATTGTCATGACCCATAAACGGACGTGATGACACTTGTCTATTCCCACTAAGATTGATCATTCTCAACCCAACGAAACGAAAGAAAAACGGAAAGATTAAACAAAACAAGATAAAAAGCAAACTTACTCAATCTATTAACACCCCAAAACCTAATTGTTTCGTGTACATGCCACTAATATATAAAGTGCGAAATTTAAAGATGATTACAAGTCTCAAATAGAACAAAGCACAAAGTAAAGAACTAGAGGGATCGTCGGAATGACAAGCTGCTACCTTTCACAGTCCTTTGACAAGCCTCGAATATAGGATAAGAAAAGCAATCACACGGAATCGGTATCGGAACATACATTAGTGTGGAAGGAAAGAGTGAGTATCAACCAACACTGCACCAAGCAAACAACCTAATAAACAAGTCAAACTATATAGAAATCGAATACATTTTTCATCCCAACAGATGCTCCTCAAACTACAATCTGCAAAAAAATTAGCTCAACCTAACAGTTCTACAATACACCGCTCACAAAGCTCAATACTCAGAATCCAATATTCACAATTCAATGATCAACACGCGCATCAAATAAGTTAATCTCAAGTGTCAAGTAAATCAATCATAAGTAACAGGTGCATCAATCACAATTAGCAAGTAGGTTAAACGTAAGCATCAAAATGCATCAAATCATAATAATCACACTTTTGTCAGAACCATTTCTCTAAGGCACAATATCACTAACTAAAATCATTTTACATCAATTTTATATCACTTCCCTGGAACCATTTTCCATTTGTTTTAGGTCACATCACTTGTCCGAACCATTTCCCACCGACATAATATCACTAGCCTGAAACATTTTCCATCAATTTTATATCATATCACTAGTTGGAATCATTTTTTATCGGCTTTACATCACATGTCATCATGATGTACAACAATTAATGCACATAAGAAAATTCACACCATAAGAAAGAGACAACAATTCAAGCAATTCAAGTCCATATTCATGCCATCAAAAACATTTCATCAACCAATCAAATAGGGGCCACAACAAGGCAATTCACAAAACAAATGTAATCAACATGATGCCATTTATTTAATCCCCTTTTTATTCATTACGACTAATCAAGCGGAACAATAAACCCCTCACCTCATTCTCATTACTCCCAACATGCAGATAATGAAAGGAAATACACGAATTCTACTAGACTACAAGATTATATTTAGGAGATCACTTGTCTTAATTCAATCAACTAATCACTCCATGACTTGAGACTTTCCCTTCTAACCAATGTCCAAAACCACACAATCTATATCAATCAAGTGTTGACAATAATAATTTCGGAAACAACAACATCTACTATGTTAATGGATCAATCAACTCAAAACTGATTCTGAGAATGATGTTTGAATCTAAAAAACAATACTTGAAAGTGTTACGATCAAGGTCTTAGGAGTTTATTGGTGAAGATCATTTCGAAAAATAAATTGAAATCAGTTCACAATCTTGATTTTAGTTTAGAATTGATTATTGAAAAACTTTGTCATTTGCCAATCAAAATCCCAAGTTTTGATATTAAAATTCATAAATAATCAAAGGAAAAATACATACCAAATCACTTACAAAATCATCAATGAACAAATACATACCAAAGCAATAAACTTAGTTTTCTTGATGTTAATATATTTTACGTAGTTTACAATAGCAGTAAAATGCAAATGACAAATTGTAAGTGCATGCAATTGCATGATCAACGGAGAGCAAAATAATTCATTGTAAGATATATCTTAGCAATGTTTTTAATTCTTACAAGTTACAAGTCCTAAACCAACTTTTAGGTCTTTTATGTTAATATGCATAAAATAATCATTTGTAATACACTATTTTTAGATTTAGCATTATTAATATAGAAATATCTTCTTATTTTTACCCTAATTCTTGCATTTTAATATTAACACTTAACAGTTCTAACTTTTTAGTTTAAATAAATTATATTCAAATTGTATATTTTCATCTCTCTATTATTCTTAGTTGAAAAAGAAAAAAGGTTTGATCGAATCTTATTCACTTGTCTTTAATTTTCTTTTCACAAATCTAACTTTATTTGCACAAACACTATATTTTTTCCCAACAAACACATCTAATATTATGTATGTTACGTTAAAGTCTGAATTTACATTTATAATTTATAGATCTCTAGCAATGTGAAATAGTTAAAACAGATTGATAGAACAAATTAGTGGTATGTATCATCCAAATCAACTATGCATCAAATTATTCAGAGGAATTGATATTTCTTTCCTATTTGTAATTTGAATCGAAAAATGATTTACTCAAAATTCTTATATAAAAAATAAAGATCTCTTACGTAGAAAATGAAAATCTATTATAAAACCGATATAAAACTAAAAATAGATTTATCAAGGATGAAAAAAATCAATACTCTCTTCTGTAAACTTATAATTGGGTCTTATTGTTAGTTAAACTAAGTCATTACTTGCAATCTTAGGTTGGACTAAATTCTAACACAAAGACAATTTTAATTAATGTAGCCTATCAAACGATTCCTAACAGTTTTATCTCCGTATAATTTACATAAATCTCATAATATAAAGAGTAAATTACATATTATTCTAAAAAAATTTAAATTACAATAATCTCTTAAAATTTGTACCTTCGCATATATTAAAGAGTACCTCGGATACATTATAACATAAATCAGATACATAATATGTAGCTCGGATATATTATATCGAATACATAATATGTAGCTAGAATATATTAAATCTGACTTGAATACATTAATATGTAACTTGAATATATTAAATACATTAGCAAAGAAATAAGAGATTTTAGAGATTATTTTAAAAGTAAAAGAGAATATTGAAAATAAGAAAAATATAAGATGAAAATTTTAATAATTTTCTTAATACCAGATACCAAAGTGCGCTAACACAGGCCCAACAATTTATGTTATGGTAAAAGTTGTTGCATTTGAAGAAGACAAGTGACATGACTTGCTAAACATGAATGTTTTTATTTTATTAATTAGATTTTGTTTCTATTTATATCCACAAAAAATATTTTTTTCAAACAACATTAGATTCATGTATAATATTAGGTTGATAATATTGTTTAGTCTTTATCAACAAAACATTATATTATCATCTAACGTTTGGAATAACTCTAAATATTTTTTTTCCAAGTTAAGGTCAATTGAATTTGCAAAATTTTCCAAACATAGGTAGATAAAATTTTGTACATCTTGAATAACTAATTACTTGGGGCAATTCTCAGCAATTTCTGCATTATTTTCTTCGTAACCAAAAAATAGAATTAAAAATCATTTAGCCATCCACATGTTTTTTGTAATAAATTATTGACCCATATAATAAAAGAAAAAAAATATTATTATTATTATTATTTGATGTATACAGATGATAGTTTTGTCAATTTCCAACAGGGTCTTCACTGACAATTTATAATTTGCAAATGATGTATACGTGTGATAAAATAGTCAATTCACTTAATATTTATAAAGCAACAATAATAAGTCTCATAGACTATGACCCAAATATGATGACTAACTGAAAAAAGGTCATATATTTCTACTATTTTTTGAATTTTTTTCTTTAATTTTGTACACTTTTTATCTTACGTGACACACTCCTGACCCCACATAATTAAGGCGCATGAGAGATATTTGGATGTTACATAAGCCAAAAAAGTATACAAAATTACAAAAAGAAATGGATTCAGAAGGGTAATAGGACATTAGTTTAGTTAAGGTATGTCTCTAATATTTCTATCATAGTTTAGGGAATACTTGTACATTTTTTTCACAATTATTCTAGGTTCCTTCGGCGAAAAAATATATTATTTATATATGGTTAAAATAAGTTTATATCTATATATAGTAGATGTCGAGCCTCCTTCGACTACCTATTTTTATGGATTTTGAACCCCCTTATTGAAAATTCTGGCTCCGCCTCTTCATATAGTTGAATGATCTTATAAGAAATTTTAATGATTATGAAAAAAACTGAACTCATTTTTATTTGATAAGTAAGTAAAACCACAAAAACATTACATAAATACCCTTTAAATAAGTTGAGAGTTGTGGACACAATCACTTTTCCGAAGTAGCTGTTTTTTTTTTTGTCTAGAGAAAAATATGTGCATGGTACTACAAAACAAAGTATAGCCTTTTGGAAAGAGACCACAATAGCAACATTTAAAACCACCAAATTACCTTAGTTAGGACAGAGGCATGTTGACGAAAATCTGCTTTCTAGCCTCTTAATATACAAAGTACTATAAAAATAGCTGGCATTTTGAAGAAAAAAATCAAAGATAATATTAGTTGTATTTCCGTTCTGTACTAGATAAATATCTTACTGAGCTTTGAACGAGGTTAATGAATTCATTTGTCTCTAATTATTTGTCTACTTTTAAAATGACACATCTATTAAAAAATAATTATTGATATAGTGAGTTTATCATTTTACCTTATTAATTATAAAGTGGATGAATTAAAAACTTAAGATTTAAAGAAGTTTCACTTTTCAAAGTAATTAATTGAGGGTATAATAGATAAAATAAAAATTGTCCTTTCTTGATTTGTCAAAATGGACAAATAATTAGGGACGTCTAAAAAAAAAGTAGATAAGTAATTAGAGACAGAGAGAGTATGAACAGAGGGCAAAATAGTAAATTTAATCAATCTATTAATGATTTCTTGATAATCATGTAGAATAGAAAATGTCCACTAACATGAAACGAAAAACTACATATGAAGAGATATTAATATGGAGTAAAAGAGAAAAATATTAAATAGAGAAGAGTAGTCCTCTAGTTAATCTTTTTGTCTCAAAAAATATACAAAACAAAACATGACAAATAAAATAAGTTTGAATGAACTGTAATATAAATTATAAGTACCATATATTAATATATATTATAGATAAGCATAACTTGTGTCCCTAGATACTTTTCAGATAACAAGAACAAGTCAAGATCTAAAACAATATTTCAAACTTATTACATAAGTACAATCAAAACATATCACTCTCAAGTGGGCTACTATACATTTCTTTATAGTATAAACATAAAAAAAATAAAAACAAAGACAATAACTTTTTAAAAATGACAGTTTAATACATTAAGCTTCTGATACACACTCAGTTTTATCGTATATATTTCTGCAAGAAGCTGTTTCAACTTTCAACCACTAAAAACTATAATAATCTCTTTATTCACACAACAACAACTCTTACCGTATCACTCCAATTTAGCAAGGAAAAAAATATAGAGGATATTTCAACACAATAACTTATTAATTTAGAGTGCATTCATGAGGGAATCCTTGAGGGAAACGTTTAGTATCAGTGCAATAATTGTATATCATATAGTTCTTTTGCACCCATTTCATCCTTGTTAACCCAACATTATCCAATGATTGAGTTAACCAAGAATTGGCTGTGGGATTTTTGGAAGTTTGGGCATTGAAGTTTCTATAAGAAGCAATAAAAGGGGCTTTACTCCAATCAGTCCTTACAAGGCCACCTCTTGTTGCCCATTCCTCAGCATTCCATAGACTTGAGTATAACCACATTGGTTGGTTCTTTGGATAAGGTATTCCATTTGTTGCTTCAAGATTCTTGTATTGCCTTATTGGTGTCCCATCTACTAAAAATCTGGTATAAATTAGAAGAATATGTGAGTAATTTGCATAGCATGTGTCTAGGAAACTAATAACAGTTTGATGCACAAAGTATCCAACATTCACGTGGGGTTCAAGAAAGGGTGGCATCCCAAGAAGCATGATGTAGACAGTTACTTTAATGCAGATATTATGTTAGTGGTTATTTCTACAGCTCGAACTCATGGCACTACAACATAAATAACTTTAGTGGCATTAAATATTGACATTAATAAAGAGTGTTAAAGTCTTTACCGGCATTAGTTAAGTGTCATTAAAACCAATGTCGTCAAAGACTTTAGCGACATATACAAAGAGTGTTAATTGTCGCTAAAATATATATTTAGTGGCAATTAATGATCATTTTTTATGTAGTGTGGTCACTCAAAGACAACTTACTCCAAACACTACTAGAAACCATGAAATTAGCAAAGAAATTTATCGGTAATTCCTAGCTAATATCCATCACTTAATATTTTCTTGTAGCTAACTGAATTTTCATATAATCTGTAGTTAATAACATAAAAATTTTATTATTTAGCTACGAAATTTTGAGTATCGCTAATTTCTTATAGTGAAAGTTCCACTTTTCAAAAAAAGACTGTACTTTACATTAAACTAAAATAAAAAAAGAACATTATACTATTAGTGTGAATATAAGTTAAATCCTTTTCTTAATAAATGAGTTTTAATTTTGTCATTTTCATATAGTTGCTTAACTTTATCCCCTCGACCCCCACCCCTATTTTAGCAATATATGAAATGATAAAGCATCTAATTTATGAATTACTACTATTTTACCATTTAATCTGAATATATATATATATATATATGCTAGGTAATTTGTCCGCTTCGTGCGGTTAGTAATAATAATTGCATTGAACTTGCCAATCATTTTTTTCTTATGTTCATACATTAAAAATAATGTAAAAATAAATTCTTAAAAAATATATATATAATTAACTATCTAATTTTTCAAATTTACTTATAAGACTTTTGATTAATGATAGACATGTCTCATTCATTCTATCCCTAGTTAATATCTTGAAAGTTTGTGTTTAAATGGTGATCTCTTATCTAAAAACTTTAAAATATCAATCATCTATTTTCATTTATAACATATACTTAATTTATATAGGAAATGTTTAAGTAATTTAATAATTTAAATATATATATACATATATATATATATATATACATATATATATATATATATATAGATATATGTATATATATATATATATATATGTGTGTGTGTGTGTGTGTGTATAAAAAATAATTAAATTAAAAGGTATGCTTACATGATATTTCGAGGATTCCAAAGAATAGAGTAGGTGTGGAAATCCTTAGTAGGGTCAAACCAAAGATGAAATTGTTGCTCTCTATCTCCCTTGCCTTGTGCATACACATTTGTATGAAGAGTATATGGTTCTCCACTTACATTCCCAAGAAACTCAAAGTCAATCTCATCATGAGCTGACCCCACCGAAGATAACTGTATTTGAATTCACGATCAAAATTAAATTAAAATAGAAAAACGTACAACTAGGTTCAAAATAACTATAGGTTATCTCATCCATACTTAAAAGTACGATATGTTAATATATAAAAGTATACTATATGTATATAGTATTAAGGATGATTAACTTACATAGTATGTAGTAGCGGTGCCAGCAGAATTACCAGGGACAAGTTTGATCTTCATGTCAATCTTTGCAAACATATATTGTTGTTTAGACTTAAATCCAGAGCCAGAACTTCTATCGAGAGAAAGAGTGAGAAGTTGCCCGTTTTCGAGTATTTTCACCCTTCCATAACCCCATGTAACATCAAATTCTTGGTCGAAAGTACCACCAAAAGCCACCACCACCAAGAAACATATTAGAAGAAAGAAAGAAAATATACAACTTGATGTTTTGATCATGTTGTTTGAGTATTGTTTTTTTATAAGTTTTAAATATTTTGTGTTTGAAGTGCATGGACATGGTTAATTAGAGGCATTATATATAGTAGTGTTTGGAGAAATACACAACTATTATTTTTTTATTTGGGGGGGGGGGGGGGGGGGGTTTGGAGGTAGAGGGGTTTGGATTTCCTTTTCATTGATTTTTTTGGCTCCTAAACCTATTTTTCAGACATTTTAAAGTTCTATGGACCGACAAAACATAAAAATTTATAAGATAATTATAGATAAATTTTTCATTTCAACCTTTTCATAGGTGTTTGGTACTTGTAAAATACACTTTTTAGAACGATTTCGTATTGAACTTGGTAAAGGGGGTTTCTTTTTCATTTCGATAGGTGGGGGAGAAATATACGCACCTAGGAAGAAAGCAGAAGTGAGCTCGTAGTATCAGTTAGGGTTTTGCCCTAATTTTTTTTAGCATATTTTAAATTTTATTTTTTTTCTTAAATAAAAGTCAAAGTATTATCATAAATATTTGAACTTTTCCCAAAAGGAAAATATAATTCTCTTCCACATTTAGTTACTTATTTCCTTAAAGAAAAATTTTGGAACTCTATAAATTAAAGATCCTTTTCTTATATCATAACACAATAACATCCACAATATAGGCTTTTAAGAATTTTGTTTATAGAAAGATTTATTCTCTCAATAGTTTTAATATTTTTCTTTTACATTAATTTTTATATAATAATATTATATTTTTAATATAAGTTTTTGTCATCTAACTTATCACCAATATATTTAAAATTATAAATTTCCGCATAACATCTTAATCACAATACTATAATATAATTAAGTTGTAACATAGTAAAAACGAAAATTGACATACCATAACAAGTTAACTTTCATTAATTAAGAAGACAAATACCAATACACTAACAAAAATACATAATGAACATCATAAGTCATGAGGGAAGCTAATTGGATACAAGGTTTATTTGAACTTCCTTTATCAAACAATTACAATATACATACATATAAGGTTAAGATTATTTTTTATATATAAATAATATAATAAATGTTACATTAAATCTGCTTCACATTTCAATATTTTGGACCCTTCTATGAAAATAGTGGCTCAGTTAGCTTGTTTACTTGTTTTAATTTGGTAGGGAATAAGGCTTACTAATATATCTGTCACGTTTCATGGTTTGAATTTTTCGAAACCCCACTTGAAATTATTTTTCGTTTGGATTTCATGCATTTAGTGAAACGAGTTTTTTTTTTTTTTTAAAGTAGAAAAGGAGATAATTTATTATGAATTAATATGCATCAATACAAGTCACTGACAATGTATTGCTCTTGCTAGTACTATTCGGGGGCAGGGGCGGAGCTACATTGTAAGAAGGGGGTTAATTCGAATTCTCTTCGGCGAAAAATTATATTATTTATACATGATTAAAATAATTTTATATGGATATAGTAGATGTCGAACCCCCTTCGACGATTTCATGTGTCTATTTGTGTAAATTTTGAACCCCTTATTAAAAATTTTGGCTGCCGCCTCTGATTCGAGGATGGGATGGTAATACATAGTAGATACTATAATATTTCAGAAGAAGTGGAGAATTTTAAGACTTCTTAAATTATTCAGAATATATATATTACGTGTTGAACTCATACATTTTGTATCGACTATCATTATTCATTAATATAACTAGAGAATAAGTTTTACTAATTGAATATGTCATAGTTATTGTGATACTTTAATGAAATTTTAATTAATTACCTCCATATTTTCCTATCATATATAGTCACCAAATCTCTATATATATATATACACGTACGTGTGCACTCGTTGTACGCGTTTATGTTTATGCATATGACACACACATATATATCTAAACAATTTTTTTTATTTAATTGTATACTTTTTGTTTTTTGAAATATTGGTGAGCGTTGAAGTGGTTAGAGAAAAGGGCATGCTTGCGATATATTTTTTTCCGTTCTATATTAGTTAATTATTTTTTACACGCATATCAAGAAATCGTAAATAAAAAAATTGTCAGTTCACCCCTTATATAAGAACTTGTTTGGAACTTTACAAATAAGTTTGAGTACTTTTAAAAATAATTAATTGTCTGGGTAATACGTAAAAAAAAAAAATAACACATTCTTGATTTAGATATGTGATAACTATTTTTAGTATAGTAACCAACTAATACGGGATAGAGGGAGTGCTCTCTTTATTTCATATTAACTGAATTTGTAAAGTAATGTACATATCTTCAAAAAAATTGATAATTTATGAATTTATTTTAATTATTGCTCTTTGTTAAAATGTATGTAAAACTTCAATAAATAAAAGAATAAATATGAAAAAAATTCATACATTCAACTTTAACTTGAAACAATTCAATAATTTTGAATAATAAAAATAGACGTAATAATTTAATTAAGAGGGTGGTGTATGTTTTAATGTTGACTTGGCTTGAAAGAATTAATTAAAGGGCCATTGGACAGCTAATATTATGACGTGAAAGTTAGCAATTTGCATTGCGTGCATGGATATAATATGGTGGATATGGGTGTATTACAGAGAGATCAATTTAATACAGCCTGTCTGATGCATACAATACTTTTTGGAAATATATAATTCTCTCTTTTGGAAGATTCCCTTTAATACGACTGTCGCTTTAGTTATTTTCATGTCCGTTAAAAGAAAATAATAAATATAAGATATGCGTTATTAAGTTACAAATTTTACGTATTTGAATTTTTTCTTGAAAGTGTACGTTCTTCAGGAGAATAATTGTAGTCCATCGAAACCCTAGTTTGTGTACATGTTTTTCCTGTGACAACGATAGTGATGATTGTTGAATATTATTTCATGAAAAAATAGTTTATTAATATTTCATTTAGTTTAAGATATAAAAAAATCCAAATTAAAAAAATAAATAAGAAATTTACTTATTTTTGAGAAAATTATTTTTAATGAAAAATGTTTTTGTTCGCACAAAACACATGGCCCTATATCTTAAAGAAGGAAGTCCCTCCAAAACTAGAATAATTTTTTTTTAGAACCAATAGTTATCTTCCAATTAGAATTTAGAAATAAGTTATTTCCTACTTCACAAAAAGTTTGGAGTATGAAGTTCTACCAACCCTGTTGACCAAGTCTCAAATATATATATATATATATATATATATATATATCGCACGGCCATCGTGCCGGCGACGCATCATTCAAATTTCTGCCCTATCAACTTTCGATGGTAGGATAGTGGCCCACCATGGTGGTGACGAGTGACGGAGAATTAGGGTTCGATTTCAGAGAGGGAGCCTCAGAAACGGCTATCACATCCAAGGAAGGCAGCAGGCGCGCAAATTATCCAATCCTGACACGGGGAGGTAGTGACAATATATATATTTGAAATTTATAGACATTATATTCTTGTTGTTTGCAACAACAAATTTTAATATTATAGGTTACGATCACAAATAAAATATAAAGAAATATATTTTTATTGATAGAATAATTAATGTGAAATAATTCTATCGTGATTGAAAGGTTCTTCACGCCTCACGGTATATTTCTCAAACTAAAATGATGTGGAGAGTGGACAGTTCGGCTAGATCTTGATAAATATATCATAATTATGGAATTTTCGAAATGCATATTTAACGGAATATATCACTTTTATGTAGGCATTAATTAGTGTTTAGTGTTAGGTTGTGGAGCCTGATTAATATTTGATGTACTCTGATTTATTAATATATGTACCGTACCGCCGTGGAAGTTTACTCATGGGGTTTTACCACGAAATTCTCTCTCCACGAAATTCTCTCTCTATCTTCTCTCTCTAGATCTCTCATCTTCTTCTACCAAAAGATCTTGTGTTCTTCATCTGAAAGTGTGTGTGTGTGATCTAGATCCTAACAACTGCTATCAGAGCAAGGTTGATTCAACACGATCACTGAAGATGGATAGTTCGAAGCTTGGAATCGAGAAGTTTGATGGATCCGATTTCAGTTTCTGGAAGATGCAGATCGAAGATTATCTGTACCAGAAAGGTCTTCACGAACCGTTGACCGGGGTGATGCCGGAATCCATGACGGAGGAGAAGTGGAAGCTCAAGGATCGCCAAGCTCTTGGGTTGATCCGGTTGACTTTGTCGAGAAACGTTGCGTTCAACATCGTGAAGGAGAAAACCATGTCCGGTCTGTTGAAGGCACTGTCAAACATGTATGAAAAACCATCGGCGATGAACAAGGTATATTTGATGCGTAGATTGTTCAATTTACAGATGTCTGAGAATGGATCTGTTTCTGATCATATAAATGAGTTTAATATGATTGTGAGTCAACTCAATTCTGTGGATATTAATTTCGAAGATGAAATTAAGGCGTTGATTTTGATGTCATCTCTGCCCGAGTCTTGGGATACTGTTGTTGCTGCGATTAGCAGTTCCCGTGGATCTGAGAAACTGAAGTTTGATGAAATCCGTGATGTTGTTCTTAGCGAAAGTATTCGCAAACGAGAAGTGGGAGATTCATCCGGCAGTGCTCTCAGCGTTGACCGAAGGGGGAGAAGTAAGACGAAAGGCCAAAATCAACATGGTCGATCTAAATCAAAGAATCGAGGAAAATCCCCAAACAGATCTAACGTGACTTGTTGGAACTGTGGAGAAAAAGGGCACTTTCGGACGAACTGTACAAAGCCAAAGAAGAAACAGAATCAGAAATTTGGAGATGACAATGATTCTGTAAATTCAGCAGAGGACATTGGGGATGCTCTAATCCTTAGTGTGAACAGCCCGGTTGAATCGTGGATTTTGGATTCTGGTGCATCCTTTCATTCGTCTCCAAGCAAGGAGTTGTTCCAAAATTTTAAATCTGGAAATTTTGGAAAGGTATATCTTGCTGACAATAAAGCCTTAGAGATTGAAGGAAAGGGGAATGTTTGCATAAAGACCACCTCGGGAAACCAGTGGACACTAGAGGATGTCAGATATATTCCTGGCCTCAAGAAAAATCTGATCTCTGTTGGTCAGTTGGATAGCACGGGATATGCAGCAGAGTTTGGGAAAGGTTCGTGGAAGATTGTGAAAGGTGTTATGGTAGTAGCTCGTGGCACCAAATCTGGAACCTTGTACACCACTGATGGGTGTATTAATATGGCCGCTGTTACTGAAGGTGCTTCCGGTTCATGTCTGTGGCACAACAGACTTGGACACATGAGTGCTAAAGGAATGAAGATGCTGGTTGCAAAAGGAGCATTAGAGGGTCTGAAGTCTGTTGATATGGGACTTTGCGAGAGCTGTGTTATGGGCAAACAGAAAAGAGTAAGCTTCACAAAGACTCCTAGAGAGCCAAAGAAAGTGCGGTTGGAAATGGTCCATACAGATGTTTGGGGACCATCTCCAGTATCATCACTTGGAGGATCCAGATTCTATGTTACCTTCATTGATGACTACAGCAGGAAGGTATGGGTTTACTTCTTGAAGCATAAGTCAGATGTGTTTGCAACCTTCAAGAAGTGGAAAGCTGAAGTTGAGAATCAGACCGGTTTGAAAGTCAAATGCCTAAGGTCTGATAATGGAGGAGAGTATGACAAATCAGAGTTCAAGGCATTCTGTGCAGCTGAGGGAATCAGATTAATGAGAACAGTTCCTGGTAAGGCAAGGCAGAATGGAATTGCTGAGAGGATGAACAGAACATTGAATGAGCGTGCGAGGAGTATGAGGATACACTGTGGGCTGCCCAAAACATTTTGGGCTGATGCTGTGAGCACAGCTGCATACTTGATCAACAGGGGACCATCAGTTCCTTTAGGGTTCAAGATTCCAGAGGAGGTGTGGACAGGAAAAGAACTCAAGTACTCACACTTGAGGACTTTTGGTTGCACTGCTTATGTTCATGTTGATCCAGAAAAGAGAGACAAGCTTGATGCCAAGGCTGTCAAGTGTTACTTCATAGGCTATGGTTCTGATTTGTTTGGTTACAGGTTTTGGGACGATAAGAACAGAAAGATCCTGAGACATTGTGACGTGACATTTGATGAGTCTGTCCTGTACAAGGACAGAGAGCAAAAGGTTCTTGAGATTACAAAGCAAGTGGGAGTTGAGGTTGAGTTGGAGAAGAGTAACCCCAAAGATGTCGAAGCAGATACTCAACCAACTCTTACTGAAGAATCTGAAGTGGAGCATGCTACACCTGAGCAGGTGTTAAGGAGATCATCCAGAACCATCAGGGCACCAGATAGGTATTCACCGTCATTACACTATCTATTGCTGACTGATGAGGGGGAACCAGAGTCTTTTGATGAGGCCCTACAGATGGAGGATTCGATCAAGTGGGAGCAAGCCATGGATGATGAGATGAGGTCACTTGAGGAGAACGACACATGGGCGTTGACTGAGTTACCTGCAGGGAAGAGAGCTTTGCTGAACAAGTGGGTGTTCAGAATCAAGACTGAACCAGATGGCAAAAGAAGGTTCAAGGCTCGTCTAGTGGTTAAAGGATATTCACAAAGGAAAGGTATTGATTATGCTGAAATATTCTCTCCTGTTGTGAAGTTAACCTCTATTCGAATTCTGTTGAGTATTGTTGCATCAGAGAATTTGCATCTAGAGCAAATGGATGTAAAAACAGCGTTTTTACATGGAGATCTGGACAAAGAGATCTATATGCAGCAACCGGAAGGATTTGTGGTTCCAGGCAAGGAACACATGGTGTGCAAGCTCACCAGGAGATTGTATGGACTAAAGCAAGCACCAAGGCAGTGGTACAAGAAGTTTGACTCCTTCATGACCAAGAGTGGATTCTGCAAAGCTGAAAAGGATCTGTGTTGTTACTTCAAGAAATACACCGATTCATATGTCTTTCTACTCTTGTATGTGGATGATATGTTGATTGCAGGATCTAGTATGATGGAAATTAACAATCTGAAGACAAGGTTGTCTGCAGCGTTTGAGATGAAAGATTTGGGTCCAGCGAAGCAGATTCTGGGGATGAGGATTTCTCGGAATAGATCTGCTTGCACTTTAAATCTATCTCAGGAGCTGTACATTGAGAAGGTGTTGAGCAGATTCAGGGTTAATGATGCTAAACCCAGGACTACTCCATTGGCAAATCACTTTAAATTGTCAAAGGAGCAGTCACCCAAGACAGCCGAGGAGCGTGAGCATATGGCACTTGTTCCATATGCTTCAGCAGTTGGGAGTTTGATGTATGCTATGGTCTGCACAAGACCTGACATAGCACATGCAGTGGGAGTTGTTAGCAGGTACATGGCAAACCCGGGGAAAGAGCATTGGGAAGCTGTGAAGTGGCTTCTGAGATATATGAGAGGTACATCCAGTACTTCACTCTGTTTTGGCAAAGGCAAGGTGACTCTACAGGGTTTTGTGGATGCTGATCTTGGGGGAGATGTTGACTCGAGCAAGAGTACATCCGGGTACATTTACACCATAGGTGGAACAGCAGTGAGCTGGATGTGCAGACTTCAAAAGTGTGTTTCTCTTTCATCTACTGAAGCTGAGTATGTGGCAATAGCTGAAGCTGGGAAAGAGATGATATGGCTGGTAGATTATCTGGAGGAATTGGGCAAGAAGCAGAGCGAGAAGATTCTTTACTCAGATAGCCAGAGTGCCATACAGTTGGTGAAAAATCCAGTCTATCATTCGAAGACAAAGCACATCAGAAGGCGATACCATTTCACTCGCAGAGCAGTAGAGGATGGTGATATGTGTTTGGAGAAGATAGAGGGTGCAAAGAACCCGGCAGACATGTTGACGAAATGTGTTGATGTTGGGAAACTGGGGTTATGCAAAACCTCGGTTGGTCTTCTGTAGTTGTTGCTACAGATGTTGCGGTGCGGTAAAGATGTTGATGAAGGAGAGATATTTTTTTTTGAGAATGTAATTTTTTGGATGACTGAATCAGTCTCCAAGTGGGAGAATTGTTAGGTTGTGGAGCCTGATTAATATTTGTGGAGCCTGATTAATATTTGATGTACTGTACTATTTATTCTCCATTTATTCTCTATAACGAAAATACTCTGATTTATTAATATATGTACCGTACCGCCGTGGAAGTTTACTCATGGGGTTTTACCACGAAATTCTCTCTCTAGATCTCTCATCTTCTTCTACCAAAAGATCTTGTGTTCTTCATCTGAAAGTGTGTGTGTGTGATCTAGATCCTAACATTTAGGACAAAATAGTCTCTAAAAATCCTGACTGAAATTGAGCTTGTTTTGTAGAATTTCAATTAAACTTGAACACGTCTGTTAGAGTTTCGTAAAATTGATGTCTACACTTGTATGTGTATTTTAAAAGCATTGTGTGGACATTTTATGTGTTATATATTGCATAAGGACATATGCTAATTTGGTGTTTGATCTTTTTAGGTGTGAGAGAAAGTAAATATATTAGTGTTTGCTTAGGAGTAGTAGCAAATTAGGTATTGGTCATGAAATGCGTTTTACAAAAGTAATTGATTTCCATATATGTGTACTCATATACATATAATAACCCCCCCCCCCCCCCTTAAAAAGAGGTTATACTCTTTAGCTAGTTAACATGCATGCTTACTTATAGGGGAAAAAATACATATCCAAAAGTTAAAAGTCCCAACATACTCATAACTATCCAAAATTGACTTTCCTTTCTCCTTTTCCCTCAAATATTCCTAATCTATGTGAAATAATAACACTTTGAATGATTTTTACTAATTATTTCATAACATTTTGTGTATCATGCTATATTGTATTGTATTACATTATTTTAATGAATATAATGTTTGGATAGATTATATCGGTCTTCGTTGTTACATAATATTACAGATATTCATAATTTAAATGATAAACCTACAAGAAAGTAGATAAAATTAGGATACATGGTAGAACTAATATGAAAAGGTACGATAAAAGATTAAATATAATTGCTAAATAATAAATAAAGACAAAATAAGAAGAAAATATTAAAATAAGGACGTGATCACACCACATAGATTGTTATTTAATATGAGGTTTTTTTTCATCACCTAAAGATGAATTTAAATGTACGATATAATAGAATTTAAGTAATAATCAAAACAAATATTTTATTTAAATTAACAATACAATATAATACAATGGTAACAACCATCCAAACAATATGTAAATCTTGAGGTTAATTACATCTATTGGCCCGTCTCTAATTAAAAAACCTAGACTTCATACGGCGCGAAATTTTAAATTGATAGGTTTAAAATCTAATATTTAATTAATGTTACGCGTTGTTTGCACATATATATTTATGTAATAAAAGAGAAATGGATTTAGTTGAACTCATAACTCTAAAACTACACTTGTCACTGTTGTTGACTTATAACTTTTACATTATTTAATAAATATAAAAGAGTTTGGAAATACCTTTAAAGTATGCCAAAATCACTAAATTTGTCTTTCGTTAATAGTTTACGTTAACCATGCAATCTCTACCGTTAATTAATTAGACCAAAATTGATCTTATTTTACGTAATAAAACACATTATTAGACTAATAAGAGTATATTTCGACTTACACGCATATATACTTTTAAGAGCAATCTAGTCCAATTTAGATCCTAATAGCTTTAGTTATGCAATAAAATGTAAATGACATTTATAAAATAAATTGACTAAATTATAATAAATCTGCTATTTAGTAATTTAAGGCATCTCATAATACATTGCAAGTTGTTTTAAAATAATTTGATGTGTCATTTTGTACAATTTAATTTGAACATGTTCTAAGAAATCGGCAAAGATATTTTTAAGATTTTAATGACAAAATTTTAAAAGATGGATACTAGATATAAGAAATAATTTTATTTAAATTCCAATTTATTTATTTTGGATTATGAACAACTTCCCACTTACAATTTCAGATTTGGAGCTGTAATTAAGAGAGGTGTGGTGGACCTTCAAATCGAGAGTATACATGTGGTCATCCATCCAACCAGCAAGATGTCCCCAAGTCACTATCATTTTTTCATTCGAAAGATTTTTTTAAAAAAAATAATAATTTAGAAGATAATCCACTTCAGATAACTATGTCTTTGCTAAATAATATATGTAATGATTGAGAATGAGCTTATTTGGATATATAGATAATTTATTAGTCGAGAGTAGAGTTACGACCACCTTTCGAGGGGAGTGGAGGGGGAGGGTTCAAGCCATCAATGAGTTATCACTCTTGAAGGATTAGAATTTTAACCTTGTGTCAAGACCTATGGGTCAAGGGACAATCTCAAGTAGACAATTTCTATGGAGCGTAGATAGGGGCGGGGCTATATCCACTCCTTCGTTGAAAAATTATGTTGTATATATAAGTCAAATTCTACATCTAAAAGATATATATTTAATGTTGGACACCTTGATAAAAGCTATGTCTTTGATGCAATGTTAATGGTGTCCATTCAAATCAGGATGTTTTGGTTCGAACACCAAATAACACAAATTCTTTTTTTATTTTGACAACCACGCACTATTATTATTAAACACTCTTGATAAAATTTCAGACTCTGTCATAGGGCGTAGGCCTCCCAAAAAATAATAGAAGCGTGCAAAAATTTCCTCGGTCCGGACGAAGATTGGCCCTCAGGTGCAAAGGTAGAAGGGAGTTGATGCGACACCCACTCGTCGTCGAGTAGGAACAAAAGCCGACCTTAGTGATTCGACGATGTCGAGTGGAAGGGTAGTGAATCAACGGATAAAAGTCACTCTAGGAATAATAGGTTGATCTTCCCCGAAAGTTTACATCGACGGAAATGTTTGGCACCTCAATGCCGACACTTCGCCACCTGAGATTGTAGTTGTTTCAAGGGTTGGATTGTTCGTCCATTAAAGCAATATGCGAGATGAGTGCAAAACATCGTGAGACAGTCTGGTCCATATCTGATGTGAGCATATTAGAGCATTGAAAGGACCTTTCCTTAGTATGAGAGGATGGAAAATTACTTTCACGTTCAGTTTAGAAATGAATTTTTTCGTTAAAAATTCATCATTTTCTTTCATGTGAATTACCTAGCGGTCAATTTCAAATTTACAAAAATATATCTTACAATATCTTATGAAATAAAGAGATATGTACAATTTCAAGGTCATTAATTAATCATTATTGATTTCTTATCCAAATTTCTAATTCAATAATTTGAAATGCTTAAGTTATCAATAATCTTTTTAAAGTTGTTCGCATTAATTCACTCTAATTAATTAGAAAATCAAACACAAAATGTTGATGTGATAAAAGAAATATTATTTTCACTTAGTTGAACGCGTGAAAGAATTCTAAATAATATATTTTTTTCTGAAAAAGCTTGTCTATTTTTTAAATTGACCCTTGGCACTAAGTGAATAACTAAAATAAATTCTTAGTTACTTTAAAAGATAATATTTTTTAAATAAAAACTAGAAAAGTAAGTTTGACCGTCATCTTTAACCAGGATCAAAATCGTACACTTCAAATAATTAAAGGTTACATGTGCATAGTCAAATAACATAGAAATTGAAATTGAAATTATAAAATTATACAAGAATTAAATCGCTATTTGTTTGTTATCACTTTATTTATTGCTTTTTTTCCCCTTCAAATATCAGCATGTGAGATACACACATATCATTCTAGACTGATTGCTATTTATGTTCAATAGATAGTATAAATTTGATAAAATTGAATTGTTTAATAGGTACATGTCTTAACGGCATAGTAAAATATAAAAATAAATAAGTTAAAATATATCAAGTTTTATTAACAGGCGGGGATAGCTCAGTTGGGAGAGCGTCAGACTGAAGATCTGAAGGTCACGTGTTCGATCCACGTTCACCGCATAAAAATATTTTTGAATTTTTTTTTATATTTTTGTAGGAGATATGGGACAGTTAGATGACTTTCTTGTCCAAATGAATTCCATAACGTATTTTATTGAAATATTTCTACAATTTGGATAAAAGAAATTTATTAATAGAAACAACTCAAAATTTAATTGAGTTCTTCAATATATTGACTTCAAAATTAGTAATGAATCTAATGATACATATCGTGGTACTTCACTAAGGACGTGATTTCTTATGCTTTTCTTTTAACAATTACAAAACAACGCCACTATAACGTACAAAAGTATTTGGCTAAATTTACTTACGATTGATATTTATATTAGTATTTTATTGTATATTTATTTGGTGTAAATATTGGATATCAATAATTTTTTTCTTTTCATATATATGTGTAACCTAAGTTTAGGGGCGGAGCCAACATACATTTAGGGTTCATCCGAACCTTCTTCGGTGAAAAATATTACTATTTTATAGTATACATAATTTTAAAAACTTTTTTCTGTTTATATTGTAGAAGTCGAACCCCCTTCGGTTAGTTTATACGTTTATTTCTTCAAATTTTGAACTCCTTTGTCAAAATTCCTAGCTCTAACACTGCCTAAGTTAATCGTGAAAGGTTAGCATCAATAATGTACTTATAACTTTATAGTTTATAACATAATCAAAGAGTCGGATGCAAAAAAAAAATATATCAAATTCAATATTTCTGATGAAGCACAAAATTTATATGTAAAGTGAACAAAAAATTATAACAAATAATAAGCATCAATTCGTAATTATAAAAATATAAAGGAATAAATGCTAATTAAGGATTAATCTCATAAATTTTACCATCAAAGAATGTGGCACAATCGAAGGACTCCTCCTTCTTTAATCAGATATCACAATTTCAAGTCTTTGATATGAAAAAATCTTTGACGGAAAACACTTTCTGTAAATGAAGTACTATACTCTATATAGCGAGAATTCAGATTAATTAAATTTTAATATAAATATCAAACATGTATCATTAACTTTTAAATTCTAAATTAAATTCTTTTGTAGATAATTACAAGAAAGTTTGATAAAGGAAGCAAGATGAGAGTGATAGCAAAATTGATCAATTGAAGTCAAAATAAATAACCAATAAAGAAATGAAACGATTGTATTCTATGGAAAAGTTAAGTGAATCCAAATAAAGTAAAACTCATACATTTCTGTTAAATTGTCAAAATCACTTGTCAATTTGTCATGCCACCCAATGTTAATTTGTGGGGTAACCACTCTTTAAATGGTGTTTGCCTAATTAGTTTGTTTATATATCCAATCAAATAATGGTTATATATAAGTTAATAAGTCGTTATAGCTAATTAAAAGCCTAAAAAATATCATAACAAAATCATTAACAAACTCTTTATTTTTTGTGGTTGTAAATTCTTAAAAGGATTTGAACCAATACTTCTTCATCAATCATCAATAATTGTGTGTTATGGTAAGATGATTAGTTTATTCCGTCTTTAATCAAAAATATTAATACGTGTTAAAGTATTAAGAATGGATTATTGTTTCAATACATGTTAGTGAGTCTACTCACAATAATATTTAAATTAATCGAGCTCAATGGAATATCAACAGTAAATGATTAAAGAAAATAATAGATATACTTCATTAGTAAAAAAAAAAATAAGAAGGATAATATTAATTAATGTGATCAACCTCCTTTCAATGCAATGGTTAAAACCCCATAATAATTAATAGGAAAAATTTCAAAAATATAGATCCTACTTAAAATATTATGTTACGTTATCATGTTTTTGATTTATATAATGTTATACTTTAGAAAACATATTACTATATATAATGAGTTATTTTTCAACTAGAAATAAATATTATTATTTATGCTATAAAACATGTTTTATCTCTTTCATTGCCCAACGAAGCATCTCATGATTGAACAAATGCATGGTTTAAAGAAAACTTTCTAACTTTTTCATATGAAAACATTACTATTTATTTTTTTTTCTCATCGATTCAATCAAAATACTTATGGAAATAACCACTGAACATTTTTAGAGGAAGAATAATGATGTTTAAATAGTGCATGTATAAAGTATATAACAGTGTATATAAAGCTGTGGTTTATTTATACACAAATATGAACTAAAGTAGGTGATTACAAATTCAAATATGAGTTAAAACGTATAAATATTTCTCCTAGTAAATGTAAATCTTAATTTTCCCTAAATAAAATTACAATACACTCATTCAAATATAACAGTTCCTTAATTAATTTAACTATTTCTAAACCAGTAATTATCTTTCCAAGTGGACATATTTATCTTCAGCTCTTATGTTGCTTTCATGCATAGACTAGCAAAGAGTAGTTAGATAGTAATAATAAAGTGTATCCAGACACATACTAAAGTGAATTGTCACACTTATCATACATTAATTATTGGAAAATGTAGTTAACCTTTATATATATATATATATATATATCCATATTAAATTCCGATTAAATAGGAATTCGGCAATTCACTCCAAAAAAGATAGATGGACTTAGATATATAATAAATAACTTAACTTGGCGTCAGCTGATAACTATGACCTTTAACTTTGAATGTGCACAAATAGATACTTAAACTTGTATAAAATTGAAAAAATAGATACATTCATTATACATGGCGCCCTACATGACAATTTTGTGTCCTATGGCGTCCTACGTGTATTATGTCATGTAGGACACGTGTGCCTACTTGTTCAATTTCATACAAATTTAAATGTCTATTTATATACACTCAAAGTTAGAGGACATAATTATCTGCGAAAATCAATTAAGGTAAGAATCATCTTTATGTATTATTCCGATAACTTTAACTGCAATCTCATACAACTTAATATCACAACCTAACGTGCATGGACATTATGGATGATTATTTGTTTTTGCTTTGATGCAACTTGCAATTTACTATCAATTAATTGAAATTTTAGATTGGTGTGACATCCTTCTCATCTTTATTTTCATGAACCTTATCGTACATGTGTCAAATATTTAAGTACTTTATTGAAGAGAAATTTTTGATAAATTCTTACGTCATTACACTTCAATAGATCTAATATGTGATGGTCCATTTTTAAGTTCGATTAAAAACACATCAAATTACTTTAACTTTTAAAATACATAGTCACCACTTAATTTTGTTTCATTTTTTGAAACGAAGGTAATTTAAACCTTAAAGATATTTGAAATTAAGAAAAAGAATACGAATTTCAAATAATTTTTCGAATAAGACTTTAGATATCTCAAAAAAAGCAGAAATACCATTACTAGTGGAATTTGATTTTTTTTTAGGCTAAAAAGTAAATTATTTTTAAACGAATTTAAAATTAATTATGCCTCATCTATTTAGTGCCTAATTAATTATTTCAGTAACTCAACTAGTGAATTAATTTTATACCATGGCTAAGTTTGAGTATAGAATATTTTGTTCCTTTCGAAAAAATGAAACTATTGGCCATTTGTTCAATAATTTGGGAACATATAATTATTAGGGAAACTTTCACATATAGCCACTCAAAAATAGTCTAATTACTCTACATAGTTATAGTTTGATAATTACAATTCGTAGCTATATGTTATAGAGAGGAGAGAGGTGAGCGAGACTGGAAGAGAAAGGTTAGAGGCGAGCGAGAGAGAGTAAAGCGTGGGAGAGATGTGAATTGTATATTATATTGGTTAGATAATTGTATATTATATATATGTATTTGTATATTTGGCAAGCAAGATTGGGAGAGAGACGAATTGTATATGTATATCGGTTAGATAATTGCTTATTATACATCTGTATTTGTATATTCTGGAGAATTATACATATACAAACGTGACTAATTATACAAAATCGAAGTCATCCCACATAATTAATGTATAATGTTAATGGCGAGTGGTAATTATAGCAAACAATAGCTATTGTAAGTAATTATGTAATATAAATTTGTTTAACCGCGTAATTTTCTCTAATTATTATAATTGATCTTTCAAACTATGTACAAGTTTGGATCTTAAGCCTTGATTGAAAAACTTGTGTTAGACTTAAAAGACATCGGGCCTCAAACTTTTAACCTGAAAATCAGCCCAAAATTTTTGGAGAAGTTAGGGTATCTTACCCACTTAAAATAGGCCTATTTATGTGGCGTTCTTTCTTGGGCAACTTTCACATATAGTAAACATAAAATTTATATTTGTATGCTATAGCAAAGTTTGCATAATTGCGCTTCATAGCAAGCATATATATGTATAATTCGCTACACATATACAATTGAAGCGAATTGTATAAAACGAAGTGTATAAAACGAGAAAGAGAGAAATTATGTATAATTTGAATTTGTATAAAACGAAAAAGAGAGAAAGGCAAAAGAGACTTGGGCAGGGAAATATTTGTATTGTATAATTATAAGTGTATAGGACGATTATATACAATTTGAACTTGTATAAAATGAAAAAGAGAGGAAGGCAAAAGAGGCTTGGGCAGGGGATATACAATTGAATCAAATTGTATAAAACGAGAAAGAGAGAAATTATATACAATTTGAATTTATATAAAACGAGAAAGAGAGAAAGACAAAAGAAACTAGGCAGGGGAGTATTTTATTGTATAATTATAAGTGTATATGACGAAGATATATGTATTTGCAAGTGTATATACAATTTTCTCTTGCTTTGTACAAACAGAAACACAATTTATACAATTCGTTTCTGTTTGTATAAGCGATAGAGGCGAGGGTGGCGAGCGAGATCTGGAAGAGTGGCGAGTGAGACCTGGGAGAAGGGAGAGAGGGGAACGAAAATATATGTATATATACAATTTTTTCTCGCTTTATACAAACAGAAACACATTTTATACACTTGTGTTTGTATAAAAGTGAGATGAAGCGAGAGAGGAGAGTGGCGAGCGAGAGTTTGAGGGAGAGAGGTGACTGACAAATAATTTGCTATGGGCACAATTAAATCAAAGTGTGGTTATCACATTTAATTTAATTTATTAATTTGCCATTATATACAATTTTCCCTTCTTTAAAAGGTTCTCTCGGGATGTTTGTAGGTTGAGTTCGAAGAGAGCGAGTAGCGATGAGTTGAAAGCTCCAAGCTCAAATTATGACTTTTTTTGGAATAGGCGGGCAAATTTAAAGAGTTGAGCGAAATCGAATTTAAGCTAACTTTGTTTGTACAAATTTTAAAAATGTTGTGTATTTTTTGTGTATACATTTATTATAAATTTTGCTTTTAAAGCATGAAAATTCTTATAAATATTGATTGAACTTTTTATTATTACGATAGATAAAATTGTCATTTATTATTTTTTTAAAAGAATTATATCATTTATTTATTATCATAATATTTAAATTAATTAAAGTTACAGCTAGTAAATCTTTGTGAATTTCTAGTATTTTAGTACTTTAAAATTGGCTATAATTTTTCTTCTTGAATCATTCCTTGTTTGTACTAAAAGTTTCTAACTTTTTAGACAAGGGAAAATGCACAAGTACCCTCTCAACCTATGCTCGAAATTTTAGAGATACACTTATACTATACTAAAGTCCTATTACTCCCCTGAACTTATTTTATAAGTAATTTTCTACGCCTTTTCGGTCTACGTGACACTAACTTGAAAAAAAAAAGTCAATCAACGTAGGGCTCACAAGATAGTGCCACGTAGGCCAAAAAGGGGTAGAAAATTATTAATAAAATAAGTTCAGGGGGTAACAGGACCTTAGTATAGTATAAGTGTGTCTCTGAGATTTCGGGCATAGATTGAGGGAATACTTATGCATTACCCCGACTTTAAAACTAATACTGATTTTTATCTTATATAAATTTTATTTAAATTATGAAAAACAAAACAAGTAAATAAAATACTTTAATACATTTAAAAACAAAGGTTCATATTTTTTTAAATAAAATTCTTATCATTTAAATATACATAAACATTTATTTTAATGATAATTGCTATGGCAAAAATTTTAACACAAAAATAATATGATAAAACCAAAAATAAGGGTAAATCCGGTTCAGAAAAACCGACCGAGGCCCTATTTTCCCGGTTTATCAACGTACGGACCGAGCGCCTCAAAACCCCACTTTCTTCCTCCCTTAAACCCTTGAAAGCTTCACTTGTTGCTCTGCCATTGAATTACAGCAGAATGGGCGGCAATCAACGATTTGGAAGAAAACGAGGTTACTTAACTTTCAATCTCAGTTTCTTCTACTACTTTTTCTTTTCACTTGTTGCGTAATTTCTTCTTATCTTTTGTGTAAAGGTATGAAGAGAAGACTAGAACAAAATCCTTCTAAAAAGTATCAGAATGTGAAGAAGAATCGTCGACATAGCATAGAACAGAAGCTCAATCGAAGTCCATCTCCAGGTAACTCATTCAAACTATAAACACTAAATATTTCAAAAAAAAAAAAAGTTGAGAAAATATAGTGAAGGAACTGTTTAGGTTAATAGTAATATTGAGATAATAAAAAGGACTGATTTTTTACTAACTTTGTGGTATGTTATTTGAGGTTATTTACTCAAAGTTTGATTTTTTTTTTTGGTGGGTTGATACTTGATAGATGATTCAGCAGAAGAGAATTCGGAGATAGATTCAGAGGAAGAAATGGAAGCACAAAAGAAAGAAGAAGAAGAAGAAGAAGTTGTGGATTATAAGGAGCCAACTATGTATGATAGTTTGTTGGAGTCTTTGAGGTAAAAGAAAGTTGTTATTTTTCCTTGCTTATGTGTTATCAAATACTTGTGATGATTTCTTCAAGTGTCAACTGTAGCTTTGTTTTGTTGAAGAAAACGAAAAAGTGTTGAATACTGTAATTTTTTGTATTTGGTTTAATCTTTCATGTTGAACTATTGTGCTCTATAATTTTAAATTAAAGCAAAGTCGACATCTTTGGTACAGAAACAGAATAAGAAAACATAATCCATCTCATCTCATGTCATTTTGAAACCATGAAGCTGCTTATATTATATCATGATAGTGGTTTGTGAACTGTGTGCAATTATAGGACAAAACAAGAAGAATATAACACGGAATCAAAAGAAAGTGAAGATGATGTTGAGCAAGCTCATGGTGGTTCCGATGATGACGATGAAGGTAGGAGCTTAAGGACTAGGGAGAATTTGGCATTTTACTCTTAAATGTTGTGGACGTTATTACTTGATTTTTAGTTATAGAAAGTTATTGCTGGATGTTTCATGTTCTTTATTTGCTCTTATATTCCATAGTCCCTTTAGATGGTTATAGCTGATTCTAAGTAGTTTAGGTCGAGAATGGGACTTCTAACACATATAAGTGAGGTTGGAAACTGAACTCTTTAAGAAATGTCAACGCTATAGCTGATCTTAACTTTTTCTGGAACATTAACTCTAGAACCAATCTCAAATTATGTTGGACCTTTTGCTTCTTCTTAGTCAAGTTTATCAACCTCAGTAGATTAGGCATGATATTTGAACAGTGAAGACAATTAAGAGAGTCAAAGCTTGCAATATTTGACTGGGAAGAGTACCACTGCAGTTTCTGCGTCTTCAGCGTGCCATTAGTGAACTTAGGTTGCAGGCGCCAGCAAAACCTTCTACCTTTCTTGTCAATTCATCTTAGTTTTTTCCAGCATTAGCTATTAAGTCGAGACTTATTAAGTAGGTGCCCAAATATTGATTCCAGATGGACTATCTGTATGGAGAGAGATGTTTTTATGTCAGCCGGCATTCTTATGTTCTCAAAGAACAGGAGTATGTAAAATGTCTTGCTGCTAGATCAATGCCATTAGGATTCTTTCACCGTCAAGGTAACACAAGAGATGGGGCACCCAACTCAATCTAGTCATGTCATTTTCTGCAGGTTTAGATGTTTAGTATTTAGTTTTCTAGTCAAAAACGTCTTGCTGCTCCTTGATTTTGTCACTTGGTGTCAGGTGGGTTTATGAGTTACTGATAGACCGCCATGCTAAATTTTATGTACATAGCTTGTATTTGCATGGATGATTTAATGTGATAAGTAAGATTTGGGAGTGTTTTTCTTGTCTAAAATAATTGTTTTATCTGTAGAGAAAATAAGTGTTTGTTATGAGTTTCTGTAGCTGTTTGGACAATATTTCAGTTAAAGTTGAAACAGAAGAGTATTTGAAGTTGATACTCGAAAAAAAAGGTGTTTGTAAGTTGAAGTTATGTTTGGCCGTGGATGCCACTTCGCCTTCGAATCATCAAACCAGTATTTTCGGTATTCCACTTGAAGTTCAAATACTATCTGCGGGAGTTTGCAATTAATGAATGTATATATATCCTAACAGGCTTTATACATGCATGGTGGAGAAATGAATTTCTCTTTTCTTCTTTTATGCTTTTGTATTCAGAAAGTAATCCTTCTTACTTGGTTAATTATTTATCTATTGATGAAAATGGGACAACTTCTAAGATTCATGAACTTCATGTTACTCGGCTGCACTAAATAAAAGTAAGCAATAGGGATTGAATCGTATATTATATTTGCAAAGAAAGTCCTACTAATGCCTTAAACCGCTATCACTAATATTGGCAAAAGTACTCATTAATTGATTGCCAAACACAAACTCAAATATTTTTCAATGGACACTTAAGAAAAAGAAACAGTTCTTTTAAAAACAAAATTTATTTGAAAATTTGCCGTCGGTGTCCTTATAAACAGTCATAATGTTCACATCACGTTGGTGGAGTCCAAGAAAATCTTCCAACAATGAATACTGGAATCTTGCTCTGGAGATCTCATGTTTCTATTATGTGGACCTAAGGTCATAGGAATATTAACTTTACCTTATGAAGTGCTATGCGCAGTATTAATATGGGAAGTAATGATAAAGACCCCCCCCCCCCCCCCCCCCCCCCAAAAAAAAATAAAAAATAAAATCCCATTCTGTCTCTTTGCCTTCAAACTTACTTTTCTGAGCTTAAAAAAGGGAGACAATAAATTAACATAAGCTGGAGCTATATCTCGTGGTTTGTTATATATGAATTTGGGAGCATTTGGATTGATGCATATGTTTGTTAATAACAGTAGCGTCTGCTGATTAGTCTGTCCTTTTTTTACCCCCCTTATAATTTTGTGTTTGGAAATAGGCAGTGATAGTGAGTCTTCTAGACTTAGCGAACCTGGTGATAGTCAACATGGAGGTGGTCTGGGAAACCCTGTGGAACGGATTGGAGGTACTGAAACTGATGACGATGATTTGGAGGCTTCTGGTTCAGACGGAGAACAAGAATTGAGAGTAAATGGTCAACCTACAAGAGGGGCTTGTGCAAGCACGAGGTCCTACTAGTTTTAATTGAGTTTGTTTCCTTTTGTTTATTTTCCGTTCATGTTCCTATATTTGTGTTAGTTCACTTGTTTATGCCTCATGATTGTGTTGGATTATGTTCTTGATATAAAGCTCATGTCTTGTCCTCTTGGGACAAATCAAAGTTCTTGTCGCCAAAGGCTCATCTAAGGCACGCTTAAGCCCTGAAGCTCAAAAAAGTTTAGGAAAGGCGCTTCACCTCACTTAAGTTGAGCTTAGGTGGGGTAAGCTGCTAAGGCGTGCACCTCATTGCCCATGAGTTCTACTTGAATCGATTGGTATTAAATGATAAAATGACCGGCGAAGAGATATACTTATTGTTAAGGAAAACATATGGATGACTTTTTAACATATTTTTTGCATGACATATATATGTAACTGGGATGAATCTGGGATTCTTAAGGATCAATTTCCAAGTTTATTTTGTGTTGTTGGTAATCCCGGTATCATTCTAGCAGACATGTTTATTGAGGAAGGCTGGAGTTTTCAGTTTAGGAGCTATCTTCTTGAAAGAGAAATGCATGAAATTGATTTATTCCTTCAGAAGATGCGAAAAGTTTCTGTCACACAAAGGGAAGGAAGATAAACAAATTTGGAAGGCCGAAGCAGTAATGGGATTTTTTCAGCTATTTCACATTATACTGGAAATACCCTTGGAAGATGATTTGGAAGACTGCAATGCTGATCAAAGTTGCATGCTTTGGCGGTCAGTGTCTTGTGACATATGAGACAATAGTGGTTGGATATTATGTAGAAGATGTTAACTCTGTGGAGCATTTATGTCCATATTTATTTTATACATTTTCATTCCAAGTTTACTTGGCAGATCTGTTCCATGTTTTTGGTTGTCTTTGGAATAAAGTGGCTTATCCCTGGGAAATTCAGAGAAGTTTTTGAATGCTTGGAATCAGCTTATCTAGTGGTGTATTGAAGAAAATGTGGAGATTAATTTCTATATTCATAACATAGACTATTTGAAAAGAAAGGAACAAAAGATGTTTCGAAGACATTATGGAGCAAATCCAGATTATAAAATATAACTGCCTGTATCACTTGTATTTCTGGAAGGATGGAATACAATCTTTAATTTACATGTTGTGTTAAGACTTGCTATAACATTTAGGAATTTGGTGTAATCAAGTCTAGCTTCCTTTTCTTTCCTTTCTTTCCCAGTTTTAAGTATCAGCTTCATACTGTTTTCTTTACTAAAATCTTACCTCATCAAAAACAGTTTGATGGTTGAGGAAAGATTTTGGTAGTCAGAAGTTATGAAAATTGTTAATCTATCATGTTCTTTCCGTGCATGCAGCTCATTTCACTCTCATTTGGATCACAAGTTATCCAAAGAAGAGGTTGACGAGCTAGAGAAAAAGAAATGGACTTACAAATGGGTGGTAGCCATGTCAAATCACAAGTGGAGGGGGACAGGCAAGTGTTTTCTGAAGGTAGCTGTCTTGTTTGCTTATTGCTATGTTATTCTATTGTTGATTGCTTCATAGTGCTCAATCCCGTCTCAACGTTTGGTTCTTGTAGATCTTCATTCATCCCATCTCTTGGGCAGAAGGTCTTTTACGCTATGTTCATGTAATATCAGTCCGGTAAATAGTTAAATAGTGATCTGTGATTTGTTTTAATCCAAATTGTTGCAAAACTTTTGATGACCACATTGTTGCAAAATTGCCAGCTGCATTGCTGGAGCAACATATATCTTTGCTAGACCTAATGTCCAATTTAGGGGCAAATTTGGGCAACAAATCTATAGAGTATTTTGTGGTCCAAATTGTTTGAAAGTGGTATCTTGCTTAACATCTTCTAGGGTTTATTAGTGTATTTCTCAAAAGGAACAGAAAATAGTGCATGGTCAGTGAAGTGCTGTTGGCGGTGTCTGGTAACTCCCACCCACTGATTGAGATTCCACTTGCTTCTGGGTTTCTTTAGGATTGTAGATCAATTATCATATTGGATCTGGTTATTTTCAAGGGGAAATTTAAAAATATACAGTCCTACATAAAATATTTCGCAATATAGCTAATATATAATATTATATAACATTTTGCAATATTATAATACCTGAGGGAAAGCATTACACATAATGTGTCAACCTTGTATAAAAGTGTATAAATAATATATAAAAGGTGTTTATACACTAATATGAATTACACCGGGAATAATGTTGTATACTATTTTATATTGGATTACGTGGCGTAAATATTGTCTCCCAGTAAACGTAAAGCATAATTTTCCCTTTTTTAAATTGGTTAATCTTGCATTTGGCTTTCTGTTAGATACTTTTCAATTCCAGTTATTTTTGTTTTCAAGCTTCAAACTTGCAGGTGCAGTGATATTTATTGCAATGTATCTGCTCTGCAGTTCTTTTTGTAATCTTTCCTTTTTAATATCCACTTGTGGGATTATACTCTGTATTATGTGTTGTAAACTTCCGTGTGGGTGTGCACGTTTGTGTTTATTTTTTTGTGATAAACAACTTAAGTCTGTAAAGGATACCCACAGTCAAGAGCTCTCTTTTCTAAAACGTTGCTCCCTATGTGTACTGAGTTACGGGTGTACCATGTTTTTTGATGCTTAATGAATGAGTTTAGGTCAAAATGTCGAATTCCCTCGGTTACTCTATTTTAAGGTTCACGGAGGAATGCCTTTTGCTTGCATTGCTGAATAGAGGCAAACCTTGCAATACCTAGCTGGAGTGCTCTTTGCTATATCAATGGATCCACCTATTAAAAATTTATGCATTGCTTTTCCACAGTGATCTTCCCATACAATTACAAGTTCTATTGCTTCCTTGCAGGAAGTAGACAGCTTCTTGTTTCATGGCTTGAAGCCAACACTACACAAGCATTGGTTGAGTATATATGAGAAGTCTGGAGGGGCAGATTTTGATTCATCAAAGCAGAGATTATTTTTCTCCATATGTAAGTAAAGGCCATCAAGTCTGTTTTGGTCATATATTGGTGTTTTACTTATCAAATGTTTGTTGCCTGTGTTGTGATGATACATGGATAGACTGTGTGCCTGTTTCTTAGTTGTTTTGCAACAACTTGTGCAAGATATGTCAGTTACAGTCAGCAACCCTTAGAGTTGTAGATCATTAATATGACACCAGAACCCGATGTTTTTTCAGTTTGTCGATCAAATTTTTCATGTCACTTATTTCCTGATGTTCTATGTGGTTCTGCATTGACACTTGTGGTTTTACTAATAGCACTATCTATTCTTTTCTGAAGTAGTGTTTACTACTAGGTGGGTTTTGGTGAAGTTAAAGTAGAAAAAATGAATTTGAGTTAACCTTATGGAAAAATTGGAGAAGAAAGAGATTACTAATGGTAGAGAGATGTCTTAGGCTGCATTAGTAGCTACTATCTCTTTTTGTGGTGAAATTACTTGTGGAGTTGTTCTATATGTATGTATTTGATTTTGTAAAATCTTGTCATAAACTAAAATTGTTCCAAGTGAAATATTTTTATACATGTAAGGGCATAGGAAAAAGCAAACAAAAAGGAAATATAAAATTGAAGAAAATTGATGGAGTATGTCCACGTTGTGGCCTTGGAGACCTGGCCTTGTATTCCAGTGACCACATAAGTTATTATTTTTCTTATCAAAAAAAAGAAGAAATGGGTGCAGGATAGGGAATGGGAGGTGGCTCGGTGGAGGATTTCCAAATTGGCAAATTTGAGTCTTCACAACAAACCTTGGTGTGAGCCCATCTTCTGCCTTTTTGTGGGCAAGTTTACCAAATGGGCCTATGCTGGTTCTAACACTATTCCCCCCCCCCCTCCCCCCCCCCCCCCCCACCCAATTGGTCCATTAAACATTGAGGTCCACTTGTTGTGCTGTTATTCTTGGTAGGTAAACATACATCCACTCATAATGCTGCACAAAATTTCACTATGCTGAACTTGACTCATCTCAAAAAAGCAAACATGCTTGACAGCGTATTCAATTTGAATTCTGATGTGATATTTCCAACTTAACCAACAAGTGAGGTCCATCTCTAATGATTCACACCTTATGTATGCATCAGTGATGCAAAACGTTGTCGTAGGAACTTTCAAGCATTTGCATTATGTGGTTTGGTGATTGCATCATTCCCTCAAGCTTAAAGTTCATAAAACCAAATTATACAAAAATTACAGGAAGTGGCGCTCTTACTTGCAGTATGAAGTGCTTACATTAGGTTTTGTAATTCATCAAGTTTGTCTAGATAATGGGAATTTGATTTTGAGTGATTGTTGAGGGAGGGAAACAAGAATGAGATAGGGTGTGTATTTTCTTCATCGAAGGAATACTAAAGGTGAATTAGATTCTCTACTTATTTTTTCCTCTTACCAAACTCGTATTGTGGCACCCTTTGTCGTTATTAACCTGATGGATTTTATCTTGCTCTTCATGTATATTATTCTGTTTCCTGTTCTGCTATAATTGGTGTTGTAATTGCTATTGCTGCCTTTACTATTATAGGCAACAGCTACCGGGATATTCTGCACCACAACAAGAAACCCTTCTATCTCAAAGGCCTAGAAGAAGATTCAAGTACCATGGATGCTTATGTTATGCATTCTGTAAGAGCGTCTCATTAGCTTCTTTTCACCATAATTTACTTGTTCAAGTTTGAGTGATGTGTTTTATAATCCAAATTGCAAACATGTCTTGGTTATATGAGGGAATCATTTTATGCAGCTCAATCATATCTTCAGAACCAGGGATCTTGTAAAGAAGAACGAGGCAAAACTGGCTAAGCTTCAGGACAATGTGAAGGCGGATATCCTAAGTAATGAAGCCTTTCTTGACCGCGGGTTTACTCGCCCTAAGGTATTTACCTATTTATATTCCTATTCTTCTGAATATGAATTTGTGAGAAATATACACTTGTTATATATGTTACACGGATTTTTCATTTGCCTTGGTGTACCGTCGATTGGGTGATAAGGAATATAACTACTTTTGTGCTGATTCTACAAAATACACTAGAAGTTAGCAAAAACCTTTGTGTACTTGCACTGGATATTTCCCAACACCAGTAGCGGTTATCAAGCTTTGTATGTTTTATTAGAGGTGCATCCTTGTCTTGTTTACAATTTATAGCTATTGTTGAGGGCTTTGATGTGTAAAATTGAGGATATCCTTAGAAGAAGATTTGTATATGTTAGTGGGAAATTGTGTGATTTCGGTAAAAGAGAACATCCCGCCCTACTCTTGGTACATGTACTTTGCTGGCATAACCTTGTGTATGGTCTGTGAGTTAATACTCTTAAAAGTTATACCCATAGTTAGTAGTTATGGTGGAGCTAGATTATTGCAGAGGAGACTACTTGATGTACAACTATAACTATCCAATCCTCCGTTCAAAGAGACTCTTAAACGTATTCCATCCTGACCCACATTTTATGCATATCACTCCTGATAGTTGGGTTAGCCTTTAAGAAGTTAAATCACAACATTGCCCATCTCCAGAGAATCATAAATACTGGATAGCCTAGCAATTTCTCTTTCCAACTTGACAATTTCTTTTTTGGGTAGGACCTGTTAATGTGTTAGGCACATCAGATATGCCCTCCCCAAACCCTCTTAAGAGGGACTACTGGTGGTTCTTCCCACTTCTTTTCTCAGTGACTCGAACTTCCGACTTCTTGGTGAGAAGCGGAGTGCTTTTCTCACTATAGAAACCTTTCTTGTTGATATGCCCTACTACTTATTGTATATGCGCTCAAGCTTAAAGTTCATTTTCTTCTTTTTCTGCTTTTATATTTTACTTGTAATACAGCTTGGGATATTATATATCTTTTAAAAGTTTTTTCTGATTATGCCAATGTAAGATCCCTATGAATAAGCTAGTTTCGGAATCCCACTACCTTTAGTCATTCTATCATAAGATTTTCCTTATTCTCTGCCCTCCCACATTAACCACCTGTTCAGCTGTCTTTAGACATAGCAAAAGTGCAGTTGACTATCACCTGATTATTTAGGAACTAACAGCGCATTTGAGGTCCACTTATGGTTTTATATGTGGATTTCAACGAGCGTGATCAACTTTTTCAATAATTTCTTAATGGGTTGGCTTAATTTTCTTGATGATTGTACTTCTGTGGTTACATCCTTGTTTGTTCTATATCAACTTTTGTACTATGATCTTTTTTTTTGATGAAGAACTTTTGTACTATGATCATAGTACAACTTTTGTACTATGATCTTGCATTCCTGGTGTCCGATTTTGTGCCCTCATCTTTCATTAAGCAATTTGAAACATATAGTGTGTGATCATTTTTTTGTGGTTTGGTTAACTTGTTATAATATTGATCATTTCTTGTGATTGGTTCAGGTTTTGATTCTTCTCCCTCTAGCGAGTGTTGCATTTCGGTTAGTCAAGCGGCTGATTGATTTGACACCTCCTAAATACAAGGTAGTTTTTCATTTCCTGAATTCTCATGCAAAATAAACTAAGTAGTGCCTCCCTAGATTTTTGCAGCAGCTTTCATGAAATGATATTTAACCTTGTTGGATCTTGGAATTAAGCAAGAGTATTGTTATTCATGCTGTTGCCGCTTGACCTAGAAATTGTAGTTAGTTTCTGTGAAGTATACAGAACTTTGCCTAGTAAGATATATTGACTAGTGTTTGGAACCAAGCACCTTGCAAGTTTCTACAGACACCTTTCGTAAGATAACATATATCAGTTAACAACTATGCTATTTTATTTTGCAGTAATATGCAAACTTTTAGCAGTGATATGCTAGTGAATATGGATTTGTTAAAAAAATTGGTAATGGTATAATTTTATTAGTGAAAAACTGCTAATGCATAGGTATTTCCAGTAAAATGAATTATTTTTTTTCGATTTGCAATATGTAGCTCCGTCTAGAAGACAAGAATGTACAATGACCTATTACGCCTTCATTTTTGGGATTGAGGTGAATGTTTAGATTTCTAGGAAAACATTTTTGGCCTTGTTAGATGTGAGTCGTTAAGTGGAGCTCATAGTTAAGGTAAAGACATTATTCAATTAGCCACCTTTGGCATCAGTAGGCCTTCTTCGTACTTTATTAATGTGGTTTTGATTCCCTCAGTCTAATGTAGAGGAGCATGAACGTTTCTATAGAGAATTTGGAGCTGGAGTAAGTGAAGAGAAGGAGGATGAAGATGCTGCGGAAATCTCTGAATCAAAAAGGAGCTCAAAACCATCTGATTTTGAAACACTATTTGGGGGAAATAACAATGATCATTTCATGATCGGAATTAAATTCACTAGGTATGTTTCTTAACTCTGGTGAAATTGCCCAAACATTTACTACACCATGAAAGCTGTCTTTCTTTGTCCAAGTACTTTTCAACTTTGATGCTCTATGTATTGCTGGTAAGCATTATTCAAAGGACACATAATTTTCTCATTATTCAGTCATGAATAACTTGCTGAAGTACCTGTATTACGCAAGCAGGTTCCTAAGAGAAAAGCTTAATCGTCTATTTCGCATTGAAATCATATCCTCCTGGTTTATTTGTTTTTAAGATGTTATGTGCTGCATTTCATAGTAGCCCTTGATACACATCTTGTAAATTCACGATTTATAGAAAGAACAACAAAGTGATTAAATGAGACCCACAATTTTAAAAAATGTCATGTATGTTCATGGGATGTCTTGTGGTTGTGCGCTTCCACTTTGACTGATGATACTTTAAATTGGTTAATCTAAGTAAGCTTTGACTACAAATTGATGGATGTGGCACATGCTTCAACTTGAAGTCTAAGCAATACATGAAGATGGACAAATCGAGACACTTATTTCTTTTCTTACAGAGTAGGGTAGACATGCTAGCAACACTCAATAAGGTAATGAAACTGTGCACATAGGTATGAGTGTAACTCCACAGTATAATGTCAAAAGTTATGGAGAGATACATCTGGAATATTTTTATTGTCTTTTTTTCTCCGAAGGCAAATCATATGCGTGTCTTTATTTTAGGAGGAGCATAAGATTGTATGGTGACTTCTACTCGTCAGACATGATTGTTGCTTCCCCTCTTGGGTTAATCACTGTAAGTTTGCTAATACATGCAATTGTTTGATCTCTTGTTCCTTGTCATTTTATGGTTAATAGATCTTTCATGAAATCCTTGATTCTCTCTTATGTTCGACATATACAGTATACTTTTTTCAGAACACAGAAAGGAAAAGAAGTGCTAAATTTAAAGCCATAAATTAAAGTAATAAAGGGAACTTGCAAATCGTCTTCTCTTGACTGATTTTTTTGTTGAGGGGGCTTGTATCTGTAATATTCTATACAGGCTTAAGACATAGCCACAATTTTTTCTCCACGAATATTGTACTTTGAATAGTCTCATTACTTCAAAGGAGCCTGGCTAGTCCTTTTCAAAAAAGAAATAATCAAAAACATCATGCATCCTTCTATAACCTCAGAACTCTATTCTTCTTATTTCTATTCCCTGTTTCAGTATATCAACAGATTTTCTCAAAGCTTATTCTCTTAATGCTAACGCTATGCAGCTGTAATGTGATGTACAAAAATCGTTATAAGTTGAGCTGTTACTAACTTTTTATTGATTTTCTTCATTCAGAAAATTGGGGAGGCAGAATTATACAAGGATAAAAATGTGGATTATCTGTCTTCTATAGAGGTAATTGTTATTGGAATATTTATATTAGTTTGGGAAGTAGTGGGCTGTGCTTATCTGTTTTAGCAACGCTCATTACCCTTTTATTATGTAACGATATAACTACCTTTTGAGCAGGTTCTAATTGTTGACCATGCAGATGTCATATTGATGCAGGTACTTTGATAGTTCATCTGTGCCCCTTTGATTGATTTGGTGCATATCTACACTTCACTGTCTTCTGTTCATAATTTTTTGTACTCGCAGAATTGGTCACACGTGAATACAATTGTTGAGCAATTAAATCGGATACCGTCCCAGCAACATGGAACAGATATTATGCGCATTAGGCAGTGGTAAGCTTCAAACTGCTCTTTTATTTGCCTTTTTGCTTGTTTCAGTTATCCACCCCAATTTTGGAAAAAAGAAGTGGGTTTCTCTGTGTGTTCTAAACGCGGATTCAGTAAATCATTCCGCGACCACACAAATAGAGGATAAATATGAGGGCGAAACTGAGAACACGTTGCACTGCCTTGAAATGACTGATGCTTTTTGCTGATAATTTTGTTTTGTGAATGTGGCTTGCAGGTATTTAGATGGTCAAGCGCCATTCTATCGGCAATCAATAATCTTATCTTCTCATATAAATCCAGGTAAGTTCGCAACTTTTGTGTGGTGTGCAGGCTGTAAAGATAGATGGTAATGATATAATTTTAAAAATCTGGTGTCATTCTTGATAACTGTTTTTATAATTACGGCCTAAAATTCATAGTTCTTTTTTTCTGTCCTATGCAGACATCAATGGATTATTTAACCATCATTGCCTCAACCATGAAGGAAAGGTCTGTCCATTTGGTATTGCATAGAAATATTCCTCTTTTCTCTGGTGACAATGATGGGAAACTTTCGAATAATGATAACCCTTAATATGATTGTGTTGTGTTTCTCTCTTGAGCTCTGTTCCTAATTTAGAGTGCTAGGTCGTTACTTTTTGACTGCTCTTTCTGTCATCCACTTTCCCTCAGTTATACCTTGTGTTTGGTGTATTATAAGTTGGTGGCTGGGGGAAATAAGCATTTTGGGCATAGTTTGAGCATCTAGCGCATAAAAGAAGTATATGCTTTTCAGAGGGACAAATTAACTTTGATCTACAAATGAAAAGGATTACAAATTATTGGTCCGTTTGTTAAAGAAAATTACTGGACCAGTCTGATGGAATCATGTTTTCACCCAAAATATTCAAACGTTGATAGCCTTCTTGTCATCATGTTAATTTGAAGTGTCTGGACTAATCAATCGTCCATACACTAGTGATTTGTTGCTATACTTGTAATAAATTTTTGTTGATAACAGAGGTAATTTTTGTTGGAATTTTGAGGACCAATGATGCACAACTCAAAACTCGATGGAGAATGGACCTTACCCTCTGTTCTTTACTCTTAAATATTGGGCTGGTCTGTTCCAGGGTTCAAACCAGTGAAGTGCTTCTAAATTACATCACGTTGCGCTCTTGTCACTAGGCCAAACCTGGGGGCACTTTGAAGCTGTAATTTTAATTATTGTTTTTCCTTTATCTAATTAAAAATAAAATCATTTTCCATTTGGCTTTCTATTTTTCCTTCCACTTACATTCTTCTAATGAGGACCTTCATAAAAGAAAAAAATTTCTTCTAATGAAGATGATAGATGTGCCTAAACTTATGCAACATGATGAATGAATTTCCATTATACAGTAATATTTTAATAGTGGGAGATGGAAATTTTGATGTGAGTTCAATATGTTGTCTTACTTCATTTGAGTTTTGAAGGGTTGCATACATTAGGGAAAAAGAATTGGATTTCCACTAGAAAAGATTGATGCATAGTCCTGCACATTACTTGGAATTTATAATGCTCATTCAACATTAATTAAGAAAAAATTGCTAGAAATGTCCTCTTTACTGTCCTAAAACAATATAAAATTTCAGCATGTTTACATTCTGTGGATGTTTAGAAAAGAGAGATATTTGCTTATCTAAGTGCTGTATTTTCAGGTCAAACTGGCAAGCGAGTATAAAGGTGTTTTACCAAAGGTAGTACTTCAAATACGGCAGGTGAGCAATAAAACTATGGTCTTATAGTTATATTTAATAATTTGGTTTGAACCCAGCAAATTTTCAGTGTAAGAATTTCAGTTTGTTTTTTTTTATGACCGTGGTGTCCGGGCCAGCTTCTGCTCATCTCGACTAATTCCACGGAATACCTGCCACCTCCCACCAGCATGTACCAGTTAACTCTGTCCATCTAGGCTAGGACAGATGGGAAGAATCACCTAGTTTTTTTTTTTGTCTCCACTGGAATTGAACTGAGACCTCATGGTTCTCAACCACTTCATTGACCAATAGGCCACACCCTTGGGTGCAGGAATTTCAGTTTATCAAAAAGGAATACATCGAGTTCTGGGTCTGTAGTTATGTCACGTTATGATTATGTTGATATTATGATCACCTCATCTAAAACTTTTGTTTAATAGAGATGGGACACTTATATTTCTTTTATGTCTTAAACACTTGCTCTTCCTTGCAGTCTAATTATTTTTCTTAGCCAAGCATGTGGACATACTATTGTATGCTACATGTATTATTAAGTTTGAATCTTGTCTGGCTTCTGTTTTATTTTTTAATTGTAGACATGAATTTGATTAATCATGTTACTGTGGAAGTACTATCGATTCCTTTCTCCTCTTATGGGTTCTTGCCATTTCTCGAACTTGCAGATTTATGAGCGATATGATGCGAATACTGCTGAAGATGCTGATGATGCCCGGTTTGACTATTTCACAAAAAAGGTCTGTTATTCTTCTGCATTATTGATCATTTGTTTTCATGATGGCATGGCACAAATAATTGTGATATTATCTTTCCTGAAGTTCAGAGCTTGCTCCTACTACGCCTTTAACAAGATGTAATGTATTTCCCAGACCATTAATAATGTTTAAGAAAATGAAACCTCTTTACCTTCTCAGCGGAAGTTTGATAAAAATGGTATCCTCCTTACTAGGCTCCAGGGTCATAACGCCTGCTTCACATTCTTTAATCAAATCTTTCCTTAACCAAATCATTGTGTGGCTGCTGTAAACCCCCCTCCCCCTTTCAATGAAAAGAACCCAAAGAAAATAGGAAAACAATAATGAAAGTGAAGATAAAAATGAGTATGGTTCAAATAGTACTACATTGTATGATCACATTTTCTAAAGTTAACATAGGTACAGTTTCCCATTGTCTGATCCGTATAACCCTCCATCATTTATTCTGTTACAGAGCCGCCATATGATTCATCCTTTAGGCTCTAATTTTCTTGGATCCTGTATTTATCATGTTAGCTTATATCATAAATGCAACTCTTTTTCCTTTTTCGCGATGAAGCTAGATAAGTATATAGCAACTTAATTCTCTGCCGGGATGTATTTTGTATAAATGATTATTTTTCGTGTCTGTATTAAAAGATTATTTAAGGCGCTGCAATCTTTGTTTAAATTTCAAATCTGGCGGTGCATATAAACTAAGATTTTATCCAATACCATCTCGTTACTTCCCACTGAGTTTTCCTGAACTATTTAGCACCTGCATTTGTACTGTGTTATTCAATGTAAAGAGAGATGAAGTCGTCTTGCTTCAGTATTTGTCATTTACTCATTAGTTATGGAATTGTACATTCGTTCTTTTTTTTCCTCAAAAAAAAAAAAAGAACTTATAACCACACCCTTCTACCTGTGCAACATGATTTTGTAAAGTTAATATCATCATCATATTAGTTGGTCTTACAGTTGCGCTGTACTATTGATGTATGGTCAACTCCATTCTGATCAAGTTTGTTATTCTAGGTGTTCCCCAAGATAAAGGATTCCACTCAGGTATGTTTGACTGAGCTCGGGAAACAATTCATTCTTCCTAAGTATTAAGCTGTGTGAGAGATGGTTATTCCTGGACTCCTTTTTGTGTTCTGCAGGGTGGTATAATGCTATTTATTAGCTCTTACTTTGAGTTTATCCGTGTAAGGAACTTTTTGAAGTCACAAGAGGCATCCTTTTGTCTGTTGGGAGAGTGAGTAATATCTTGTGTTCAGATTGCTTTGCATTTCTGTGTATAAAATTGAATTTGTGACCCAAGTGGTGTACTTGTTATATAAGTATGCTGTTCTGGTTTAAGGTTCAGTCAGTTGTTTGCCTTTGTTTCTAGGTACACTGAGCAGAGTGACATATCTCGTGCACGAGGGTGGTTTTTTGATGGAAAGAAGAAAATCATGCTTTACACTGAAAGAGCTCACTTCTATCACCGATACAAGGTTCTCTCTCTTGAATGCTATTTGTGTTGCCTTACTTTCTCTATTTTTTTCATGCTTATAAGAATGGTCTGGCATTTGTCTTGGATAATGTTGTATGCTTTTAGTCTATACCTTGTATATCTGATTCTGCTGAGAAAATTGCCGTTAGTCCAAGGCACTCTAACTGGGAATTTTAATCAGCTTATAGAACTCTTTTTATAGTTATTCCTGGTTTCTTCAGTCTTGACATGAACAATCTCCAAATCTCTGTTAAACGGGATAAATATGCTTTCTGCCAATTGGAAGTGGTTTCGTTCAGCTGATCGATCTGATTCATGAAAGTTTTCCTTGAATGAGCTTAGAGGATCATGATCAAGGTGATATCCACTCACAAACTAGTATACTGTGAGGAACAGATGGGGATTATGTTTAGATCCATGGTACTGATCCAAAAAAAGGAATGAAATAGAAAAACTGGTAAGATAAAAGCTAGGAGTGCTACAACCTGACTCTTGCAAAGGATTCTAATTTTCTTTATATCTGGTAGCTGAATATGAAAGCTCCTGAATGTCTAAGACAAACGATCTTCAACGCTAATAGCACTGTGCTACGGAAGTTATATTGAGCCTGGAAGTATACCTTCTAAATTACTTGATGGTATTATGGATTTTTCTACTCTTACAAGTCTGTAGTTCTAGGGAAAACTAGGAGTGCTTCGAAGGATAGTTTTGTATTTTGTTCCTGGGGATGAATTTGTGATCTAGTAGACTTGTCACTTCCAAGAATGAAAGGCGGTTCGTTATGCAGTAACATTTGTATTTAAACAGTATTGTGCGGTAGTGGCCAACTTTCTTCGCAATTACACAGCCATTTGATAGTTAATGTTGGTATTAATCTCGTCTTCTTTCATGATTATTGGTTGTATGCATCCTTTTTGAAACAGGTAACTTATTGGTTGTATGTATCCTTAGTTTCCTCTAAAAGATATTATCAGCCTTTTTTAATTTATTGTTTGCATAATACTTACTAATTAATTTTATGTGTTCAACTTGTTCTGAGAATTAGATACGTGGCATCCAGAACTTGATCATTTATTCACTTCCAGAGCGGAAAGAATTTTACCCAGAGGTGATCATTTCTACTTCGCCCCCAAAGTAGGATTATATGGTGCTTCACATGAACACAAGTCTTACCAAGTTATCTTTTTCATTTCTCCTGCAGGTTGTAAATCTGCTACAAGGGTCTGCTTGCACTGTTCTATTTTCTCGTTTTGACCAGCTTCGGGTATGGCTTCAAATTGCCCTATACAATTATTAGTTCTATCTTTTGCTCTCATGCTTCTTCAACATTTTCCTCTTTGCCCTTTCAAAGTAGTCATCTCAGACTTTCTCCAAGTGTTGGTTTCCTTGTAGTGTTCTTACCGCACAATCTACTTTCTGTTGAATTCAACAGCTTGAGAGGATTGTTGGTACTGCTGCTTCAAAAAGGATGGTCACGTCGGACAAGGGTGTTTTCGTCTTTTGTTAAAAGGAAAGTCAGAGAATATCTCAACAGAAGTGTTTGGCCAAAGAGGTCTTGCTTTCAGAAGGGTCCAACTGTTTCTGCAGCTCAAGGAACTGCACTTGTCCAAAAGAAAGAAAATGGTTCTTGCCTTCAATTCAAAAATTTCTTTTTAAAATTTTGATATTTGTATAACATTATTCAGTTTCAGAAATATATTTTAAAAAATGAACTTAATCGTTTAGACTGTTCTGCCCTTGGGATTTTTGGGCATTGCTCGCAATGAGTTAGCGATGGCTATCTAGTAGTTTACAAGCACTTCTATTGCACACGTTTTTGGAGCAAGGTGCGATTTATATTAACTGAATATCCATTGCAAGCAGGGGTGGACTCACATGTACCCGTGAGAGTGCACGTGCACTCATTAACTTTTTAAACAAAGTCGTATATATATATAGAGAGAGAATTGATAAAATGATTATGTATTTAATTGTGCATCCTAACAACCAAAAGTTGTGGGTGCATGGTCGAACGTACTAAATATCCATTGCAAGCAGGGGTGGACTCACATGTACCCGTGAGAGTGCACGTGCACCTGTTAACTTTTTAAACAAAGTCGTACATATATATATATAGAGAGAGAGAATTGATAAAATGAACATATGTTTAATTGTGCATCCTAACAACCAAAAGTCGTGGGTGCACTAGTCGAATGCTCCAACTTGCTAATTGTGCGAGATCGATTGCTAGCGAAGGCAACAATTTTTTTTTAACTTTAAATTCAGTCTTTTCTCTTAAAAATAAACTTTAATAACACTACTAGAAACAAATAAAAGCCCTAACACAATTCTAGATAAAATATAAGGCTACTAGAAAATCTACAACTTACAAGCATTCTTATTTCTTCACTGCATAATTGAAGTCCTACTTCTATTACTTCTGCGTAAATTTGTAAGTTCTTCTTTGTAAGCGTATTGTTTTTTGCAATAATTTGTTGTTGATTTTTGTGATTTGAGATGAATAGATTTTTGACGAAAAATATTTCTTCTCAATCAGTGCTGGTTTTAGAGACAATTATTTGCGTTCTATAGATGAGTTTGTTCTGCAATCACTTAAATCGGATCCTGGAGAAAGAATATTCATTGGTAAATATAGCCCTAGAATACGAGATGAAGTGAGAGAACATTATATTCAACAAGGGCCGGCAGCCCTCGAGAAGCTGGAAAGTACCCATGTGGCACACCATCCACAAGCACTCCAAAGTCTTCATTACATGTGAATTCCCCAGCGGCGAATTTCCCCTGCCTCTCTTTTCCAACAATCTCAGCCGAGTGCTTCGTTCCCCTCCTTTTAGGCGAGCTACTTCGTTCCAGCCTTTCTCTTTCTATTTTGAAACACTTTCGGCTTGAACTCTATTCGTTTGAGCTCGCAACCCTTCTCGACCTGTCTTTTCAGACTCATTCCCTTTCTCTTTTGAAACAATCTTAGTTCAAGCTTAGTCCCAGCTAACCAAGTTCATTGTCAACCGGATAGTAATGATAATGAATACCCTCAAATTAGATTCAGAATGAAATGCATCAATTTTCTATAATATTCTTGATAAAAAGTAGATGGTATTTTTTAATTATAAAATAATATATTCACAATTAAAATTTATTGGGGCCTTAAACTTTTGAAGGCCTAAGGAGTTTTTGCTAAATCCTTGTGCCATTTCTAGTCTTACCTTGAGTCACTCTTAACAGTGTCGTCCCTATCTTCAAATTCTAAATTCGCCTTTAATTGCAAGAATATGAACATATCTATGTAGTTGGGTTTGGATGGAATCTTACAGAAAAAAAGACTAAAGCAATTTTTCAATGTCATTATAAGTTGGATAGTCAAATGTTTTATACTGCTTTTAAATAGAAGCTGAAGCAGTTTTCCTATTATTGAAAAGAAGCTAAAAAAATAATTCTTTTTATAAAAATAGAAGCGCAAAAGTATTTTCTTTTCGAGACTAAAATGTCCCATATATATAATATATACACATTATTTTAAGTATTATTTTACAGAACTAGAAAATAAGAAGTTAACAAGTAACAACAATATTTTAAGTATTATTTTACAGAACTAGACAATAAAAAGGTAACAAGTAACAACAATATTTTTTATAAGATTAGAAAAAAAAAAACTATTAAAGATTTCAATTCTTCAAAAAATATATATTATTGATTAAGAATTTGTATATGAACATTTTAGTTTAATAAAATAAAGTTTTAATTTAATTTAATTTTTAGCAATTGATATTTAACTTAGTATCTCTCTATAAAATAATCTTAATATTAAAACTATATTAATACTTGTCCTTATTCGTGATTCAACCCTCAAAAGCACTTTTTCTAAAAAAAAAATTTGCTTATAAAAAGTACTTCTCAAATGAATTAGTCAAACACAAATTGTTTTTTTTTTCAAAATTACTTTTTTAAATTGTGTTTTTGAAAATAAACAGTTTTTATCAATAATATCAAACAAGTGCTAAGTAAACCGTAACAATACACTGTACTAATCTTTGTCATACATTATTGAAAATAAATGAATAAGTAGACTTGTCCATAGCCTTTTTGTACTAATCTTTGTCTATCTCAATTAAACCTCAGCACATCTGTACAATTTATGATATTATAATTTTTAAAGAGTTCAAAATTTAAACACAGTGCAATAGTACTTTAATTGCTCTAAGCTTGAATAAAATAACATTACATCACAATAAAATCTTTGAATTCCTTAATCTATTGTATATCAAGTTTTGTAAAAAAAATTGTAAGTGTGGTTTAGCAAATATAGTGTTAGCATTGAATGTGTAGTGAACAGATGACATGCACCCACTACACACATCTAATACTACACAACATTTGCTATTAAATCAAAACCATGGAATCTCTTTATAATAATCTATTAATAAAGGTAAACAAAGACAATACATTTGCTGATCAAGTTAATTAAAAATTTGAAATCAATCTACATCATGAATCAACACAAATGGTAGCTTTTAGAATCAAATAATTCAGTTCACATTATAACAATGTTTACAATAATTTATACAACTAGTTCCTAATTTTGAAACCCGATATCCTTTTTATTGAAGAGATTGATTAATAGACGGAGAAACATAACAACCCTTAATGAAATTACATTAAAAGACGGAAGAGTATCTCAAAATCATAGCCTGACAAAGATCATCATGAAAGAGTTCGTTTGGTTCTTGTGGAATCAAACTAAATGGAAGATGAATTAACATGAATATTTGGTAGGAAGATAATTAGTACAAAATAAAAGTCAAGATAGTATCTTGATAGGTGAAATTTAGGTAAACCATAAAATGGTTTCACATGTTTAACCTTGACAATTTTGACACATAGTGATGTCATGGATGACATCAAGAGTATGAATTCATTCCTATAAATAGGTAGCTCTTAATTCATTTTCAAAATATCCTCTCACTTACCTTTTTCACCTTCTAAGACATTTGTGTTCTATCTCTTGTAGTATTTCATTGTATTCTTTGTAGAGTGAAATAAATATTGGTGCAGTTATTCTTTTGTGGACGTAGGATCATTTTGATCTGAACCACGTTAAATATTGTTGTTCTTCCTTATTGTTTAATTTCACGTTTCCGCCAACACATCATATAGTGAAAATACCATATTACCCTTGCTAAAAAACACTCATGTTGTCCAATATATATGTGCTTCCTAGCCTTTTATAATATTGAAATTGTTACGATCCAATTCATCGAGAGTGAACAAAATATATGCCAAACACCCTATTTAAATATTGAAACACTTGACGAGAGGGAGTTGCTCGGATGATAAGCACCCCTCACTTTCAGCTCAAAAATTGCGAGTTCCAGTCACAAAGAAGCAAAAGGGGTGGGAGCTCCTAGGAGGAGGGTAAAAAAAAATTGAAACACTCAAACTTAATCAAAATAAAGTATTTTTATATAAAAAAAATACATTGAACCCTTCTAAAAAACTAATCTAAACATGAACAAAAGTGTCTAAGAGATTTTTAGATTCATAATAATAAGAGTTAATATCTCAAAAGGTCACTCAACTTTGTAAATTTATCTAGTAAAGTCATTAAACTTTGTTTGTATCAATAAAATTAGACCTTTATATCAATAAAATCACTCACCTAAATGTATTACTAAAGTAAATTGATATAACAAAATCAATATTTCTCTGTAGGTATAAGGAATACTCGAAAAAAAATCAATGTATCACAGTTATTTTAAATTTTTCTCTTAATTATCAAATGTCACAAACTTTTGTGTGTACTAATGGGAATGGGAATGCACAAAAACATAATTAAAATTGTTGTTTTCTATCTTATAATAAGTGATTGACAATTGGTTTAGGATTCTCTCTTAATCGAATCGATAATGATAACGAAGAAAAAATAAAAAAAATTATGAAAAAAAATATTGTTATATATCTTTATTATTTTATTCTATAAGTAAATAGTAATTTTAAGATATTTATTTATTATTTTAATAATGATCATGATATAATAATTATTTTGTCATGTCAATGTTACTTTTTTAATAATAAATTTAGTTAAATGATTTTATTGATATAAAAGTCTAAGTTGAGTGATTTTATTGATGCAAAACAAAGTTTGATGATTTTGTTAGATAAATTTACAAAATTGAGTGACCTTTTGAGATATTAACTCGAATAATAAGACATAACTCCCACCACGAGAAAAGAAAGATAGAAGCGGTCAAAGATCATCTTCGTCTTCACCTAAGAAACGTCATTAATCCTACAATCAAGAATAATATCAATATAAACCACACATATTGAAATCTGAAATAATTTCTAAATAAATAAATAAATATTTAACAATAATATTTATCGTGTACTTTTCGATTCATCTATATTTTCTGAACGTATGCCAATGAAAAAGTCCAATTCTTGAAAATTCTACTTTAATAAAAAATATATTATAACTTAGCATAAAGTAAATTATCACATACATTTAGATGAGAAAGTTATACCAATATCAGTTATAACATTAATATTACGATTGTTGTGATCACACTATGAACCAATTGTTATTTCTTTTTTCGATTTTTCATTAACCCCCAACTAACTAGTTTTTAACATAATTTTCTCCAATACTAAAATTCAAATCAAAACCTCCTTAAAAAATTACAATTTCACTAGTTAAAGACTAATTTAAATTTTGTATAAGATATTATAACTGTGATATATTTGGTTGGACTCTCCTAAAATGTTACCATAACTGTATCTAATTCTCAAAAATTGTACTATTTTTAAAGGATTTGACACACACTTATCAACATTATTAAAAATTCCGAACATCATAAGTTGAAGGCAAGCGGTAATGGGATTTATTCAGTAAATTCATGTTATAAGATTTTCAATTTTAAAGCAGAGACATTCTGAATATTATGTACAAAATGTTAACATGTTTATTTGTTCAAATTTATACAAATTTAAGTGTTTATTTGTACACACTAAAACTTGAAGAATATAAATATCAGGATCTGGCTCCTCTCCATTTCCCTTCCCTCAATTTTGCCTAAGTTCTTTGCTTGGATGCGAGACACATGAGAGAGGTAAAAATTAACGGTTAAGATTTAATTGAATAATAAATAAGATTTTAATTATGATTTACATAATTAATATTTCATAAAATAAATAGTTCTTTTTCTAATTTTTTTCTTACTAGTATTATCTTCAATTAGAAAAGAAAAAAGTTTTTATAATATCTTTATGAACAAAATATTATATTGTAATGACTTATGATTATGGTATTATTATTTTTCTTATGAAATATTAATTATTTAAATCATAAATATAATCTTGTTCTAACCAATTACATCTTAATCATTGATTTTTATTCATATCATGTATCTCATGTTCAAACAAAAATTTAGGAAAATGGAGAAAAGAAAAATGAAGAAAAGTCGAATTCTAAATATGAGGGAAAATAAAGTCAAAAGAACATATTATATAAATGCTTATATTATTATTTCATCATGTTTATCCTTAAAGAGCAATTCCTTCCCATACACTAAACACATACGTGAAACACATTGCTACATCACTTTGGTAAAAGCATTTTTAAACAAGAAAAGCAACTAACCAAACACAAATAAAGTGTAAAATCTTGGAAGAGTAATTGAAACACTGCTTTTGCCTTCCCACACTTTTGGGTCCGCGAATCGTATTGAAATGTGATTAAATTCTAGTTCACGTAAGAAAAAATTACTAAACTCAAAAATAATTAATTTATATAGACAATAAATTAACGATAGTAGCTTAATTGTTGTTAATATGTTTCTTAGTGACCGTTAACACTCTTTGTAAATGTCTATAAAATCATATAGCGACATTGAATCCAATGACAATTATTTAACGCTAGTAAATGTTTTTACACTCTTTGCTATCGTACATATCGATTACTTCTAAAAGATGTTTTTGTTATAGTAATTGAGGATAAAACGATCTTTAACAAAACAAGAACTTCATACCTAATAAAATTCAAATTTAAAACATCTGATTAACAAAAGGATTATCACTACACCGCAATCCTATTGATACTATCTCACACTTTGTTCCCAACAAAAAAAGAACCTCAGACTTTATCCAATAAAAAGTGAGAAAAAACATGAATAAAGAAAAGAGAACATATACATTACTTCTTCTAAACTCCAATTTTCTCACTCCATGGATGCATACTCAACTTATCTCTTATATATATTACCTATGTTGAGGTTGCAACATAAAAAACTAAAATGGTTTAACAAAAAAACAAAAAAAAAGAGAAAGTGAAGATGTCTCCATCTTGTTTAGTATTTTTTTTCTCAAACTCAATCTTTGTTTTATCTTTATTTTCATTGACAATTCATGCCCATCGTTGCACTGAGGAATTCTTATTTGAAACCCATAGTAGAAATCTAACATTATGCAAGAGATACAAACATAGGAATGGAGTTGAATTTGGATGGAAAGTCGACAACACGACGACTAATATTCTCAAGGTCAGAGGTGGATCTAGAGCTTGTTAATTTATGAGTTCAACTAAACTTATTGCTTTCGATTCGATACATAAATACATGCATGAAAAATTGTATACTTGTCTTTTGAATAAACTTACCATGGGCTATAATCCTCCTACTTAAGTACTTTGACCATATTTGACCAATTTTCTTTTTATGACAAAGGGAAACCGAGTCCTTTCGGGCAAGCCTAGTGTGACGACTCAACCTAGAAGGCAAATCCCTTACTTTCGCTGAAGAGGGGTTTTGAACTTGAGACCTCCAACATAAAAGTCCCAAGCTGGGCCACCCTGAAGGGTTGAGCACCTTTTTTTTTTTTTTTGGATTGGAAGATTTGATCATTTTTGTATGATTGTTATCGCACTACCCTTTTTTTTTTGGATTTTCTTTCAAAATTCATTTTTGTCTAATATGGCTTTTACTATTTTATTTTTTAAAAATCATTATAGGAATTTTCTTGTTAATACCTTATGACTCTATCGAACCCCTTTTGTCAGAAAATTACATTATTGGGTGATTATTTTTTTATATATATACATAAATTTGTTGAATCCTTTTGGTTTGTGGTAAGTTTGTAGTATAATGGTAAAAATGGTTCAAAAGTCGGGTTAGGTTACATGTTCAAATTAAATTTCGAAGTATGGTATTCTTGCATTACTTTCAATCCCCAAGGTAGAATTTTCAATCATGCATGCTATTAATCCACTGACTTTAAATTCTGAATTCATGTCTGTTCCAACAGGTGTTGGTGGGAGCAAGATTAGATAGTGAAACCGGATGGTTAGCTTGGGGTTTGAACTTAGGACCAGAACCAAGAATGGTAGGGACTCAAGCACTTATTGGAATCAAACAAACAAATGGTTCATTTCTTGGTAACACATACAATGTCACACAATATATTAAAGTAGGGTGCAATCTTTTACCAACTCCAATTAATTTAAATGTAAGCAATTTGATATTTGGTCGTCTTGGACATATTCAATATCACACTATAGAAGCCACTATATATCTTCCTCAAACAGTTGATATTTCAAGAATTAATCATGTTTGGCAAGTTGGAAAAGTTGCAATTGGAATGGAACCAAAAATTCATGAAAAAACAATCAGAAATTATGATAGCACAGAGATCATTGATTTGCAGACTGGCACATCTATGAGTATTAGATCTGCTAGACGACATCAAGCAAGAGTTGTAAGTCATGTCTATATCTTTTTCGAATTTAACTTAACATTATATATAAAATAATGTTACACTATTAATATTGTATTTTACCATGCATGTGGTAGAGGTTACACCTTATTTTTCATAAACTTAACTCCACTTGTGTGTAGTTGTGTGATAGTAATCTTTTTGTTGATTTGATAGTGCAAAATTTATTTTAAGCCATCAATAATTTGATTTTTGTTTTCATTGCATGCATGTAATCTCTTTCAAACAAGGTAAAAACTTGTTCACATTAGATATTTACATCAAACTAATACATACATTGTGTTTGAGTATTGAGTTCTCTTACTAAATCTAATTAAATAATTAATTAATTAATAATATCTAAACTTTATGAAGTTACTTAACCATGATATATATGCGAGTTGAATTAGTTTTATGTAAGGCGGATGATCTAGGAGATTCTTGTACTTGGCTCCAGGGGAGGACCTACGTTTTATCCAGGGTGTTCACCCGAACACCCTCGATAAAAAAATACACTGTATACCTAAGGTGAATTTTCTAGATTTGTATTGATATATATTTTGAACACTCTAAATCACAAATGGATGAGATAGCCCAGTGGTAACTGAGTTCAAAGTTATGCGTGACGTCCAGGGTTCGAATCCCTGCATTGGTGTTTTATTTTTACATTTTTTAGTTTCAGTTTTTTTTTTTTTAGTTATATGTTTATATTTTTAATTTCCGAACCTCCTCAACGAAAATCTTAGGTCCGCCACTGCTTGGCTCCGTTTGTAAATTTGATCCTCCTACTTATCAATTTGTTGAACTCCTAAACTCATAAGAACACAATATTTTAAACCATTTAGTTGTGCATAAATAGACATTTAAAAACTTGTATATATAAAGTTTAAACAAATAAACACATGAGTCCTACGTGACGTTCAACATAGTCAATTTTTGTCATGCATGCCATCCTATATCAAATACTATTAATTTAAGCTATTAAATTATTTTTATATTTGCAGGCTCATGGAATATTAAGCATTATAGGTTGGGGTGTAATACTGCCTATTGGGGTGATAATAGCTAGGTATTTCAAAAAGGGACCAATACATTGGAATGCACATGATCAATGGAAACATGCTCATAAGACATGCCAAGCATGTGGATATATTTTGGGTGCAACTGGTTGGGCAATTGGCGTTTGGCTTGGACATTATTCCAAATATTACTCTTTTCCCAAACATGGAGCTTATGGTATTTCCATCTTCACATTTGCCACCCTACAAGTAAAACTCTCTACTCTCTAACAACTTTAAATCATAGTTAGTTACTTCTGTTGTCTCAATTTATGTGTCACTCCTTTTTTTTAGTAGTAGTAGTACTATTTTTCCATTGATAAATATTTTGCGACTATTTTATTGATATTTTGATTGAATCAGTGAGAAAAGAAAAAAATATTACTTTAGTTTCGTACGAAAAACTTCGGAAGGTTTCTACTATGTAATTTTTAGTGAGAATCTATTTTCCACTATGTAATTTTTCAGTGAGCTGATTCGATGGGAAATAAGTAGGAAAATCATGTTCGATAAAACAAGTTTTTCATTGATTCGCGATGGAAAAAAACCTTTGAATCTAGTAGTGTTAGTCACATAATGTTCCCATTTAAAGTCGCATAAATTTTGCGGTTTGATATATGCATAAGTTTCATATGTTTTTCTTGTTCTCTTAAATTTTACCTCTATTCAAATACCTTCACATAAATTGATCAGACGAGGAAAAATTAATATGATGTACTATTATCCCATGATTCATGAATTAATCCATCACTTAATTATGATATTAGCTATTTTCATTATAATGTTAATGACAATGTAATGTACACTACTAATTAATCAATTGGTTAATGTGTATATACAGACATTGGCACTAAGATTAAAGCCCCATAACAATGATGAACTTCACACATATTGGAGTATATATCATCTTTCTGTTGGCTATGCATTGTTGATTGTGATTTGTGTTAACATATTCAAAGGCATCAAAATATTGCAAGAAGAAGAGACATGGAAACCTACTTACATTGCTATTATTTCTTCTATTGTTTTCATCTTCTTTGTCTTTGAAATTACCAATTGGATCAAACACAAAGTTGATCAATTGAAAACTAAAGAAGAGGTGTCCAAACAAATACGCTAGAAGTATAGAAGTATGATATGATATTATATCTTTTTTATTCTTTTGTATTTTTCCATAATGGTGATGTTTGGACTAGTTCGCTTACATTTCAATTTGATGTTACATCGTGTTTCAATTAGTTTGCTCATATCTCAAGTTAATATCACATAATCAAGTATCCGGTAAAACATTTCTTCCAAAAAAAATATATTCAAAAGTCATATTATCAAAATATCATTAGCTAATGCATATGAAAATTTGAGAAAATTATCTATTTATTGTTAAATGACTCCTAAATGCCTAAAAATATCGTAAATCTCGGTGAGACCCTACGTACTGCTCTCCAACTCATTACATAGGGTCTCGTAAAGTTTTTTTTTCTTCAAAAAAATTATAGGAAAAGACCAAAATATTAATGGACTAACAAACACAAAAAATAGATAAAATCGTCTATTTTCTTTTAAATGTCTCCTAAATGCCTAAAAATATATGTGAATCTTGGTGAGGCCATACGTACTGCTCCCCAACTCATTACAAATGATCTCGTAATGATTTAAAAAAAAAATCTGAGAACCATATCACAAAATATTCATGGACTAACACACAAAAAAAACTGAAAAAATCGCCTGTTTCTTATACCTAAAAATATCATGCATCGTGGAGAGACCATATGTATATACTCCATCTGTCCGTAATTACTCGTTCACTTTTTCTTTTTTAGTTAAACCTAATTACTTGTCCATTTTGACAAATCAAGAAAGAACAATTTTTTTATCTACTATACCCTCAACTCAATTAATTATTTTAAAAAATGTAGAAGCTTTTTAAACCCTTAACTTTTTAATTCATACACTTTATAACATCATAGGGATAAAATGATAAAATTACTAGTTCAATAATTTTTTTTCTTGTGTCAATTTAAATATAAACAAATAATTAGAAACAGAGAGATTATAATTATAATTTATTTATTTGATCAAATAAATTGGTGATCGGATGAAAACTAACGAGGACAAGATAGTTAATATTTTCAGTCCAGAAGGATATATTAGTCTTTTCAAATACATGTAAACAACCCTAGGGTTTCTCCTCCTACAAAATCCCCCCCAATTTACACACAGCTTCAGACGCCTCTGTTTATCATCTTTTGCAGAAAAAGCTCGAGAGAAAGAGAGGAGCAAAAATGGGAGTTTTCACCTTCGTTTGCAAAGGTTCAGGAGACGAATGGAGTGCTAAGCAACTCAAGGGTGATCTAGAAGCATCTGCTTCTTGTACCTATGATCTTCAACGCAAGCTTGTTAAAGCTGCTCTTTCTTCTGACTCTTCTGGTGGTGTTCAGTCATCTTTCTCCTTTGTTACACCTTCCTCTGCTGTTTTCCAGGTATAAAATTTAGTGGGTCTGTTTTATTTTTCCTCTTTATGAATATTCTGGATCTGGGTATTTTACCTAGTATTGAAAGATTTTGAATTTGAGATGTGTAGATTGAATGATCAGTGGAACTGTGAATCGGAATATGTTGGTTTATCTCTCTGATTTAACCTGTGTATGAATTCCTCATGTGCAATTTTATGGTACTAGGGATTTTGAATAAGAAGAAACGAAAGCTGATTGGCTGTTTTGTTGGTTGTGTTAGTATTTTGGGACTACACTGGGATTTGATCATCTGTTTGTGGCTTGATTAGTTACATTGTTTGATAGAATCAGTGCTTGTGTGTTGTTTGTTGAGTGTTTATAAATGGGGGATTCTGTGATGATACAATTGAAGGCTTGTTTCTCTAAACATTCGCAGTGGCCGCCTAAGATCTTTCGCCTTCGCCAGGCTTGAGAGATAATGCTGCTTTTATCCTTCCTTGGATGTCTGAGATCCCCCAACTGCATCGATTTACAAAACTTCGTTTTATTTTTCTAGTTTCATATTTGAGTGTTGTTTCTGAATTATTCGTAGTCTCAATTTTGGAATGAAAATAACACGGGCATCACTATGGTGGAATGGGTTCTTCTGGCCTGATTACATACGCCAAGTTCCTCATAACGCGTTCATCTTAATATATTAAGCACGGGCAGGGTGTGTTGCAGCCTCGACTGACTTTGAATTTGTATATTTTCATTAAGAATTGTTAGGTTTGTATGCTGTGGACATGATTGTTATCCTCATTGTTTGTTTGCACATTGTATAGGTGATCATTGGTGGTGGAGGCGGCGGTGGTTTCATTGGTGGTGGAGCAGCTGCAGAAGCAGCTCCAGCTGAGGAGAAGAAGGAAGAGAAAGAAGAGAGTGACGACGATATGGGATTCTCACTCTTCGATTAGATTGAGCATTACTATATAGTAGTACAATTTTCTGTTGATTTCATCTTTTGTTAGCTTCATTTTGTTGGTTCTAAAGTTTTGATTAAAACATTGGATTATCAGTTGCTGTTTAGGTGTCTAATGACATTCTGTTTTATGCTTCTATAAACTCATTTTTGCTATTGTTTTGAGTTTCTTTTATTAAAGAATGGCTGAAATCTATCTAAAAGTACCAACAATTTTGAACTGATGATTGTACTTGTGGATTTTTGTCACACTATGCTTCATTCCTTGAATGTTAAATTGCTTTAGAAAGTGTTAATATATTGTAATTTTTCATTGATGATATGCTTTAAATAGAGGTTCAAATGTTTAAATGATAATAAATTTACTTGATGTGGCAACATAGAATATTAAGACAAGTTAAAAGAGATTATCTATATATTTAACCAAATGCTAATTATTTTCTTCTTTTTTTTCTTCAATCATAACTCTTTTATTTTTAACTGGTTTTAAAAATTGATTATGCTTTACCTATAAAAATAATTTGCATAAAACACGAAACCATCAACACTTGGACAGTTTTTCAAAAACAGTTTGTTTTCATAATATTTTTTGAAACAACATTTTTAGAGTAGTGAATAGTATTTTCAAAAAAATATATACTGTCGTTTAATTAGATTACATTGATTCAATATTTTAAACAAAAAATTTAGATATTCAAAAGATATACGAAAAATATTATAGGTTTCAATTTTTGCATATCAATATAAAGAAAAAATACATCATAAAATGTTAGTCATAGTTATTATTGTTTGATTCTTAGAAAAAAAAATTGATAATTAAAAAAGCGAAAAGGTCTGGTGGAACCCTTATACTTGTATAAGTTTGTATTTTGAATCCTTCCACTTTACACCTTTGTCATTTGGACTCTTAAACTAAATTAAAATGAGATTTTTAAACCCCTCCAATCATGTGTGTAACTCACTCTCCTTTATATTATTGACAAGTTGTATCCACATCAAATATATTAATGCAACATCATAATTATTTAATAACTATTTTTAAAAAGTATTAAATAAAATGTAATATAATAACATTTTAATGTATAATTGGCATTTCTAATTCTTTTTCACTATTTCACGACCAAAAGAAAGCCATCGCTCGGTGTCATTGCATTTTTGTCGGCGAAATCACACTGAAGAAGAATCATTCTCTGTAACGTCACCGTTAAGCTCGGCTGCAGTAGAAGTTGCATCCGTCCAAAACTCTCCAGCATTTTCCACCCAAAAACCCTAACAGAAAATTCCCTTAATCTCAAACCCACAACAAAAAATATTCAAATTACTCCTCTTGCAGTTTATAGGATATGACAATGATGACTTTCTCCTCACATTCCGACTCTATTCCGATTTCAGAACCTCAGGAGTGAACTTAAGAAGTAACCACAAAGAGCTAGAACAAGCTACAAACGGATTCAAGGAAGAATTAGGAACTGGAGCTTAAGCCCGTTGTCTTCCACCTCTTCTCCTCTCCCCATTCCCGTCGTGAAACAACCGTCGCCACCAACAAAGAAAGTCACCACCGCTGCCACCACATATACTCTCTTCCTCACCATCTCCATCCTGTCGCACATACTCGCCATTTTTCCTTTCCTCCTTCTTCAACCATCACAAAATTACCAACCTAAGCAGCAGCCGCACCATCCGATTTGACCGAAATCGCTTCATTGTCGTGACTAGATTTTTCAACCCTCACCCGCCTCATTCTCCCCTCTACTGACTATCACCGTGTCTCTCATTCAATCAGCAGGACTAATCACAAGAACTTAGTCCAACTCCTTGGATTCCGCAACGAAGTCCAACACCGCCTTTTGGTATGAACACATGAAAATCGGCTCAATAGAACATGATTCGGCCGGATTGGCGGCGAAAGCGTCGCCGTCAAGAAAGATTCCCATGATCCGTACTTAGATTTTCGTCCACCAGGATCTACTTGAAGTTGCTAGAGTTGGAAAACAATTAAGCTTTGGGGAAGAAGAAATAACTTTTTAATTAATTTTTTTTTTTAAAAATATTTCTTTTATAATTTTAATATTTTTTTAACCTAAAAAAGTTGTTCACTCGTATGCATGACGTCACACACTTTTGCCAACTTAACCATCTTAAAGACACATAAACTTGGTCAATGATCCGAGAAATTTGTTAACTTATATTTTATTGAGTTTAAGAATCCAAATAACAAAAGGATAGATAGAACGATTTATAATACAAGCTGATACAAACATAAAGGTTCATTGAACCATTTAACCAATTAAAATTTGGACAAAGAAAGTACTTATTTATGTAAATTTGAAATTAGAGGCTTTCTATTCGTGGAAATTACTATTTTCTGTCCTTACTTATTCCCTAATTCACAAAACGCCTCCCCAAAATCTCTAGGGTTTTATTTTCACCAAAAAAAATTCCAATTTCATTTCATTGTTAGATACAGAGATTTTCTCATAAATTGTTCCATCTCTAATGGAAGAAGCAAAGGAGAGAGAGAAACTGACGCTTGTGACCCGAAAATCCTTTTTCGGACTACCCACTTCTTGCCCTAACTGTTTACCTGTTTACGTTTACCTCAAATTCTCCGCAACTCCATTTGATTTGGATTTCAATCTCAATAACCCTGATTCTGGTACTTCTTTTTGCTTACTAATTATCAAAATTTAATCTTCAAAATGATTTTTGTTATAGCTATTTTCTGAGTTTTTGGTAATAGTTACTTAATGCTATCAAAATTATGCTTCTGGATGCAAAAGTGTATAAGTTTAGTGTCATTTTCTTGTTTCAGATGATCATATTTTGTTATCATCTAAGATGTTGATTTTTGGTGTTTTCTGTAAGTTTCTGATTGTTTAACTTGGATTTTTGAATAATGAGATAGTTTATGTTCGATTTAGCTCCAAATGTTGGACATATTTATCCTAGATATGTGAAACTAACGAACAAAGTAGGTTAGAGAGAGTTAATGTGGTTCTTTTATACACAGTTGGTTATCTAATGAAGTGGCGGAATATTTCCTGTGAAAAATAGGGAAACAATGCAAATTATGAAAAATCTAATATCAGTTCTTATGATATGTGTTCACCAGATGACATATACTTGTCATTAGGATACAACAACTGATAATTCATATCCTCCTTTGTTCTAGCAGTGTTCAACTATTCATTACTTTTGGTGTTTTAGACGAGTCAAACTTTTAGCATCTAAGAGTGCAGCCTAGAGGTCAATGAATTTGGTTGGAAATGTCATCCCTAGTGTAGGCAAAAATACTAGGTAATTTTTCTCATTTGTCCAAACCTTGGTTGATAGAATACCTGGTACTTGTGATGGTAGGAGGTTGAAGGTACCCTGTAGAAAAATTGAGGTGCGCAAGCTGGTCCGGACACCACAATTATAAAAAAAATTGCTTTGGTTGAAGTGGGATTCTTGAGTTTGCCTGATTCAGTTTTTTTTTTTTTAAGATCTATGGTGGTTAATTTTCTTGATGGATAAAGAAAATTTTCTAGTCTTTTATTTCTTCTTGAAGGTCTTCGTTTCAGTGTAGAAGCAGACTCTCCAAATTTATGAGCTCGAGTAATTTTACAACAATTAGGAGTGTCTTTCGACCTTAGATTTTTATAGAGCAATATTTTTCTTTTGAACTTAGTGTTCTCTAACATAGGTTAACTGTGTTTCCAAAGTATAAAGCGCAAAAAAGTTGCACGGATACCCGGTTGGAGTGTGGGAAATCTTTTGAAATTAAACATTATGCATATAACGGAAGACAAAACAATCCTAATTTCACTAGTAATTTTGATAAATAAATGCCAAATACATGTGCCATTAGAAAAACACGAGACTTATAATAGGTACAATCAAAGATCATTTGTTTAACTTTCACATTTTCACAAGTCCTACCAAGCTTTAAAATATCAGAATTTGATCATAATATAATTCCTGCTCAAGATCAATGAAATCTCTATCAAACCATCATTATATTGTTCGTTTCTTTCTGTTTCCTCTTTATCTTCTAGTATCACGTGTCTAATCAAACCATAAAACTCCTCTACACCATGACCTACTTTCCTCCCGGTCGAGTTAGATACTAAATAATCATATGCGAAGTTATAATATTCTTATGATGTAATTGTTTCAGGCAGGAGCGAATTTACCATGCAGTTTAAGTGCACATGAATCCATGGTCTTCCCATAAAATGAGTTTTTTTCCTTTCGTTTTTGCATATTTTAAAATTGATCTAATATTACCTACTGACACCCATTCTGCAAAAAGGCTTAATGATGCACTTGATTGGAAGCTGAGTTGTCTACCTAGAGGAACAAGGATAGTTCCCACTTAACGCATTTTTTCCCTTTCTATAGTAGTGGGTCCATGTTTTAGAAATCCTAGAGCCACCTATAGTTATAGCCCCAGTATTTTGGTTCAGTTGTAAGGATGCAACAGAGATGTACTTTCTTAAAGGACTCACAATTTCTCTATACTAATCTGCATTAGTTCTGAACAAACACAATGAACATGAAGGATCATTTTAGGAAGTTGGAACTAAGTCTTCTTGTTGTTCTTACATAATGTCAGACTCGGTTGTTGTAAAGGTTTGTTTAGTTTTGTTAGATACTTTTATGTCCATATATGGATAAATGCAAACTTTGGAGAATCTTTGGTTAAAGAACTCCTAATTTACTTTTTTGATAAAGAGAACTCCTTATATAATTAAAAGTCAAATTATTTCGTATTAGAATGAAATGTACCCTATATCAGTAGAATGTGCTTAGAGGATTGTACCCAATTGAGATTATATTGTAGTTGAATTAACTGATTGGTAAACAAGTGCCGAAGTCCTGTTTTTCTATATAGGAAAAGAGGTTTGTATTCCTTCTATCTTCCAATTAGATGGGTTAAGCATTGGTCTTAGTTACATGGATAAATATGGCAGTAAGGCTGGCATTGGTCTTAGATACAGTTGCTAATGTTCAGATCTTCCTTGAGTATGTTCAGCATTGTTGAAGGCGCTCGTCTTAGCGCCTTAGGCGAGAGGCAAGGCGAGCCCTTATCGCCTGGCGAGCGGAGCATACATCGAAAAGGAACAATAAGGCGCAAGGCAAGGGGATTGAGACGTCACCTTTTGTTTTTTCGAAAAAGCTGATGCAGCAACTAAGAATTTAAAACGTGATTTTAGGGTTTATATCCTCAAACTTCTTTAAAAAAACAATCGAAATACCTCAAACTTCAAAGAGTCCACTGAGTTCTCTTCTTCCCTTTGATCTCTTCAGCTGTAAAAGCCAAAAAGTGACGTCGTCTTCTTCTTCTTCTTTGTTCTCCTTTCTTCTTTCTCCTCTGTTTCGGCAGTCTTTCTTCTCCGTTTTTCTTGTTTCTCCTCTCCCTCTGTTTCTGACATCAACCAGTAACCACAGCTGCATTGTGCACACCTTTTTCTTCCTTTGTTTTTTGGCCTTTATTTTCTATTTTCTGTGGATCTGCCCAGTTTTTTTCTTTTCATTTTCTAGTCCATATATTTTTATTTTCTGCTCAATTCAGTTTAGTATACTATTTGAATTGAAATATTTGTTAATATGTTATTGCTATGGAGGTTTTGGTTATTTATAGATGCAATTAAATATTTCAATTGTTGGTATTAATTGATGTCTCACTTCATAAAGGTGAGTGCCTCGACTCTCGCCTAAGTGAAGAAGGCCCTTATCGCCATACGCCTTTTCCGTTAGATGGTACATACCGTGGTCTAGCTGCTCAACTCTTTGTTTGAGTTGATTTCTAGCTCGGAATGGGGAGATTTCATGTGTTAAATGATCCAAAAGCCATCTGATTTTAGAAGAACATCTATACATACCATGTGAAGAGAATCTCGAGCTAGAGAAACCCATTTGTACTTGTGATGAAGTTAGATATATTTACCAATACTTGAAACAGGGAAGCAGAGAATGGGTGGGACTGAGTCTTTGAATTTTTCCTTTAAGTAAGCCGAGTCCAATATAGATGATACAGTGATGTGTTTGATGATGATTGTTTCAAGAATAAAAGAGCATAAACTTAGGGCTCCAAGATAAATTTGTAGCAATTGAATGGTAAAGCTTATTGATAAATTTGGCCAGTAAGCTCTATCGCCAAAATATTTCAGTTATAACTTTTATGCAGTACTGTCTTTTTAAGTAGGAATTCCTAAGTATTCTCTCATCAGGCTAACAATTTCAAATGAGAGAATTTTGTGTAGTGCCTTTACGGTTTTCTCCATTTGGTTTATTCATTTTATCTGTCAATCAGGTTTTGCAATATTTTGAGTCAATTAATACGCAATATCCTTTCTTTCAGCACATTGAGTCATCCTATAGGTTGATTGCCCAATTTATTGTGTTTTCGCCAGATCAAATACCTTATGTCGAATCTGGTACATACGTAGCCTACAACAATGAGAAGGGTGGAGTTATCCGCAGTTTAAGCCAAGATGGTTTCGTTGATTTGGACTCTCAAGTCCGTGGTATACCTGAATGGATATCAGCAAAGGCTATGGTTGATTCATGGCTTGCAGATGCCACTATTTATGAACTCTGGGTGGGTTCTGACGGAACTTCTGCACACAAGATTTACTATTCAGATCTCCCGTGGCCACTTGGAAAAATCTTGTACTTAAAGCAAGTTCATGTTGTGAAACAAATTCTTGGTATTACAAAAGAAAATGCTGAAAGAAGAGAGGAAGAGGTAATATAGTTCTATTGGTACCTGTTTTTTTTCCTCTATTTTTCTGCACTCACATATGAGAGCAAATCTCCCAGAACGGATTTTGTCTAAATTTGTATTTGCAAGTGTTTTCTAAGGTGCATGAGAAGGGGAAGGGAAAGGTCTAGTGCTCATTCAACCTTACAACTTAGCTATAAATTAACTGTTAGCTACAATTATATCCTCGAAGAGAGTAATCAAATTTATGGATTTTTCTGCAGTAGGAAACTATTTATCTTGTAGAAATCCTAAAATAGTGGCAAAAAAACAAATAGATTGGAAATTAGAATGAAATAGGCCTGAATGGACTATGGAGCATAATGGATACTCTGTCAGTTTCAATTTGTTTGTCCTACTTCCCTTTTTAGTCCGTTTATAAAAGAATGTCTCCTTCCTTTTTTGGCAACTCTTTAGTTTCAACCTTCCACACAACTTGTTTAAGACCACAAGATTAAATGACATTTTGCTACATTCTACATACCTTCAATTTAAGACCATAAGACTCAGAAGTCTTCTTTACTTTCTTAAGCTCCGTGCCAAGTCAAATAGGATAATAAAATTGAAACGGAGGGAGTATTAGAAATCATAAATCCCACTCAAGCTAGTTTGAGGTCGAAGTGTTGTAGAAACTATGCAGTCTCTGCATTGCTGTGGGCAGTGTTTAGGAAAGCGAGCGCTTAGCGATGAAGCGAAGCGGTGCGAGCCATCTACGCTTCACAGACTAGAATAAGTATGTGAGCGCTTCATCGCTTAAAGGGAGCGCTTCATCGCTTAAAGCGTGAAGCGGGGCCTTATCGATATTTTCCACTTCACGCTTCCCTGAATAGTGGCTGTGGGAAGAATCCAGACAGTTGAATGAGATCCCCTATTTGCTTCATTTGTGATCTTTCTTGCAGCTTTAATTTCACATATTGTTCATTATGGGGTTAATCAAAACCTTTTGCTGGACAGATTTACAGGAATGCCAATGATGCCTTTAGTGCTTTATCAACTAGATTAGGGGAGCAGGCCTATTTCTTCGAGAACAGGTTACCTCATCCAACAAAATAACTAAGCAAATTTATCATTTTCTTTGCATCATTATTTACTAATCTCTCTAAAGTTATCTAACAGGCCGACAAGTTTGGATGCAGTTTTCCTCGGACATGCACTTTTTACACTGTATGCATTGCCTGTGAGTACGCTTTGGCTTTATTTAACCAATTTTACGTGCTTAGTTTTTGTTCAGACTTGTACTGTAATTATATGGTAAATTTGGAAGTAACTGTTTTAATAATAATAGTTACAACTTATAGTTACTAGGTAGAGATAAAAATTGGTTTCCTCTCATGTGAAACAAGAAGTTAAACAATCTTGTGCCTGTCTACATGATTGTGTAAGAAGGGAACAAGTTATTGAGATGAAGAAGAAGCACTGGTCAACTGACACTAGAATTACGTTCATTTTGGAATCGTTGGGAATAATATTTCCTGAGCAGTAAAACTGCTTGATTAAGAAAATGGTGCTGTGTGGCTGTTTCAAAGCTCATTTGAATGAGAGTGGTTTTGTTTGCAACAAACATGAAATATGCACAAGTAGATGCCTATGCAAAAATTTGAAATAGTTAAAGATGTTTAAAAGTATTTGGAATGTGTCAGAAGTTGACTTCTTTAATCTGGGACTGGTTGGAAAGCACAGCAGGCAGTTCATTGTTTTTATCTTACACAGCCCTTTTGTTTTATGAGAGCAGTGCAAAATAGATGTGATTTTCACTCTGGCACTTCCACTAATTACCTTTAAACTGTCTGTCTGCTGATAGGAAACTTCAGTGCTCCGAAGCAAGCTCTTGGAACATGATAATCTTGTAAGATACACTGAGAAGTATAAAAGTGAACTGGTAGATTCTAGCGGATCATCATCTTCCGGTACACATTCCCAGAGTGATCCTTCTTCATCTGTGCCAAGGCGTCCTTCACAATGGAGTGAGTAACTTTCTGATAGTACCATGTTATTCTGCTTTATATAGATTTTGGTTGTTCTCTTCCATTTTTTTTGGAATTCTTGGGTGTGATAGTCTGTTAGTTTGCATCATAAATATATATTTTCCTGTTCTATGTTTCTGTTAAAATTTAAAAATTCAAATCTTGAAGGCCTATGCTCCGGTTTTAATTGTTGGTCGAACTCCTTACCATGCCTGCTAAAACTCTGATCTTTTTTAATTTAGGGCTGTTGTTTGTTCGAGGGATAAGCGCATTTAATAATCCCAATACTCAGTTTTATTTATGCAACACTTAGTTTCTGGTATAAATTTTTTATTTAGTTCTATAATTTCTGCATAAGTAATGTAAATATGAATTTTTTTTGGAAGTTGTGTGGTAACCCTGTCACATTTTATGGAATTAGCCAATGGTAGCTCGAAAGTGTACCACTAGTAGTATAACTTAGTCTGGGAGTAGCCAGACACCTGAACTTTGCTTTTGATATTTCATTTAGATAACTAATCTTTATTTCTGACATATTGAACACTTCGACCTGTTGGATTTTTTTATTAAGTTCTAAATTCTGGCATGGCGGATTGTGCATTTCCCATCCGAAATATATAGCTAATAAAATGACTTTAGACCCATTAACTGGAAATTGTTGTTTCTTTTCAACCCCCTCATTGACTCAGCTTCCAATTTCTCTCCTGTCAATACCACCCTCCACAAATAAAGGAAAAAAGAGAAGAAAAGTGTAAGGGTAACAAAATATTGGAGTTTTGATTTTTGGGTTCTTCTCGGCAATAAGAATGAGTTAGTGCGTGGGTTATCGCGGGGTGGGGGATGTTGAGAGCATAAAGACCGGTGAATCACCTATGCCAAGTTTGCTACAGAGGAAGAAGAAAAGTCGTTGCAATTTAGTTGCAAATCTGAGCCGTTAATCTCAAGATAAGGGAGTTAAGACTGTTGGTTGAGACTTGAAGTTGTTGAGGAAGGGTTTGGATTTGGACGTCAGAGAGGAGGCTTAGAAGAAGGAGAAGAATGAGTAAAACAATTAAATTGCTACGTCTTTACCTTTCTATTTTGTATTGCAACATGCCTTCCATGCATTTGTTTTTGCTACATCAACTGCATTTAAACTTCATGCGTTTGGTAGTTTTTGTATTGACATATCAATTAATGTTACTGTGGGAGGAGACTTGGAGCACTTCCCAGTTTTGATGGAGTTGCACTAAGGATCAACCTTATAATCTTTTTTTATTTTCCTTGGTCATTGATACATGAACAAGAAAAATTCAAGGTGATGTGCCATGACATATGTTATTTGGGGATGACATTGCTCTGGCTGATGAGACTCGCGGCAGCGTTAATGCCAAGCTGGAGGTTTTGAGATGGACCTTGGACTGTATTACTGTAAATGATTCAGTTTGAGCAGGGCCAAGATAGAGTACTTGGTGTGCAAGTTCAGTGACATAGAGCATGAGGCTGCTGTGGAAAGTGAGACATGATACACAAGTCATCCAAAAGGGAGGAAGTTTTAAGTATCTTGAGGATATTATCCAAGAAAATAGAGAGATTGAAGAGGTTGTCACTCATCGTATTGGTGGAGGGTGGATGAAATGCAGGCTCGCATGTGATAAGAAGGTGCCACCAAACCTTAAAGGCAGGTTCTACAGGGTGGTAGTTGGACCAACTGTGTTGATGAGCCAGTCAAGAACTCTCACGTTTAGAAGTTGAAATTTGTGGAAATGAGGATGTTGCAATAGATGTGTAGGCATACTAGGAGAGATAAGATTAAAAATGAGAATATCCATGATAAGGTTTAGTAGTTCCGGTGGAGGACAAGATGCGGAAAGCGAGTTGAGATGGTTTGGGCATGTGATGAGGAGAGGCAGGGATGCCCCAATGCAGAGGTGTGAGAGGTTGGCTATGGATAGTTTCAGGAGAGGTAGAGGTATACGGGAGAAGTATTTGGAGGTGATGATTAGAGAGGACATCACACAATTTTAGCTTATCCAGGAAATGACCTTTAGATAGGAGGGCGTGAATGACATGAATTAGGGCAAAAGATAGCTGTCATGATATTCGTCCATATTAGTAGGTGTAGTATTGCTCCTGTCTTTTGATTTCTACTTTCTGTTGTTTCTTGTACTCCGACTATCATATTATTTTACTGTAGCTATTGTCCTGTTACTATTTTTTTTTTTTTTTGCTACTATATGGTTGTTTTGTTCTATTTATTCATTTAGGTTCGAAACCCAAAAGCAAGCCTAAGAGGGAAAAAACTGAGGAAGAGAAAAAGTTCCGTAGAAGGGCTAAATATTTTCTGGTCACTCAGCTAGTTGCAGTTTTAGTTTTCCTCTCTCTCCTTGGAGGATCTGATGCTGCTGAAGTGGAGCTTGATGAAGATGATGATGGTGCGGATTATGATTGAGCAATGAGCGTGGGCGCCTAGATCTTCACTTTTAGTATTCCCTCTTTATAATCTGGAAAATTTTGAATTCTTCGTGGTGTACAAATTGCTGCCATGAATTATGGCATCACTGTAGAATAAATTGTTTTTCTTCTTCATAAATCGTGTCCCCTTCAGAAAAATAGGGTAACGGACAAATATGAGAGATGGAATTTACAGTTTCTTTTTACTTTTTATGATTTGCTATAATTTTTTGTTTTCAACTTCAGTTTTGATGGATGTTGGAAAATGGTAGAAACATTCATGCTTTGGAGGTGGTTTCTCATGATTGTAAAAGTTAATTTGGTTCATTCTCATGATCATTCAATGTCCAGTAAAGGATAAGGCATTTAGACTTTTTAATAATTTTTAAACTTGATATGAGATATATAAAATAGTATATCTAAACGATGTTACACTTAGAAATCATCTATATAAGTGTAAAGTGTAAGACGATTCTTAGAGAATTTTATAAGGTCAATTCTATATGCATTTATGAAATCAGACGGTGTTCATTACTTAAATGAATACAACAATGGGAATCAAAGACAAGTTGATGATTTATCGTTTAATATGTTGTTTAGGTATATACAAAAGTTTGACGATTTCTAAATATCAATTCTACTTATTGACCTAGTGTATTCAATATACGCAGAGAGAAATGAAAAGTTTTTTTTTTTAATGAAAGAACTTTGTCCCTAATTGATGAGAAAGAGCAAGATTCGTGTGCTTATACATAAAAATACGTTTAACTTAACTTTTGACATAATTAATGCAAGCAATATACTTAATGAACAGTTCTTCTTTTGAATTAAGATGCAGTCAAGAAGTTGAATAGTAAACTAAGATATAATATAAGAAATAAAAATAAATGACATATATATGACGTGGTTTCTTTAGGACTTAATTTTCAATTGTTTTGTGAAGTTGATCGATGCTGAAAGAGAACATACTGTCTCTTGATAATTCGAACTCACAATTTTCATTTGAGTAATTCCTCTTTTATTTTAAATTCTCCCTTCAAAACATATTTTATGCACTATTTCTAAATATAGAAAAAGTCCTCGACAAAATAATAAAATTCAAAATAAATTGAGAATTTTTCAGGGTTTGAAATGTGTTGAGTGCGTTAGCCATTACGATCGATGAAAAATTCTACATTCAATCATCAAGTGATTTCTTCCATTCTCTTTACATTCTATATTTTTTTTATTTGGTTACTTCATTTATTACTTTAAAAACCCCCACTTTTTGGTGTGTTTAGCGTGGAGGAAAATATTTTTCAATTTTTATTTTAGTTTGTTAGATCAAAATGTTATGAAAAATATCTTTTCTAGAAAAATAAGCTTTTTAAGTTGCATAAGTCACATTCCAAGTTTATCGCCACCTCCTTACCGACCCAACCTTCACTTGTTCATCTCACCATCAAACTCCCACTCTCTATCCTTATCTGCTTTGTAATATTTTGTTACATAACATATAAAATATTCTTCGAATATATAATATTTTCTTACTTATTTATCAAAACATTAAAAAATAAATAAATTGGGATGTCTCCTTTCTGTTTTTTTTTCTTCCTTTCTCGCTTATATTCAATTTTGCTCAATTTGTTTCACTTTCACACCTTTTTATCGTCACATATCAAAATACTATATTAAGCACAAAATAATATAGATCGAACGTAGATTGTGATGTAGTGGTGTGACTACTTCGATCCTTAATCAGAAATCTCTGGTTCGAGCCCTCAATATAGAGAAATTTTGTCGGAAGCGTCACCTCCCAATGGATATAAGAATATCCAAGATTTAATATATATGTATGAAAAATAATTTTAAGCTATGCATTTTGCCCAATTTCCTATATACGTGTGCTATTTAAATTTAATCGAAGATCTAATATAGATCCAAACACCGACTAAGAAACCCAAAAAAGCACAAAATAATATAATTAGTACTCAAACGAAGTCGACAACAACACTAAAATATGAAACAAATAGTGACAACATATATATATTTTTTGGGGCTCAGATCCAATTGCATACATTTTTATTGGAACAATTGACTAAGCCAATCAAATAAATTGGGAGGCCTTGCTGTAAATACTTGTCTTCACTTAATAGTTCCCACACACAAATCACTTCAAAGAAAATAAAAAGATCATTAATTACATCAAAACTATAGGATATGGCAAAGTCAACAATATTCCTTGCTCTCCTCTTATGCTTCATTCTCATTTCATCCAATGGTTTGTATTTAATTCTCAATCCATTTGTCATTTCAATATCTATGATTATTCACAATAATATTAATTAGAAAATAACTAAATATGAAATGTACACGAAATATTGTCAACGTGCAACACCTATTAAATTAAATTGATAGAATGATCCACCAACATTGTACTAATATTAATATGCTACACTAGCATGTATTAAAATCCAACAAAGCATATGTCATGATTTAAAATAAATGAGAGATGTTTGTGTTACTATAAATCATTTTATTAAGGATAAAATAAATATTTTAAAGTTAAATTGCTGTTAATATAGAAATGTTTTTTTTTTTTGGACTAACTAAAAAAGAGACGAGTCATATAAACTGAAACAGAGGGAGTATATAATCTTAATATTTTGAAGAGAAATTCATATATTTCAATTTTAACAAATGATTTTAACCAATTTTTTTTTTTTATATGATAATTAAGTTGTTGTTTCATGTAGAGATGCAAGTTGTTGAAGGGAAACTTTGCTATTGGAGGAGCCATGAATATCGTACAAAATTTTGTTTGTTTAGTGGGATTTGTAACAAAAAGTGCAAAATAGAGGATTCAAGGGCAACCAAGGGTGAGTGTGTTAGAAAAGGCCTTTTTCGTTATTGTTTTTGCTATCGCAAGTGCTAAGTCTATTAATGTATCAAATTATCATAAATAAATTATTAAATGGTGTGTGAAAGAATAAAAATACTACCAATTCATTTGAATTGTAGTGATTGTGATGAGGAAATAATTCTAAATTACTATGTCTTATTATGACATTGTACTATATCTTTGTGTGTTAAGTGAAGTAATTAATCTATATATTTATATTTTAAATAAATTGTTGATTGTAATTTTGATTGAATTGATTAATGGATATGTTATTATTAATCTGAAGATGATGTTGAAGAGTTTTTATTTTGTTTTGCACTTAAATAGATCATGATTGAAGTAAGTACTACATATATTAGACGCTTAAAGTTAAGTTCATCTGTTTAGTTTCGTCGAAATATTATTATTCATGTTGAGATTGAAATAATCAAGGCGTCATGCACAAATTAATAATTTCAAATCTTGAATATAATTATAAATCAGATGACAAAGAAAATTATACCAAAAAACATAATAATTTAATATGATTTAACTAGTTGACCTACATATGAGAAAATCCCGGGTGACTCAATGCGCTTAGAAATGAGGTATATGCCTTAGGCATCAAAATAAGGGCTTAATTTTTTTAGTAATAGTAAAATAATTCTAAGACTTATTTAATAAAAAAAATATACTATATTTTTGAATCTATGTGTCGTTCTTTTAGTTTGTTTCAAAATACTAAAGAATGTTTCTTTTTATGGATCAATTTTAAAAATTTAATTTTTACATGATAAGTTTAAGATCACAAGATTAAAAAATATTTTAGTATATATATATATCTTTGGTTTAAGACCATAAGAAATAGAATTTTTTTATAAATTCATATCTTCTATATCTTCTTCTAAAAGTTGAAATTTGTCACTTAGAGCTCCTTTTAACTATATACGTTTTTTGTCATGAGTTACTCATATAACAGAATAATCTGATCCGCTTTAATCCGATTTAAGAAGTTATCAGATAAGAGATTAAAACAAGGTATCTCGTTCTATTATAGTAGAAGTACGAGTAAAGCAACTGATATCAACATGCTTGCTTATCTGTAATTTAAATTTAAGTAGGGGACAATTTTGACTGTTCACTACACCTATACATATAGATTTTTTCATCGATAAAGCCAAAAGATGCCTCTTTTTTATTCACTTTCTCATTTTGTTTCTTAGCATTTCAAAGAGTAAACATTACGTGGCTTTGCATGTATTGCCAACAATAAAGCATATCAAGTTATACTGATTATAGCCACTAATTAGTTTCTCTTCTTCTTTTTAGTTAACTTCTCTTTAATGATTGCATTTTTGTCCTCAAAACACAATTACTTCCCTGTGATGGTTATACTTGCATGATTCAAGGGTAACTTGTGGTGATGAATTCCACAACACAAGATTCATTCTTTTCCGCTCACAAGGGAAAACATGAAGTTCTATGATAAGTCATTTAATTCAACTAATCAGATAACAATTAAATTTTAAATAATTAGAATTGGTTCTGATAAGACAGCTTAGAAGAGTACTAAATGTATACATCATTTATCAATGTTATCAACGGCAAATGCTTAATGACATTACTACAATTAATAAAACACACGAAAGTGTCATTCAATTGGATTTTCTTTTTGAAGTACTACAAAATAAAATTGTTTAAGCATTAATTACTTAAGGATAATAGTTTCATTGTAATTAAATAGTATATTATTAGAGGTAATTAGTATTCTATAAGTATTTTTAAAGTCTATAACTATAATTTGATTCAATGACAATTAGCTAATTTCGTAATTACTACTATGTATATTTATTGCCTTAAAGTTGATTTTTCTCCATTGAAACGAAAAGTTAATTTTTTATCTTTGAAAGAATTGTGCAAGAACAGGTGCGGGCCCCTGCTTGCACGGGCTAAGAATAATTCTTATCTAGTATTATAAAAAGAGGGAATACTTACCAAATAACTGATAAATAATCCGAGTTCGAAGCTTATAGGGCAAACAAATTTGACAAAAATTCCAAAAGGGCATATTAAAAAAAAATTAACCAAAGGGGCAAAATCGCTAGTAGGGTAGCGATTTTGGTTTGACTATGTTATTCCGTTAAACAATCAAAATCGCTGACTTACCAGCAATTTTATCCAAATTTTTTTCATTTTTTAAAAGTAAATCGTTGTTCGTGCAGCGCTTTTGGGAAATTTTATTTTTTTTAAAAAATTGCTGCGATAACAGCGATTTTGGTGAAACTTTTTTTTTTCTTCATTTTAGTAGCCTTTGTCTATTCAAGTTACTAAATAAAAAAAATAGTAAATTAATGAAGATAAAGATATAATTATCTTTCCGCTTATAGAAAACCACTTAAAGATTATTTTTTTTTTAAAATTTTTTCACCAAAATCGCTGCCTTTAAGGAAAAAAAATCTTTTCCGCCTAAATCGCGGCATTTGATTTTTTTTTTTTTAGTAAAGTCGCTGCCATTGCAGCGATTTTGTTTTTTCTTTAAAAAAATGTTTCTCAAAAACGCTGCACGGACAACGATTTTCTTTTTAAAAATGGATAAAAATTGGACAAAATCGTTGGTAGGTCAGCGATTTTGATTGTTTAACGAAATAACGGCGTCAAAACAAAATTGCTACCCTACTAACGATTTTACCTTTTTGGTTTAATTTTTTTTTGATATGCCCTTTTAGAATTTTTGTCAAATACTTTTACCCTTTAGGCTCCGGACTCTAAATAATCCCAACTCTTAACAAATAGATCCTTTTCCATTTCATAGGAAAAGAATGCAAGAAGGAAAAAGAGAGAAAATATAAAAACCTCTTTCTATCAAAAGATGAACAAAAAGTTCAACACAAACAGAGAATTTAGTTGGTGACAATAAAACATTGTTTCCTTGACATTTAAGCTCATTTGGAGCAATCTCTTGACAAAGATTTTGTGTCATTATCGTTAATTAGTACACAATATCATGTCTGTTACAAATTTTAAACAAAGGAAATATATAATAATAATTATTGAGTTCATGGTTAAATATTAACATATCATATTTAGGAAATTTGTCAATACACATATAAAATTTTAATTACTGAATAATCACATAATCAATTAGTAATTAAATCAACCTGATTATATCTCTAAATAAGGTGTCATTTGTATATAATGAATAACATAATAAGTAAATACCAACACACAATATGAAAATAACAAACGAACAATTTATTTAAATTATTAGATTACTTCACTTGACATTTAAAAAAAGAAAAACTATAGTACTTACCCTAAATATAGAACTACAATTCTAATGAATTGCTAGTGTTTTTATTCTTACACACATGACACAAGATAACCACACCACTAATTATTTATTTATCATAGTTTCTATAGTACATAATGTGAGAATATTTGATGCTTCTTAACACTTGCGCCAACAATAACAATAACGTGAAAAAGTGCTTTTTCTAATGCATTGACCCTTAATTGCCTTGGAATACTCTTGCTTACACTTAATGAAACAAGTATCACTCAATAAGCAAAAACGGGTACGATATTCTTTGCTCCTCCATCGACAAGTTTTCCCTTCAACACCTTGCATCTCTGCATGAAAAAATGGATGATGAGTACGTAAAATTATGGGCGGAGCTAGTAAGGGTCTAGGGGGGCAGAACTAGTACTCCCCCGTTTAAAAAAGGATGACCTAGTTTGACTTTGAACGAAGTTTAAGAAAAGAAAAAAAGACTTTTTAATCTTGTGGTTCTAAATTAAAGTTATGTCAAATGTACCAAAATGTCGTTTAATCTTGTGGTCTTAAACACGTCAGGTGGAAAGTTAAAGTTAAAGTGTTACCTAAAAAGGAAGTGACTCATTCTTTTTTAAACAAACTAAAAAGGAATATAGAGACATTCTTTTTGAAACGGAGAGAGTAATTATTATTGAATCCTCTTCAATTTCATTTTTTTTAATATTTTGAACCACTTAATAAAAATTTTGTTTCTGTTTATATGAGTAATATTCATAGAGATCGATCGGTTGCTAATGAAAGAAATGACAAATTAATTAACTTAAGAAGTACAAACCATTGGATGAAATGAGGAGGAAGCATAAGAGGAGAACAAGGAATATTGTTGACTTTGACATATTCATATATAATGTATACTTTTAATGTAATTAATGATCTTTGAAGTGATTTGTGTGTGGGAACTTTATATTAAGTGAAGACAAGTATTTATAGCAAGGCCTATTTTTTTTTTAATGGTTTAGTCAATTTTTCCAAAATAAAATAAAATGTAAGCAACTTGTTGACTATGTCAAAGTACAAACGAGTAGTTTAAGGAATGAAGCAAAAGATATTACAATATTATTATATATAAGTTAAATACTTGATAGTACTTTTTTTTTTGTATTTTTTAAGATGGATATTTGGGCAATAAAAGAATGTAGAGTTTGGTGTTTGTAAGTTTTATATAAGAGTATATTTCTTCATTGCACAAAAGAACTACGTTTACACCGTAATTCCTTTGTTCACTTTTGCTTGTTAGTTTTTTTTTTTTTTTAAAAAAATAATTTGACTAATTATTAAAGCTAAATTAAATTAGAATTTTTTATTTAGATGTTCAAAAACTATAAGAAAAATACCATAAATTATACTTCTTTCATATTAATATGATAAAAAATACATTTTAGAATGTTAGTTAAAGTCGATGCAGTTTGACTCTTGATCGAAGAAGAACGTGGCAGATAAAACTAAACAAAGGAAGTTTCTAGATGAGTGGTTAAATTATGATTACCTTGTTAGTTTGATTAAATTGTTAATATTGGTCTAAAATTATATTATTATTCTGAATTACGATTAGCTTATTAGTAAAATTAAATCGGATATTCATGTCACAAGATGGCGAAATGAAAACTTACAAAAATATAATAAAATAAAATAACCAATTGAATTCATTTTTGTTACACAATGATCAATAGGGATGAACCTAATATTCTAATTTAGAAGAGAGCTTAGTGTTATAAAATGAAACTTCTAAAAAGATATTTGGAGCTTTGTTTTAGAGAAAAAGGAATAGAGCACAAGAGGTTTTGTTTACCTAAATAGCCAGCTAGATTTATTATTTATTTATTTTATAATATATATATATATATATATAAATATTCACTAGTTATATATGAGTTATATATATTCCTATATTAACGGCATGTTATTTTCTTATTTAAGCTAACAATTGATTGATCAATTATATAAATTAATCGTTTTCTTCGTACCAAACACATCCAAAACCTTCGTATTAAGGATGCCACATGTTTCTAATTGCTTTAATTAAGGTATGATTTGAGATATTTGACTTCAACATTTCTAAATTTTTGTGAATGATAATCCATAAAATTTTGTCAAGATAATTAGTTAATTCTTAATTATTCCAAAAGAATGATGACACATGCACACACATGAACGTGTTTCTTCTATATCTAATCAACTTTTTGAAATTATTGGAGAACTTATTCTGCAAGAAACCGCGTCATATATCATTTGTTTTTATCGTGTACGTTATCTTAGTACGTACGTGTTTTATATAAAGAAAAATATTTTTTAAGAAAATAAGTGAATTTTAAATTTATTTTCTTAAATTCGGACTCGGGGGTATGAAATTCTGTCTATTCTAGCCCAGACCAACATAGACTACATTTTATCTATATTTCAATCACTTTATTTTTCTTCCTGTTTACCATATTAAATATTTGATTATTTTCACTATATTTGATCAAATAAATCTATATATTCTTTAAACATCACATATGTTGGGAAAACGCGGACAAGCACAAAAATATATATGGTAGAAGTAATGGAAATAAAATGGGAAAATAACGACACCAAGAATTTTACGTGAAAACCCTTCTGAATAAGAAAAAAAACCACGGGCCAAGAGGAGCAACTGATATTACTACAGTAAGGAATTTTACACTGTGTAGTCACGAATACAATATTCAAAGTGACTACTACACACTCAAAAGGAACAACACTCTTTTGGTTTCCGTCTTACTAAAATATCGCTCACACTCTATTTTTCTTCACAGATTATTCTCTTGTATAGTCTATGGCATACCTCACTTTGCTCTCAAAATGGTTTTTCTCTCTAACTTGGTGTGTTCTACAAATGAGCAAGAATGCTCTATTTATAGAAGGATAAAACCATGCCTATGTCACTAATGACATAGGTAAATATAGCAAAGTCAAAAATGGGTTGCAAATCTTACCAATTTGCCAACTACCAAGTCTTAATTTTCAATTCTTATCACTATTCCTTTTTAACAATTACTTGTACCAATTGAATAGCTAAAGTTGACCAAAAAATGGGATGGATTCAACAAATCTCCCCCTCCAATCCCATTTACTGGAAGAAGGTATCTTCATCTTCTTTAGAGAAAGCTCATACCAACAAGTTCTTTGCATAAAAAGCTCATACCAACAAGTTCTTTGCATAAATCGAACTTGTCTTTCGGTATCGTCTTGGTCAGCATATCTGCAGGATTTTCACTTGTGTGGATCTTTTTGACGTGAAATGATTCACTCTCCACTTCCTCACGAATCCAATGATATCTGACGTCGATGTGTTTTGTTCTTGCATGGTACATGGAGTTCTTGCTCAAGTCTATTGCACTTTGGCTGTCACAATAGACAATATACTCCATCTGATTCAAACCAAGCTCTTGAAGAAATCGCTTTAGCCATATCATCTCCTTGCCGGCTTCAGTAGCCGCAATATACTCAGCTTCAGTTGTAGATAGTGCAACACACTTCTGCAACTTTGACTGCCATGATATAGCTCCCCCTGAAAAAGTAAATAAATATCCAGTAGTGGATTTTCTGTTATCAAGGTCACCTGCCATATCAGAATCTGTATAGCCTTTCAAGATTGGATTTGATGCTCCAAAACACAAACATTCATCTGAGCTTCCTCTAAGATACCTGAGTATCCACTTCACAGCTTCCCAATGCTCTTTTCCCGGATTTTCGAGAAATCTGCTCACAACACCAACTGCGTGAGCAATATCAGGTCTAGTGCACACCATTACATACATTAGACTTTCAACAACGGAGGAATATGGAACTTTGGCCATGTTCTCTTTTTCCTCCCTAGCTGTAGGACACATCTTCTTGCTCAACTTCATATGACTAGCAAGAGGTATACTAACAGGCTTAGCATTCTTCATATTGAAGCGCTCCAGTACACGTTCAATGTACTTCTTCTGGGACAAATAAATCTTCTTTTTATCTCTAAGATGAGTAATTCTCATGCCCAAAACTTACTTGGCATGACCCAAGTCTTTCATAGAAAAAGACTTACACAACTCTTTCTTCAGCTCGTCAATCTTGGAAGTATTCTTGCCCACAATCAACATATCATCCACATACAACAGGAGGATGATAAAATCATTGTCAGAAAATTTTTGTACAAATACGCAATGATCTGAAGAAGTCTTCTTATAGCCTTGCTCCTCCATAACAGATTCAACCTTCTTGTACCACTGTCTAGGAGTTTGTTTTAGGCCATAAAGACTCTTTTTGAGTTTGCACACAAAATTTTCTTTACCTTCTACTTTGAAGCCCTCAGGTTGTTCCATATAAATCTCTTCTTCTAGGTCACCGTGAAGGAAAGCCGTCTTCACATCCATCTGCTCAATCTCTAAATTAAGACTAGCAGCCAAACCTAGAACTGTGCGAATCGAGGACATTTTCACAACAGGAGAAAATATTTCGTCAAAGTCAATACCCTTCCTTTGACCAAATCCCTTAACAACCAATCTAGCTTTTGTACCTGGGCTTTAAGTTGTGTTCTTCAACTTTAACTTTGAACACCCACTTGTTCTTCAAAGTTCTCATGCCCTTGGGCAATTTTACCAACTCATAAGTGTGGTTCTCATGCAAAGACTTCATCTCATCTTGCATGGCTTCAATCCATTGATCCTTGTGCTCATCTTCCATGGCCTCCTCATAACATTCAGGTTCTCCCCCGTCAGTGAGTAACACATACTCATTGGATGAATAATGGAAGGAAGGAAACCGCTGTCTTGTGGACCTCCAAAGCAGAATATTTGATTCGTCCACAACTTCATGAGCAACAGGATCATCAATAACAATATCATTGTTATTATCAACATCAACATGTTGATTTGATACATGATTCTGGGTGTCACCATGATTATCAAGCCCAACAACATCATGCACACTTGTGTGAGGAACGTCATCATGATGAACTATACCATCAAAACTTGAAGATTCTACCATTTCCGCTTTGTCAATATCTTCAATTGTTTGATTCTTTATGAAAATAATATCACGGCTTCTCACAAGTTTCTTTTCAATTGGATCATATAGCCTGTAACCAAATTCATCTAGGCCATATCCAATGAAGATGCATTGCCTTGTCTTGGCATCTAACTTTGACCTCTCATCTTTTGGCACATGTATAAAAGCTTTGCAACCAAATACTCTCAGATGGTCATAGGAAACATCCTTTCCATACCAAACACTATTTGGTACATCACTTTGCAAAGCAACAGCAGGAGATAGATTAATAACATGTGCAGCGGTCAATAAAGCCTCACCCCGAAATGAGTTTGGCAACTTTGCTTCAGAAAGCAAACATCTAACTCTTTCCATCAAGGTCCTGTTCATCCTCTCAGCCAAACCATTAAGCTGAGGAGTCTTGGGAGGTGTCTTCTGGTGTCTAATACCTTGATGCTTGCAGTATTCGTCAAATGGTCCACAATATTCACCACCATTATCAGTACGAATGCATTTCAGTTTTTTTTTTTCAGTTTCTCTTTCAACTGAAGCCTGAAACTGCTTGAAGACACCTAACACTTGGTCTTTAGTCTTCAAGACATAGACCCAAAGTTTTCTCGAGCAATCATCAATGAAAGTGACAAAGTAGAGTGCACCACCTAATGTTTTTGCCTTCATTGGACCACATAAATTAGAGTGCACCAACTCAAGCAACTCTGTCTTTCTCGAAGGGGGGTAGGACTTAAAGGAAACTCTATTTTGTTTACCAGCCAAGCAGTGCTCACACTTTTCTAATTTAGCACTTTGGAAATTTGACAATAATTTCTTCTTGGCTAGAACATTTAGTCCTTTCTCGCTGATATGGCTAAGCCTCTTGTGCCATAATATTGAAGAGCTATCGCTGTCAACCGCATTCACCATATCAACACAAGCAGAGGCCGTAGTCCAGCATAGACCACGACATTTGTTACCACGAGCCACAACCAAGGAACCCTTGATGAGCTTCCATTTTCCATCACCGTTGGTACTAACATATCCTTCATCATCTAAAACACCAACAGAAATTAGGTGCAGATGAACATCATGAGCATGTTTCACATTGTTCAAAACTAGTTTAGTTCCAACGCTAGTTTCCAAACAAATTATACCAGTACCAACCACCCTAGAAACAGTCTCATTATCCATACTCAAGGTTCCAAAATCACCAGGAGTATAGGAAGAGAAAAAATCCTTCCTTGATGTCACATGAAATGCGGCACCAGTGTCCACAATCCAGCTTGACTCATCACAAGCAATATTTATCATATTCGCATCAAGGACAGTAACAAGATCTTCGGTGGTAACGGTGGCTAGGCAATTTTCATTGCCATATTCTTTAGTTTCCTCTTTGTTTTTGTTCTCCCTCTTCAACTTCCTGCAGAACTTCTTCGTGTGCCCTTTCATACCACAATGATAGCACTCAATATCTTTAAGTCTGCCTCTGGATTTGCTCCTATTTTGTTCTCTATTATGAGAACCACAAGTGTTGTTTCTCCCCCTGGGGCCAGTTATCAGGACATCTCACGAAGAAGAACCTAGAGATTTTCTTCTCATCTCTTCGTTCAAGACACTACTCTTGGCGGAATCCATAGAGATCACACCATTCGGAGCAGAATTTGACAATGACGTTCTAAATGTTTCCCAAGAGTCTGGTAGGGAACCAAGTAGAAGCAAGCCTTGAATTTCTTCATCAAATTTGATGCCCATAGCAGATAATTGGTTCATGATTCCCTGAAATTATTCAGATGGTCTGTCATCGGAGAACCATCATGATACTTCAAACTCAACATCTGCTTTATTAAGAACATTTTGTTGTTGCAGTCTTCCGAGCATACAAACTTTCAAGATGCTCCCATAGGGTTCGAGCATGTGTTTCCCCAGAAATATGGTTCAACACATTATCGTCGACCCATTGCCTAATGAATCCACAAACCTGTCTGTGCAACAGATTCCACTCTTCATCTGTTTTATTATCAGGCTTTACAGTGGTAAATACTGATTTGTAAATTTTTTTAACATAAAGCAGATCTTCCATTTTCCCCTTCCAAATGGCATAATTAACACCATTCAAAGTAACCATTCTACTTGTGTTGGCTTCCATTGTTTTTCCCAAAAAATATAGTTATCGCAAATCAAAGTAAATCCTTTCTGATGTGGAAGTTCAGACTGTGCTGCAACCACAGAGCATACTCAGATAAAACCTTGGCTCTGATACCAGTTTGTTGGAAAAACGCGGACAAGCACAAAAATATATTTGGTAAAAGTAATGAAAATAAAATGGGAAAATAACGACACCAAGAATTTTACGTGGAAACCCTTCTGAATAAGGAAAAAAAACCACGGGCCAAGAGGAGCAACTGATATTACTACAGTAAGGAATTTTACACTGTGTAGTCACGAATACAATACTCAAAGTGACTACTACACACTCAAAAGGAACAACACTCTTTTGGTTTTCGTCTTACTAAAATATCGCTCACACTCTATTTTTCTTCACAGATTATTCTCTTGTATAGTCTATGGAATACCTCACTTTGCTCTCAAAATGGTTTTTCTCTCTAAATTGGTGTGTTCTACAAATGAGCAAGAATGCTCTATTTATAGAAGGATAAAACCATGTCTATGTCACTAATGACATAGGTAAATATAGCAAAATCAAAAATGGGTTGCAAATCTTACCAATTTGCCAACTACCAAGTCTTAATTTTCAACTCTTATCACTATTTCTTTTTAACAATTACTTGTACCAATTGAATAGCTAAAGTTGACCAAAAAATGGGATGGATTCAACAACATATAAATTCAAGTATGTTTATTTTTTGGAGAAACAATTTGACTCTTATCGCAAGGTTAAAGATAATTGTGGTATTATATTTTATCTTACTGATCTAAAACTAACAAATTTTATTTCTGAAAATAAAAATAAGTATCAAAATCAATAGATTGAAAATAACATTAAATTTAAGTAAATAAGAATAAATCAGTTTTTTTTTTTAATATATAAATGTGTTGGGTAAAAATCTCAATTCGTCCATTTTATAATTTGTCGTGTATTTTGATTACTAAAAGGAATCCAAACTGAAGTAAAAAAATTTAGACGATGTGTATGATGTATCTAGAGCCTAGAGGATAAAAAATTATGGAGTTTTTAATGATAAAGTTGCTAGATTGAACAACATGGATTTTAATGATGAAGTTGCTAGATTGAACAACATGGATGTGATATAAGGGCGTATATGATTGGTTGGTTTGGATTTTTTAAATATCAAATTAAATTATTTGTGTCAGATTTTTGAATTTATAAATTAAATCAAAACAATAAAACTCGGGTTATTCAATTTCGAGTTTTTCGGATATTCAGCTTTTTTTGGTAAAGTATTCATACAAACATATAATTTACTTGTACTTCAAATTAGGGGTGTACAAAATCAAACCGAAAATCGAATCAAACTGCAAATCGAGTCACATCAGAAAAAATCCGACTAGTTATTTGAGATTTGGTGTTGAAAAAAACTACGACTATATTTGGATTGGTTTGGTTTCAACTAAAAAAAAATAAAAAAATCACTCACTGGAAATTTTTTAGTTGCGTTTTCAATTTTACACATACTTCATAAAATTTCTGACTTCGTCATTAGGGAATTCAATATATATATATATATATATATATATATATATATATAGATAGATAGATAGATAGATAGATAGATAGATAGATAGATAGATAGATAGATAGATAGATAGAGAGAAAATCCGGAGCCAAAAGGAAAAGCAAAAGTTTTCAACCCAACAAAATTGATTATTAAACCAAAAGGGCAACAAATTTATACGTCGTTTTGAAATTTTGGGATTTGGTTTGATAACTAATTTTGTTGCTCTTTGGAAATTTTTCAAAAACGCCAAACTCGTATATATTATGAATAGTAGGAAAAATGTTATAATTATAAGTCTATGACTTTTGATTTACCTTAATAAATAAAGGGTGATTTGGCATTTTGAAAAATTTCCATTTCTTTTTAATGTTTTTTGGTATATAATAATGGGAAGAACACAATTCATATAAAATGTTTATCGAATTTAACTTTGGTATTTATATTAAGACAACTATGTTTTTAGTTTTTTTATGGAATACCTTTTCTACTAGGGAAAAAATACTCTACAATTTAATCGACTCAACATGAAAAAATGTAAGATATTTGAAAATTGAAGAGTATTGGAGTGAATGAATTGAAAATGATGGCTCCTTGAAGATAAGTTCAGACAACAAAATATTATTTTTACTATTGCAAATTTAGAAAAATTTCAGTCAAATGTATGTAGACTTGAAATTTAGAGGCATTTATAAAGTATGCCAATTGCTATTAAAAATATAAATTTAGTAATAATTAAATTATTATTACTAATTAATTATCACTAAAGATCATTTACAGTAAACGATATGGGAGCGAATGAAATGTCATCGATTCCTCGTTCAAATATGAGATAAGGACATATATTTAAAAATGTTGGATGACTAAATTCCTTTATTTAATATTAATTAAGACGATTAAAAAAATATAGTCATCTTTGAATATGAGGATTAGAATATTAGAAAACCTAGTATTCTAAATATGAACATGATTAATGCAATTTCAGAGATAATATTTAGTACTAATCCAAGTCAAATTATGTCCACAGTTTGTGGATCTATTGTTATTTTTTAAAGTTTTTTTCCTCTTCTTGTGGAAAGAGCAATAAATTATATTGAAGAAAACATGAATCAGTGACAATTTTATTGAAACAATATTGGAGAAATTTCACTAGCTAGTTTAGAATTTAATTATTTAGATACACGTTAATAATTTGTAATATTATGCATTTTATCATATTTTACGCTTTTAGATATGTCCTTATGCATGTATCTCGGGATATACGAGATCAAATTAAGGGCAATTTATTCTAGATACATTACATTCGAGTGAATTCACATGTATTTGAAATACATAAACAAATTTGCCTTACCTCCTTCCATCTCGCTCTCATATCTGATATCCAAATATATGCGAATCACACTAAGTATATACAACATACATATATTTTGTATTTGTATTGAAAAATCTAGTAATTATATAAGAAAAGGATTTGGAAAATCATTAATAGAGTACATTGTTCCTCAAGTAATAAATTATTTTTTAGAAAAGCTTTGCCATTTTGATAAAGGGACGTTGAAATCTTTTAAATATTTATAAATTTTAAATTCTAAATTTATCGAGCCAGGAATGTCCTTTCCTTATAGGCACATAAGGTTGCAATACACCTACTTCTTTTCCCTAGAAATCATTTTCTAAAGTCTACAACTACATGTACCATTTTCCTAGTCTTTCATCACCATACTTATCAATAAGGACTTGGTTTGCCCTGCTGAAATTATAAATAATACGGAAAAGGGTCAAAATTGCCCCTGAACTAAGTGAAATAGATCACTTATACCCTTCGTTACATTTTGGGATCAAAAATACCCCCGCTGTTATCCTAAGAGACCAAAAATACCCTCAAGAGTTAACACCCCAATTTTTTAGTGACGTGGCATGCCACATAGGACTAATCCCTCCACCTAAGCGTTGCCAACTAGGATTATTACAAAAGAACTAGACCTTTAGTGGCGACAATAGTTGCCGCAAAAGCCCAAAAAAATCGTCACTAGGATTATTACAAAAGAACTAGACCTTTAGTGGCAATTTTTTGGGCTTTTGCGGCAACTATTGTCGCCACTAAAGGTCTAGTTCTTTTGTAATAATCCTAGTTGGCAACGCTTAGGTGGAGGGATTAGTCCTATGTGGCATGCCACGTCACTAAAAAATTGGGGTGTTAACTCTTGAGGGTATTTTTGGTCTCTTAGGATAACAGCGAGGGTATTTTTGATCCCAAAATGTAATGAAGGGTATAAGTGATCTATTTCACATAGTTCAGGGGCAATTTTGACCCTTTTCCGTAAATAATATGTAGCGGTCAAAAATAAGATTTACATTATTTGCTTCCCGAGAAAAGGAATTTTAAAACTTAAAAAGGGAAATTTTCGTATTTAGCTACTCAAAAAAAGCTTAAATATGCTTCATAATTATAATTTGCTAATTACTATTCGTAGCTACATGTTAGAGGAAGGAGAGAGGGGAGCGAGATTGAGGAGGGAAGAGAGGAGAGTGAGATAAGGCAGTGAGTGGAGAGAGGCGAATTCTATACGTATATCCATCGAATTTTATATGTATATCCATTAAAATAATTGTATATATATAACTGGTATATACAACTGTCGAGCGAGATTCGGTGAAGAGGCGAGCCAGAGAGTGGAGAGAGCCGAACTGTATATGTATATCTGTCAAATAAGTTATATGTGTGTAACTGGTACACATATGTATTTGATATCTGACGAGCGAGATTAAGCGAATGAGAAAAGAGGTGAGCGAGATTGGAAGAGGGAGGAGAGAGGCGAGCGAGAGAGGGCAGAGAATGGAGAGAGGCTAATTGTATTTGTATACCTGTCATATAATTGTATATTTATATGTATATAGCTAAAATTAAATTGTCAGTCGTAATTAATTCAGACTATAGCAATGATAGCTAATTAACTAATATATGTTTGCTGATCCGCATAATTTTCCCTTAAAAAAGAAACACGACCCAACCAAATCCAAGTAAACGTCATATAGGCCTTATTTGTTTTCATTAAGATTAAGAGGTCTGAATCTGAATGCACATCTGAATATTAAGATTAGCATTAAGATTAAGATGTCAGGATCTGAAAGCTAGTTTGAATATTAAGATACAGTTTCTAGGTCTGAACACTAAATCATTAAGTTTTTTTGTTTTCAATATCTGAATGTACATAATATTTTTTTTAAAAAAAATTTAGTAATTAAACACTATATCAAAAAAAATTATAATCCAAACCAAGAATACTTCTTCCAAAAAATTGTTTCAAGAATAAGATTATAACTCAACCCTAAAAAAGATGATTTATTTGTTTTCTCAACAAACAAAGATAACTTCTTCCAAAGAAATTTTGACAACAAACAAATTGTGACAAGAAGAGTTCTTCATAAATATCAATTCACCCACGAACATTGTATACATTAAAAATATTATATAAATACTTGTAAAATATTATGAAAACTTACTTATTCAAACGAAAAATGGTATTTGGTTGACAAATGAAAGGAAAAAACTTGAAACTTATCCAAAAGAGAAGCAAAGAAGAAGATAATTTGTTTATGAAAGAACTGTTATTATTTTAATAGAGTCTGAATGGTATTAATACTCTGTTATAGATCTGATTTATTCAGACTCATTAAGATCCATTAAGAGCATTTTTTTTAAAAAGAAACAAATGGACTTAATGGAATGAATTTTAATAATTAAGATTCATACTTAAAAATCAGTTAAAAGAAACAATTAGTCACTTTTTTTCAAATTTGCCCTTAATGATAGTGTAGTTCAATTGAAAAGTTATGTAGATTTTTGATATTCTTGATATAGTAGAGTTATATTAGTCAAATTACACCTTTTATTAAATTTTTTCTGAGAAATGTGTATGACCTTACCATAACAAACAATTGTTGCCGGAGGGAGTAATTTATCTTATTTTCTCATGATCCTCATTCAAAAAAGCAGATATGACAAAAAGAAATTTTTCTCGTGGTGTAGTTCTTGTATTAGATTTGCCCTTTTACAAAATTTAGAGCATTTCTTTTCTAAATAAAAATAAAAGAACATCAACAAGTAAATCTTCTTGTCTTGTGATCTTTGATCCATGGATTAATTTAAATGTCAGATTCAGAATAATAATATTTTATACTATTAAAAATTTCCTTTCGAACAAAACTGTATGGACAAAATTAGCCCTAAATGTAACATTCTTTGAATAGGTGGAAATCTTTCACTATAAATAGCTAGCTATAGTAATATCTCTTCACTACAATTCATACAACAAACTTACACATTAAATCCATCATCATGAATACCAAACTCATTCTACCCTTCTTGTTTTGCTTCCTCCTCATTGCATCCAATGGTGAGCTTCTTACTTTCCACTTTGCAAGTGTGTCGAAAGATTGAATTTTAATTGTTATCATATTTCTAGTCGATAACGTTAAGTTATATACTCTGACAGTATGAAGAACTTATATGTTGTTATATAGTACAATTTTAACTTTGTAACGACATATCATCACTTTATTTTTTCTACAAATTTTAGTGATCTATAGTATACACGATGATTAAAAAATAACTAGAATATCATACTACTTTTTTTCCTAAATCAACATCTTAAACGTCCTTCACAATTGAACCCTTGCTTAGCTCCGTCCCTGATTCTAGTATAAACTCATGTTTAACTCTTCTATTATGTAGAGATGCAAGTTGGAGAGGCAAAAGTATGCCAAAGGCGGAGCAAGACATGGTCAGGGATGTGTTTTAACACAGGCAATTGTAGTCGTCAATGCAAGCAACAAGAGGATGCTCGTTTTGGAGCTTGTCACCAAAATGGCTTTGGATTTGCTTGCTTCTGCTATTTCACATGTAAATGATTTCTAAAGAGTGTTTTACTATCAAATATGTGATAGTGTTGTTTGAATAAGGATGTCCAATTTACTAGAAATTGGAAGTAACCCTAGTTATGTTAGTGTGTTCAATGTACGTGTATTTGTATTATTATATTGTTTTAATAAAAAAGTATTGTTTCCTCTTTTTGTTGGTAAAATTTATATTATACTACTTACATAAATTTGTACAAAGTATGGATACTTCATGTCCCTATTACTTTACATCTTCAAATCCACTACAACAGAAATAATCATTAGCAGCAATTAATTCTTAATTGTTACTAAATATATATTTTTAGTGGTAATTGTCATTCTTTGTATATGTACCTAAAGCCTTTAGCGATATTGATTTTAATGACACTTAACTAATGCCGGTAAAGACTTTAACACTCTTTATTATGATCAATATTTAATGCCGCTAAAAATTATTTTTGTTATAGTGATCCTCTCCCTATAACAGTAAACATCTGGTGTTGAAGATAAAAAAAACTGATGATATGGATCGAATAGGTTTATGAAACAAGTTGAACAACGTGTTAACTGCTATAAAGTTGGAACTGGAATTACACTAGGTCTCGGCCTCGGCTACTAAATTCTAATTAGATGTCAACCAGCAGGATGTTGACTTCTTGTGTTTTATACTAGCTGAAGTCGACTAAGATAAATTATTATAATTATAGTAGTAGTAAACCTATACTTAATACTCATGTAAATTATATATTTATATGTTAGGACTCTCCGCCTATATAAGAAGCATGTACTTGACAATTTTAATAATCAATACAATTCTTGATTTGTGTAAATTCTTTACGTGAAATTCTACACCTGGGGCAAGTCATAATAATATAATGCTTTGTTCGATGCTCAAAACAACATTAACAAATTATTTTTACCCATTGAACTTTTATTTTTATTTTTTCTAACTCAACGTTAGGTTCTCTCTATTAATGTATTTAGGGGTCGTTGTAGGGAGTATTACGAGAAATAATTCATATATTATGTATAGTATATTATTTAGTACTATATTTGATAGGAATTTGAGTCTATGCTGATTGATCCATAGATTAGTTATATACCCTACATGGTATTATATGATGTATTACTACCTTTCACTTGAAGGTGTTAGTAATACATAAGATATAATACCATGAGATAAGTCCTTGTAAAGATAAAAATATCCCTCAAGTCATTTTAATTATTTTCTTGATTTTAAGTTTTATATTTGTACCAGTAAAATTATTTAAGTAAACTAGATTACAAATTATTTAGAGAGAGTTGTTGTTACTAAATAAATCCAATACAAATCGATCAATACAATATTTAAAATGTGGGTTGTTTAACATTTACTAATTAAGAAGACAAATATATTACCAAATGACATTTGTGATCTTAATTGAATGTATTATTCACTAAATCAATACAATACAAGTCGTGTATGTGTGGTTTTATAATTATTTGTATTTTGAACAATTTATAAAACTTGCAATTTATATGTGTAAATGTAGATGGTTTATACAGTTTTACTATTGTTTACTGTCATTTCGATTTTAAATTAGATGTTTTATATCTTTTTAAAATTGAAAATTGACATTTTCTGAGCCGTCAATTTATTAAGATGACAATTATTTATTCTCAAATAATTTAAATGAAAAAATAGAAAACGTGACAACAAAATTGTTCTTCTCCTATCTAGTTAGAAAAAAATTAAAAAAATAATATTGTCCGATTATCTATCTTGACCCAATTACATAATAAATCAATTATATAATTGGAAAGAAATTTTTTAATCCGAACACAAGATGAGGTGAAAACAATTAAGCAAACACTTGATAAAAATAAATCTTGAATTCCTCCACTACTAATCCCTCTAAGAATTAAAATTTATTGTTTTAATTTTTAGTCATATATAAATTTCAAACAAAAAATGTTAATATAATCACAATATTAGACTATAATTATAAGGACCTACACAATTAAAACTACTTAGCTCTGCTCTATGCATTTACCCTTTAGGTTTTACTTTTAGTATTACTTTAGTCTTTAGGTTCATAACATCAAAATCCAAAGAATTAAGAATTGCAACGGCTAAGGTTTGCAACGACGATGACAAGGGTTAGGCAACGATTAGGGTTGTGAATTGTGAGTATTTGTTATACTTTAACTACACTATAAGCAAAAGAAGTTCAATCAATGACTAATTTGATTTCTCTCTTTTTATTGTGCGTTAAATTATTGGACAAGTCATGTATTTATTTTGAAAATAATTGTTTATTGGTTAAACCGAAAAGCAAACCATTAAAAATTTTAAAAATCAATAACAAATATCTTAGTGATTTTGTTATCAATTTAGCAAATCTAAAACTAAAAATCAGTAAATCAAACCATTAATACTTATAATTAAATTGAACAGATCGATACACACCCCTACTTATATTATTAATCCTCGTACCAACGCACCCTCCTCATCCACTAGATGTTGTTGTGGCATCTTTGGGAAATGTGTTATACCACAATATTATAACGATTCCTCTTTCAAATATGAGATAATTAAGGACATAATTAAAAATGTTGCATGACTAAATTCCTTTCTTTAATTAATGAACAGGATTAAAAAAAATAAAGTCATCTTTGAATAAGAGGATTAGGGTGTTAGAAAATCAGAAATTTTGAATATGAACATGATTACTTGCTTAAGCTGCAACAGACAACAAAATCAAACAACTAGAGAAATCATTCTTGAAAAATTAAAACAAACAATTTCAGAATTTGAACATGATTAAATATTAATGCAATTATAGAGATAACATTAAAGTCAAATTATGTCCGCAGATTGTGGATCTTATTTTTTTTTTAAGGTTTCTTCCTCTTCTTGTGGAAAGAGCAATACATTATATTTAAGAAAACATGAAATGAGACTGATGTAACAATTTTATTGAAGCAAAATAGCAAGAGTAGAATTGTAAGAAAATGTTAATTTGTCTTTTATTTATAGGAGTAGGTTCGAAATGGGTTTTTAATATATACTTATCGATTTAGTTCTTTAACTATATTCATAAACTTATCAATTGTGGCCTCCGTCTATTTTTAACATAAACAACTTAGATTTATATAATGAAACTCATGCTCCGTGAAATTAAATTCTTGACCCACTTTTTAAGTTATTTCCCTTTTCCTGCTGTTTTTTTTTTCCAAATTATGATAGAAGTATTGATAACACATCTAAATTTGGTGCAAATTATTAGTTTCGTTTTCGAATTATTGAAAGCTTTAAAACACACCTATACTTGACTAACGAAATTTAGATATAGTAAAACCTCACTAACTTCATACTCGATAAATTAATAATCTCTGTAAAATAACCGGTCCCGACTTGGGACGATGGAAAAAGTTACTCACTTCGATAAAATATAAGATATATATTTTCAAAAGACTCCTTTACAAATATATGGTTCCATTAGTATTATAAATTAATAATTTTTTAAAAGTATAAATATATTTAAGACAATTTAGTGAAATGTGATTCTATTGTATTTTGTTTTTTTGTTAAATTTCAAATCCAGTTGAAGTTTATCTTTAACTTTTCTTATTGCATCCAAAAGTTTTGATATTGTCTTTTCGAACTGCATAATAAAATTGTGAGTTCTAGATACTATAAGTGTTCCTTACGTGTAACTGGTTCGAAGGGTAAAAATATACTACAATTAATCATACAATATACATTGTACTTTTGTAAAACAAATTTTTAATGTGAACTCAATAAATATGATAGATAATATAGTAAGATACAAATTTTAATGTATTTATTGTACTTTATATACGATAAATTTATTTATGTATGTGAATTCAATAAATATGAGACATAAATTAGTAAGATACCATGATTTTGATGTAATTAAAAATCAAAATTGACCTTTACTTAAAAGACTCTTTAAATTAATAAATATTAATTTATCGATTAAATAATACCTCTACAAAATACTAATATTTCATGGTTCCACCTATACTAATGCAGTGAGATTTTACTGTACACCCTCGATCATCTACCACATGACATAGCAAATGGTCTCAAACTCTTGTAGGAGAATGTAACTCTTAATAATAAAAAATCAAGAGAAGTGTTCAAAACGCTCCTCAAATTGATGAAAATTTAGGGGTGTATTTACTCATGTTGCATGATCAGACGTGCATTTGAGTTCAGTTAGTAAAGTAAATGGATATTTTTAAGGTTGTCAATAATTCGGGGATAAACTAATAATTTACACCAAGTTTAGGGTGTTTTCAATACCTCTCTCTTATTCTTATAAAAGAACTCTAACCTCAATATAATGTGATTCAAAATAAACTTCACGAGGAAAAAAGATATAAGTTCTAATTTTATACAACAGAGGATGGAAAAAAAATATTACTATTGTTAATGGCTTGTATACTAAATTTTATTATAAGAATTTTTTAAATACTAATTGATATCATACACATGTGCAAACCACGTACTCTAAACTAGTATATATATAAGCGGAGAACTGATCCGAACAATTTTTATATATGCATAAACGTTACCAATTTTCTCATTACAACTTTTATTAATATTGTAGATGCATATACTATAGTTTGAGGACACTGAATAAATATCTATATACAATTTTATATTTTATATAAAGGGGCCTTTATGTTGTAATGAACTTAGATTTGAAAGATTTTTGTTGTTATTTTGGTGACAATTTGGGCTAGTGATTTTGTTAGCCACAAAAGAAACATACACAAGCAAGTAGTTGGCAAGCTCCACCTAGAGCCCCTTCTTGACTTCTACATTGGATTGAACAATTATCATTCTTGAAACACCAACCTCTCCATGTGCCACTATACCTCATGCAACTCATATCACCCTTCACAACTTGCATTTGCATCTCTAACAAAGAGAAAAATATAATTAAAAGAAGTCAAATTAATAAATTAAATAAGCTTTATCCTTTAGATTATTATTTTAATCCCCACTCTTTTGAGTCAAACCTCGAGGGTGTTTAACATCTGAGTAATTCTTTCGAGTCAAATTAAAGGGACTTTATTTTAAGATATTTCACAAAATATTTCTTGAAGTTCTTTTTTTGTTCAGTATTCTAAAAATAATTTTTTATTTTTACTTGTCAACTTTAACATATCAAGAATTTTTTTTGTTTTACCCCTCAATATTAACTATTCATTTTCCGAATCATTTTCCAGACCTAAAATTATTGATTGATTAATATTAGTATTATGATAAAATACTTATATTAATCATTATTTCTTAAGAGATGTGTAAAAATTCAAAGAGAACAAGTAAAAGGTGAACGAGTATAATGGTTGATAACAAAATAATATTGATTTTTAAAAAAATGATATGAAGGGAAAAATAGGGATAAACAAACCTAATGATACAAAGATGACTAACAAGCACAAAAGCAGGAGAGGAACTTGTGATCCAACCATCTCTTCTTGTTCTAACTTCTAACTTCTATTAATTGATGCTCTCCATATTTTTATAGTGGAAAAACATTTATTATTATGTTAAATAAATTAGGGAATGAAGAGGCATTGTCCATTTAGTGATACTTCCAAGAATATTAATATTGAAGTTTCCTTCATAATTTTCAATTTGTATATAGTACTTAGACGTTTTTGTTCTTTCCGTTTGTCCATGGTACAAAATGGTCGGAAGGTACAAAATATCAAAAGTCTTCTTTATTTTCTTATACTCCGTGTCAAGTCAAATCGACCCGTAGATCTAAAAGGATCCAACCATAGGCCTAGACCATTCTTTGTGAAACAGAGGGAGTAGTTGTTTTTAATTACTTGTCCATTTTGACAAATCAAGAAAGAACAAATTTTTTTATCTATTATATCCTCAATTAAATGACTAATTACTTTGAAAAATATAGAATTTTTCATCCATTTCATAATAAATAGAGGTAAAATGGTAAACTTACTATGTCATTACTTGTTTTCTTAATAGGTATGTCAATTCAAAAGTGAACAAGTAATTAAGAATAAAGGGAGTATTTTTTTGGGTTCGTTGTATGTATATATTATTTTGGCATGTAGAGGAGTTAATTTTAGTATAATATTATATTGTTTGTTCTAAGTATTTTTTTTCCCACTGATTTTCCTCCACCTTGTACTGTTGCATGTAAGAGTGTGCAAAAATCGAATCGAAAAAATATTATTGGGTTATGTGGTTATTGAGTTTTTAATTTGTTTATAAAAAAAGTTATTGGATAATAAGTTCGATATCGATTTTTATCATTGGGTTATTGGGTAAATCGATAACCCAATAAGACGATAATAATTTACAACTTTACCCTCCCTCAATATTAAATATTAATAATTTAATATATAACTAGACATTATAACTATATCAAATTATTAGTACTGTACCCACTTTACACGTTCCCAATTGTAGATATTTGATTTTAGTTTTAGTTTTGATCTTGTTGGACTATTTGATTTTAGTTTAATTTGTAATTGTAGGTTGTAATTTTGCAAGTATGTAAAGGATTTGATTAACATAAGAAATTTCATTTTATGTTTTGGCGGACATGACATGTAATGATAGTTTTTGAATTATATTTTTTTCTTATTGCAATTTCTCATTATCTTTCTTCTTTCACTATATCAAAACATTTAGAGAAGTGAGAAGTCATGTAATATTTTACGGATATTTTTTTATTGGGTAAACCAAAAATCGAACAGATAACGATCAAAAATCGATAAACCGAAAATTGATAAAAATATCTTATTGATTTGTTATTGGGTTATTTAAAAACCAAAATCAATAAATCAAACTGAGAATACATAAAATTGAACTGAACCGATCAATGCACACCCTTAGTTACATGATCAATCTTGTTACAATTTATTTATTGGTATAAACTATCATTTTCAGATCAAGCTAATTAATATTATGTATTAATTATGTTCAATGTATTTCTATTGGTAAGGAACATGTATATGATTTAGATGGTTTATAAGGCACTAGTACCTCTTTAGACTATGATCGAAATTTTAGAGATATTTTAGCTAAATTAAGGTCTTATTATTATTTTTGAACTTTTATTTTGTAATTGTGTCTATCTTTTTGGCCTACGCGTGCTAGGACCGAAAATAAGCAGGTGTAATGCGGAAGCTAACAAAGTAAACCTCAAAAGACCACGAGTAAGAAGACAAACGAGAAATATACCAAAAGACACAAAGATTTAACGTGGTTCGGTCAATCGACCTGCGTCCACAAAGGAGATGAGTAATCCACTATAAATATGAGAGTACAAAATACAGAGAGAAACAACCTCAACCAATTCACTCGGAATACATGGGAGGTTCACACAAGTGATAACGTATCAAACTTGTGACCCATAAATTCTCCCCCTAACCAAAACTCTCAAAGCCCTTAAGACTACATTGTGAATGCTGATTAAGTTAGAAGGAACATGCCTCTATTTATAGAGTCCTAAATTTTCCTACCAGAAAAAAGGACTGGTCAATTCAAAATCTTTTACTAAAAGAAAAACCTATTTATGGTAAGAAATCAGGGCAAATAAAACTCAAAAACGCGGCCTCCAAACATCTCCCACGTGCCTCACTTAAATAAATGGAGTCACGAAGTTTGCCATGTAAGTAAAAAAAAATTTCAAAATAAAAATAAAATAAAAATAAAATAAAAATTAGGAAATTAATAAGACCTTAATTTAATTAAAATATATCTCTGAAATTTCGATTATAATATAAAGAATACTGGTATCTTATCCCAATAATCTAGAAATGGACCGTACGGAAAAATTGGACAAAAACATAATAGTGAACGTAACATAAATGGGCATTAATTAAGAAAAGCTTTAAAATATGGACAAGAACACAAATCTAAAGACAAACACCAATTGAACAAAATGTTGAGTTATTGTTGACTTTTTCTTTTCATATTAACTTTAAAATCAAATAATATATCAGCAAATATTTTTCCTACTTCAATTCACAAAATTATTAAGAAATAAAAATATTTATATTTTATTAAAAAATTATAATCATTTTCAAATGAAAATTAATGACGGGATTATTATAATCTTACAAATTTAAACAATATATTATCAGCTTAGAAAGTATATGGGCTAATTATATTTTATTGATAAAAAGAGATTAAGAAATAAAAAAATATCACTTTATACTGGTTAAAGGAATTTTAAAAGAAAAAAGAAAGTAGTTTTTTTATAAGTATATTTAAATAGAAAAATAATGTGTTTTTATTGAAAAGATATAATATGTTTATTAGAAGAAAAATATTTTTTTTATCCAAAAATAATACATAGAAATAAAATTGAATCAAAACATTAACGGCATAGTATTTTTGAACCAAATTATTTTCAAAAAAATCATTATATAATTTAATGACATTTTAAACCTTTTCGTATGCCCCTTAAATTTATTTCCTCCGTCTTTTTTTTCCCTTTATAATCAAATACTTTTTAAATATATGTGACATAAACAATTCAAGATAATAAAAGTCTTCGACTACACATTATAATAAAAATAACTTTTAGCGGTAATAAATAGATACATGAATAAAGAGTGCTAAAGTCTTTACTGGCATTAATTAAGTGACATTAGATCCAATATTGCTAAAGTCTTTAGGAACATATACAAAGAGTGTTAATTGCCACTAAAATTATATATTTAGCGGCAATTGCTAATTAATTGCCGCTAAAAATCAATTTTGGTGTAGTGACAGGTACCATTTTTCTAAACTTATCACCAAATTTATCAATAAGGACTTGGTTTTCCTTGCTGAAATAATAAATAATATGTAGCAGTCAAAAAGAAAAATTTACATGATTTGTTTGCCACGAAAAAAAAAGCAAAATAAACAGATGATGTTGTACGGTGAATGAAGTTACTCCTCTTTTAATCAGAGATCTTAAATTTGAGTTTTGAATATAAAATTTTTTAATTGGAAATTCCCCTAAATGGAGCCTCACACGGCATAAACTCAATTGAGAATAGACAAATTCTAAGAATAACAATAATAATAATAATAATAATAATAATAATAATAATAATAACATATGACCCAACCAAATTTTAGTAAACGTCATTTAATTAACTTATCTTATTTGCTACTATGGATATGTTGTATTGACTTGCACAAGCATTTATATGTGTCAACCTATAGTCCTAATTGTCCACTTATATGGGAATTTTATTGACATTCATTTGGACATGATTTTTTTTTCTTTTCAAAATGGTGTTTGGTTAAATAATGAAAAAAATTATTTTTGATTTTTTTTTTTTAAAAAAAGTTTCCAAGTTGGAAAAGGTTGTTTCGATAAAGTTTTTACAAATGATTTTTTTTTAACTCACAAAACTATTTTTTTTTTAAAAAACAAAGTAGATTTTACTTTTTCTTTTTGGTTGCAAATATCATATTTCTTATGTGCCTCCTAAAGCTTACTTCATAATTCCTATCCTATGTTAATGTTCTTTCTAAATTTATATGATGTTATTAAACATAAAGTTAAAAAATGAAAAATATCGATTTTGTTTTAAATTTATAATTTAAAATAAATTACAAATATTTGTGTAGTTATAATTTAATCATCTATTACTAAGATAAACGAAAGTTCATAATTAATTATTATATAAAAATATGTCTTATTTTTTAGAAACTAAAAGAAGGTCCAATAAATTGAAGTTGTCCCAGCCAAAAAGATAATCAATACGAAAGTAGTCAGCATTTGAGGCTGGTGCAATTTATGAACGTTCCCACCTGTCTAAAATAAAAGAAAGAAAATGGAATAAGAACTCATTTGTTTGCATTTGTTTTTATTAAAATTTAAGTATTTAACAGACTTTAAATATTACTAAGAGATATTATGCCTTAATAATTAATATTCATTACCATTTATTCACAATTATTGATCATCATCATCACTATTTATCATTAACGACATTCACTTCTGCTATTACAATTATCATTGACGTTGCTAATTAATCACCGATGTCATCTTCTATCACACTTACTTCCTCTATCATTATAATTATATCAATATATTGTCGCCCACCGCTAACTTCACTATCACTATCAACTCCTTATCATCACTACATGAGTCAATTTTTACTATACGAGTACCAACAAACTCCACCATCAAAACTAGCAATCGTTGTCAAGTGTCAACTATTGCTACGGTCACTTTCACCATTTCTATCAACCACTATCATTATTGTCGTCAATCCCTACTAGCAATCACCTCCATCGTCATAATTAACATCACTACGAACCATGACAAACACATTATCAACTACCACACGTTCTTCAATCGCTACCATCAACAACATCAACTACTAATATCAATCAAATTCACAATACAACAACCAACACCACTATACCATCAATAGGAAGCATAAATGTTTCAATTTTTTTAATCAATAAATAATAATTTTATTTTATTAATTTTTAATTGGATTATATATTATGTACATGTAAATCAATTATGTATATTCGAATATTAAAAAAAAATAACCATTTTAATTATTTAGTATTCAAATCTAATTAAAACAACATTTTAATTAATTGTTCAAATTTAAACATCTATATCTTAATAAAAACAAACGAGTACTGCACAAATTAAATCTCCATATCTTGTGATCTTTGATCCATTGATTAATTAAACGTCATATTCAGGATAATGATATTTTATATTATTATAGATTTCCTGTTTGAACAAAATTTCTTCTTTTCATCCCTTGGTTGACATTTGTACATCTGACTATGTACCATCAAGAATTAGTCAAAAATTGCACAAATAGTATGGACAAAATTAGCCCCAAACATTCTTTAAATAGGTGAAAATCTTTCACTATAAATAGCATCAACTAATTCCTCTTTACTACAATTCATACAACAAAACTTAAACATTAAATTTTCTAATTAAATCCATCATCATGAATACCAAAGTTATTCTAGCTCTCTTGTTTTGCTTCCTCCTCGTTGCATCCAATGGTGAGCTATATATATTAATGTGTTCAATTTTTGTACACACTTAGGAAGTGTGTTTGATAGATTTTATGTTAATTGTTACTAGCTAAATTTCTAATAGATCGATTTAAGTTATATAGACTGATAATATGAAGAATTTCTATGATATTATATAGTATACTTATAATCGGTTATGACATATTATCACTCTGTTTTCTACGACAAATAGTAAAGAAATCTTATTTTATGATATAATTTTCTAGAAATTTAAACACATGACCCGTAACCTGATAACTATAATAAAATCTTATTTTATACGACAAATAGTTGTTTATTGACGGCAAGTTAAAGGTCATGTGTATGTATTATGCTGATTTAAAAATAACTAGCTAAATCATACCACACCTAATTCGGCGAAAAGCAATATTATGAACGTCCTTCACCACTATACTAGTATTGTTTTTTTTTTTTATGTCGTTGAGATTCACAAAGTTATACATAAATTGTTTTACAAAGTTGTTTTGGTAGATTTGTGCACAATATTTTTTTTTGATAGAGGGAATTCAATTGAACCTAAGTGTTTCTCGTTTGGACAAGTGCATTTGATTCTAAAGTCATTTCTTATTAATTATTAACTACTTTGCTTAGCTCCACCCTTGATTCACGGGTGGATTTAGGTCATTGAATGGGGTTCCTGGAAATTCAGTAACTTTTGCACGTATTTATCCTTAAATTAAAAAAAAATCCATTAAATATATATATAAAAAATGACTTGGTATCCCACTAACAAAGTGTGTTGTTTTAGTTTATTTTTTTAACAAAATTGAGATGAGTGAGACCTACAAATGTCAAATCCTGAATTCGCCTCTGTCCTGATAAATGCAGAGATGCAAGTTGGAGAAGCAAAAGTATGTCAAAGGCGGAGCAAGACATGGTCAGGGCCATGTATTAACACAGGGAATTGCAGTCGTCAATGCAAGGAACAAGAGGATGCTCGTTTTGGAGCTTGTCACAGAAGTGGCTTTGGATTTGCTTGCTTTTGCTATTTCAAATGCTAAATCATTTCTAAGAGTGCATGTGTGCTATCAAATATGTAATAATGTTGTGTTCTATTGTTTGAATAAGGACGTCCAATTTACTAAAATTGGATCTACTCCTAGTTATGTTGGTTTGTTCAATTTACGTAATGTATGTGTTGTATTGTTTTGATGAATATAATGTATGCGGTTGTATTACTTTGATGAATATAATGTTTGGATAGATAATATTGTTTCCGCATCTTTTTATAGTGTCACGTGACATGAATAATATGAAGAATAAACTATCATACTAAAAGTCTAATGTATCAAATTATCATAAATAAATTATTAAATGGTGTGTTATCTTGTGTGTGAAAGAATAAAAATACTACCAATTCATTTGAATTGTAGTGATTGTGATGAGGAAATAATTCTAAATTATGTCTTATAATGACATTGTACTATATCTTTGTGTGTTAAGTGAAGTAATTAATCTATATATGTATATTTTAAATAAATTGTTGATTGTAATTTTGATTGAGTTGATTAATGGATATGTTATTATTAGTCTTATGATGATGTTGAAGAGTTTTTATTTTGTTTAGCACTTAAATAGATCATGAGTGAAGTAAGTAATACATATATTAGACGCTTAAAATTAAGTTAAGCTCTTAAATTTCGTAGAAATATTATTACTCATGTTGAGATTGAAATAATAAAAGCGTCATGCACAAATAAATAATTTTAAATCTTAAATATAATTATAAATCGGATGACAAAGAAAATTATACCAAAAAACATAATAATTTAAGGAAAAATTACGCGAATAAGCAAACTTATACTATTTAATTACTCATCATAGCTATAGTTTGCTATAATTACCACTCGCGACTAACATTATATATTAATTACATGGGCTGACTTTGAGTTTGTATAATTAGTCATGTTTATATATGTATAATTCGCCAGGATATACAAATATATATGTATAATATACAATTTTTAGCCTATATACATATACAATTTACCTCTCTCCCACTCTCTGCCCTCTCTCTCTCGCCTCTTTCCTCCCTCTCTCAATCTCTATCGTATCTCTCCTCCCTCTCCCAATCTCGCTTGCCATTTATACAAATGTATATGTATAATATACAGTTATATACAATTATATACATATACAATTCGCCTCTCTCCCACTCTCTGCCCTCTCTCGCTCGCCTCTCTCGATCTCGCTCGCCTCTCTCGATCTCGCTCGCCTCTCTCCTCTCTCTCCCAGTCTCGCTCGTCTCTCTCCTCCCTCTCCCAATCTCTCTTGCCATATATACAATTACATATGTATAATATACAATTATCTAACCAATATACATATACAATTCACCTTTCTCCCACTCTTTCCCCCTCTCTCTCGCCTCTCTCCTCTCTGTCCCAGTCTCGCTCGCCTCTCTCCTCCAAATAACATGTAGCAACAAATTGTAATTATCAAACTATAGCTATAGAGAGTAATTAATTATTTGTAAGTGGCATATGTAAAAGTTTTCCATAATTTTAATATGATTTAACTAGTTGACCTACATATGAGAAAACTAGGGGTGACTCAATGCACTTAAAAATGAGGTATATGCCTTAGGCATCAAAATCAAGGGCTTAATTTTTTTAGTAATAGTAAAATAATTCTAAGACTTATTTAATAAAAAAAATATACTATATTTTTGAATCTATGTGTCGTTCTTTTAGTTTGTTTCAAAACACTAAAGAATGTTTCTTTTTATGGATCAATTTTAAAATTTAATTTTCACATGATATGTTTAAGACCACAAGATTAAAAAATATTTTAGTATATATATATATATCTTTGGTTTAAGACCGTAAGAAATAGAACTTTTTTATAAATTCATGTCTTCTATATCTTCTTCTAAAAGTTGAAATTTGTCACTTAGAGCCCGTTTTAACTATATACGTTTTTGGTCATGAGTTGCTCATATAACAGAATGATCTGATCCGCTTTAATCCGATCCAAGAAGTTATCAGATAAGAGATTAAAACAAGATATCTCTTTCTACTATAGTAGAAGTAGCAACTAATATCAACATGCTTGCTTATCTGTAATTTAAATTTAAGTCGGTGACAATTTTGATTTTTCACTACACTATAGTGTTTTTCATGAGAAAAGCCAAAAGATGCCTCTTTTCTATTCACTTCTCATTTTGTTTCTTAGCATTTCAAAGAGTAAACATTACGTGGCTTGCTTGTATTGCCAACAATAAAGCATATCAAGTTATACTGACTATATCCACTAATTAGTTTCTCTTCTTCTTTTTATTCCAGTAATTTTTAGTTAACTTCTGTTTAGTGATTGCATTGTCCTCAAAACATAACTACTTCCCTGTGATGGTCATACTTGCATGATTCTAGGGTAACTTGTGATGATTCCACAACACAAGATTAATTCTTTTCCACTCATAAGGCAAAACATGAAGTTCTATGATTAAGTCATTTAATCCAACTAATCAGACAACACTCAAATTTTAGATAATAAGAATTGGTTCTGATAAGACAGCTTAGAAGAGTAGTAACCGTATGTATACATCATTTATTAATGTTATCAACTGGAAATGATTAATAAAATTACCACAATTAATAAAGACACACGAAAGTGTCATTCAATGGGATTTTCTTTTTGAAGTACTACAAAATAAAATTGTTTAAGCATTAGTTACTTAACGATAATAGTTTCATTGTAATTATATAGTATATTAATTATTAGAGGTAATTAGTATTCTATAAGTATTTTTAAAGTGTATAACGATAATTTGATTCAATGACAATTATTATTCTTTTTACTTTTTATGATTTGCTATAATTTTTTGTTTTCAACTTCAGTTTTGATGGATGTTGGAAAATGGTAGAAGCATTCATGCTTTGGAGGTGGTTTCTCATGATTGTAAAAGTTCATTCTCATGATCATTCAATGTCCAGTAAAGGATAAGGCATTTAGACTTTTTAATAATTTTTAAACTTGATATGAGATATATAAAATAGTATATCTAAACGATGTTACACTTAGAAATCATCTATATAAGTGTAAGGTGTAAGACGATTCTTAGAGAATTTTATAAGGTCAATTCTATACGCATTTATGAAATCAGACGGTGTTCATTACTTAAATGAATACAACAATGGGAATCAAAGACAAGTTGATGATTTATCGTTTAATATGTTGTTTAGGTATACACAAAAATTTGACGATTTCTAAATATTAAATCTACTTATTGACCTAGTATATTCAATATACGCAGAATGAAATGAAAAGTTATTTTTTTAATGAAAGAACTTTGTCCCTAATTGATGAGAAAGAGCAAGATTCGTGTGCTTATACATAAAAATACTTTTAACATAATTAATGCAAGCAATATACTTAATGAACAGTTCTTCTTTTGAATTAAGATGCAGTCAAGAAGTTGAATAGTAAACTAAGATATAAAATAAATGACATATATATGACGTGGTTTCTTTAGGATTTAATTTTCAATCGTTTCGTGAAGTTGATCAATGCTGAAAGAGAACATACTGTCTCTTGGTAATTTGAACTCACAACTTTTATTTGAGTAATTCCTTTTTTATTTTAAATTCTCCTTTCAAAACATATTTTATGCACTATTTCTAAATATAGAAAAAGTTCTCGACAAAATAATAAAATTCAAAATAAATTGAGATTTTTTCAGGGTCTGAAATGTGTTGAGTGCGTCAGCCATTACGATCGATGAAAAATTCTACATTCAATTGTCAAGTGATTTCTTCCATTCTCTTTACATTCTTTATTTGGTTACTTCATTTATTACTTTCAAAAACCCCACTTTTTGGTGTGTTTAGCGTGGAGGAAAATATTTTTCAATTTTTATTTTAATTTGTTGATCAAAATGTTATGAAAAATATTTTTTCTAGAAAAATAAGCTTCTTAAGTTGCATAAGTCACATTCCAAGTTTATCGCCACCTCCTTACCTTCACTCGATCACTTCACAGTCAAACTCTCACTCTCTATCCTTGTCTGCTTTATAATATTTTGTTAGATAACATATAAAATATTCTTCGAATATATAATATTTTCTTATATATTTATCAAAACATTAAAAAATAAATAAATTGGGATGTCTCCTTTCCGTTTTTTTTTCCTTTCTCGCTTATATTCAATTTTGCTCAATTTTTTTCACTTTCACACCTTTTTATCGTCACACATCAAAATACTATATTAAGCACAAAATAATATAGATCGAACATAGATTGTGATGTAGTGGTGTGACTACTTCGATCCTTAATCAGAGGTCTCTGGTTTGAGCCCTCGATATAGAGAAAATCTTGTTGGAAGCGCCACCTCTCAATGGATCCTATAATCATTTGAAGTCAGATATTTTGTTAAGGATATCCGAGATTTAATATATATGTATGGAAAATAATTTTGAGCTATGCATTTCGTCCAATTTCTATATACGTGCGTTATTAAATTTAATCGAAGATCTACTATAGATTCCAAACACCGACTAAAAAACCCAAAAAGGCACAAATTAGTACTCAAACGAAGTCGACAACAACACTAAAATATGAAGCAAATAATATATATATTTTTTTGGGCTCACATCACTAGCCATCCAATTGCATACATTTTTATTGGAACAATTGACTAAGCCAATCAAATAAATTGAGAGGCCTTGCTATAAATACTTGTCTTCACTTATTAGTTCCCACACACAAATCACTTTAAAGAAAATAAAAGTTCATTAATTACATCAAAACTATAGGATATGGCAAAGTCAACAATATTTCTTGTTCTCATCTTATGCTTCATTCTCATTTCATCCAATGGTTTGTATTTAATTCTCAATCCATTTGTCATTTCAATATCTCTGATTATTCACAATAATATTAATTAGAAAATAACTAATTATGAAATGCACACGAAATATTGTCAACGTGCAACACCTATTAAATTAAATTGATAGAATGATCCACCAACATTTTACTAATATTAATATGCTACTCTAGCATGTATTAAAATCCAACAAAGCATATGTCATGATTTAAAATAAATGAGAGATGTTTGTGTTACTATAAATCATTTTATTAAGGATAAAATAAATATTTTAAAGTTAAATTGCTGTTAATATAGAAATGTGTTTTTTTTTGGACTAACTAAAAAAGAGACGAGTCATAACAGAGGGAGTATATAATCTTAATATTTTGAAGAGAAATTCATATATTTCAATTTTAACAAATGATTTTAACCAAATTTTTTTTATATGATAATTAAGTTGTTGTTTCATGTAGAGATGCAAGTTGTTGAAGGGAAACTTTGCTATTGGAGGAGCCATGAATATCGTACTAAATTTTATTGTCACACATCAAAATGCTATATTAAGCACAAAATAATATAGACCGGACATAGATTGTGATATAGTGGTGGAACTCTTTCGATTCTTAATTAGAGGTCTCGGATTCAAGTCATGGGTATAGAGAAAATCTTATTGAAAGCGCAACCTCCCGATAGATTCTGTAGTCAGTGATGAATTCAGAAATTTCGTTAAGGATATCAAAGATTTAATATATATGTATGAAAAATATTTTTTAAGCTATGCATTTCGTACAATTTTTATATATGTGCGCTATTTAAATTTAATCAAAAATCTAATGAAAAAAATAAAAAAAGCCCAAAAATAATGTAGTTAGTACTCAAACGAAGTCGACAACAACACTAAAATATGAAGCAAATAGTGACAACATATATATATTTTTTGGGCCTCACATCAATAGACATCCAATTGCTTACATTTTTATTGGAACAATTGACTAAGCCAATCAAATAAATTGAGAGGCCTTGCTATAAATACTTGTCTTCACTTAATAGTTCCCACACACAAATCACTTCAAAGAAAATAAAAAGATCATTAATTACATCAAAACTATAGGATATATGGCAAAGTCAACAATATTCCTTGCTCTCCTCTTATGCTTCATTCTCATTTCATCCAATGGTTTGTATTTAATTCTCAATCCATTTGTCATTTCAATATCTATGATTATTCACAATAATATTAATTACAAAATAACTAAATATGAAATGTACACGAAATATTGTCAACGTGCAACACCTATTAAATTAAATTGATAGAATGATCCACCAACATTTTACTAATATTAATATGCTACACTAGCATGTATTAAAATCCAACAAAGCATCTATCATGATTTAAAATAAATGAGAGATGTTTGTGTGAGTATAAATCATCATTACAAAATAAAATAAACATTTTAAAGTTAAATTGCTATTAGTATAGAAATGTGTTGTATTTTTTTGGGACTAACTAAATAAAAGATGAGTCATATAAGCTGGGACAGAGGGAGTATATAATCTTAATATTTTGAAGAGAAATTCATATATTTAAATTTTAACAAATGATTTTAACCAATTTTTTTTTATATGATAATTAAGTTGTTGTTTCATGTAGAGATGCAAGTTGTTGAAGGGAAACTTTGTTATTGGAGGAGCCATGAATATCGTACAAAATTTTGTTTGTTTAGTGGGATTTGTAACAAAAAGTGCAAAATAGAGGATTCAAGGGCAACCAAGGGTGAGTGTGTTAGAAAAGGCCTTTTTCGTTATTGTTTTTGCTATCGCAAGTGCTAAGTCTATTAATGTATCAAATTATCATAAATAAATTATTAAATGGTGTGTTATCTTGTGTGTGAAAGAATAAAAGTACTACCAATTCATTCGAATTGTAGTGATTGTGATGAGGAAATAATTCTAAATTACTATGTCTTATTATGACATTGTACTATTGTTGGGATATATACTATTAACCATGTGTTAAGAAATAATATTTATTATAGAATAAATATTTGCTCAATTTCAATAGATCATATATTCGTTTATGGTGTCTATTTACTTATATAGTAGATGATTTAGTGTGTAGAGTTTTAGCTTATACACAGAGAATTAATCATCGGTTCTTATAAGTATAAAGTTTTGGTTCACAATCTCGGATGGAAATTGGACATGCCATCGGGTACGATTGTAGCACAAGATTATATGTAATTTGTCCTGATTATGGGAACGGTATAGTTCCAACTTCTTGTTCTAGTACATTTTGTATGTATTGAACGGGACCGAGTAGAGATAGTTGTTCTAGACTGACTGACAAAAACATATTCTCTAAACTATTAAATGTACTTATATTCTTAATCCTGATATAACTATTATGATCTGTATATATTAATTGTCGTCTTGATTTATTAAAAGGTGAGATTCTGAGATGGGTCAATATGCCTGGTAAGTTGGATGATAATAATATATATTGGTGAAATAATAAGTTAGTTGATGGAATCCATGTCTCGTTATAGAGATTGATTGATATGCCTTTTTGAGAAACTTATAAGTTTTCATTGTGTCAAATCTTGCAAGTGAATTTATGAATCCGACACATGAAATAAGTTAAGTAGTGCTCTAAAGGAAATTAATCATTAAGTTAAATTCGTCAGTAATTTAATTTATTGATTAGTATCTGAAATCTTAACATGGGGAATTACGTAAGTGTTTAATGGGGAATTACAAAATAGAGGAGTGCAATTACGAATTTCTAGTGGAATGATTTATAATTTATTATGGTAAGAATAATTCAAATTAATTATTTGGAATTTTTCCATAATAGGAAGCCTCAGTAATTAATTCTGTGGTCCCTATAGTGCCCATATTTAACTAGAACTCAAAATCCTATTTCTATGCAAAAAGGAAGAATAATATGGATTTTTCTAGTCTTCTAGAAAAACTAGGTTTTCTAGTCCTTTTTGGATTAGGAAGACATCTCTATAAATAGGGATTATGCTAACCTAGAAAGATGATGATTTGTATTCTATTCAATGCTTGCCCACCCAAGTATTGAGAGAGTTCGGATGTGACTTGGGATCACTGTGAAAGACCATAGCTATCTTGTAGATTCGTTTGAAGATCCGTTTAACTTGGAGAATCGCTTGAAGGTATCCGCTCACGCTTCAAGTGGTATTTATCGAATTAATTTTTAGTTTGTTTATGTGTTCTAGCATGATTAATGTGTTCTAGCATAAACGGTATTGATTGTCTATTATTCATGTAGGCAGTAAAGATCCTTGATATGTTTTCGCTGTGTATTTATGTTTTCCAACAATTGGTATCAGAGCCTTGCTTGCATCTAAATAGATAACTCATATGATATGTATTAGGTTAAATTATCCATATGTTTCGTTGAAAAATCATGGGAAAAGTTTTTCTGACGTGGATGTTTGACGTCTATGAATAATCAATAATTTGTGACTTTTAAAATATAAGGTTAACAAAATAGGTTTTACTGATTCAAACACATCCCAAAAAAAAAAAAAAATTTTTTTTGGTTAACATGTAAGTGCCAGCAATGACATTGTCTTGAAGATTCTAATGGTATATATTTTCTTATGATTGGTCTTACATGCATCCTTTTATTTTAAAAAGTGATTCATGAATCATACTAAGTATTTTAGCAATTAAGCAGCAATGTCCGTTGATTGGCCGGTAACTGTTTGTTTATATTGGATGTGTCGCGCGGCAGCTATAGTGGTATCGTAGGCATCACCTATTTTAGTAGTAATATCTTTTGGCAAAGTGAATGTTTAATTTGATTTAATTTTTTTTTTGCCAAATAATTGATACTACTATTAACTGCATGTGGTCATTCTTTTGGTTTTTGGCCAATAATCAATTTTTTAATTGTTTGGTCATTGTCTTTGTTACACGGCATTAACCTTTCTCATATGTGTATTATTTATGAACATATAAATTGAGAGTTTGTGATCAATAAATAATGATGCAACTAAATGTTTTATTTATTTGAGATCATTAATTGAGAAATTCTCAAAGTTTTATATATGTGAGATTATTTTAATACATGAATTGAGAATTATGATAAATAAATAAGATTCACGAAAGTAATCTATTTATTTGAATCGTTAGAATAAACTCTAAGTATCATGTATAAATTGTCCTAAGTGAATATTAGTGGTGAATATTTATTTACTTAAATGGAGATTCACCATTAAATACTAGTAACACTTAATTAATTCAGGAGAAGAGATATTAAAGGGTTTCACTGGTCTAAAAGGAAAAAAAACATAATATCTTGAAATCTCAAGTGTATTAATTGAAGGAACAATTTTGATATAAGGAGGTGTTGTGTGTCTTAGGTAACGGAAAGACACATGGTAGGCCTTATGCTCATGAGAAAATAATTAGAATAAAATAGAAATATGAATCAAGTTATTTTAATCTTTAACTATGCCTAAAATAATTACTTTTTCAAATTTGGTCATAGTTTAGGTGGTCATGAATTTTATGATCTCTGATTGACTTGAAATTTGATGGTCCCATAAAAAAATCGTTGAGATGGGTTTAGGTAGTTTGTCAAATTAAAATTTGATTTGAATATTTGATAAGATCATTCTTTATACCAATTATGTTTATGTTAAATTTGGAACATGATTGCATATGGTTAGTTAACATGAGTTGATATAAGAATGTAAGTCATATTATTTTAATTCATAAAGATGCTTAAATCACTTGAATTTGAATTTGATCATAGATTTGGAAATAAATATTTTTATAGACTCCAATTGACCTGAAATTTGGTAAGTTCATTAATAAAGTCCTAGTAAAAAATAGTCATTGCTATGTGATTATATTTTTCTTTGAGGTCGTTAGAATGATTTTAAAGTTGTTCTTTGGAATTAAAATGTGATTTAGTATGAATGACATCCTTTATATTGGTTTTATTTATGTTATATGTGGTACATGATCACAGATGATGAGTTAACATAAATTGATATATGATAAGGATGTAGATCTATTAATTTTTCATAAAACGTTTGAATCTGAATTTGATCATAGATTTAGAGATAAATATTATTTTTGAACTCCAATTGATCATAAATTCAATAGGTTCATCAGAAACTATCAAATTTAAATACTCATTGTTATGTAGTGATTTGGTAATTTGAGATCGTTTAGATGATGATTTTAGATAATTTTTATATCTTGAAAAATTAATTTTACCAAAATATTACTCGACTATAATATAGTGGTGATAGAATATGTTCTCTATGGTCTTGATGACTAAATTTTAGTGAAGTATTAAGTTCATGTGTTGGCTTAGACCTTCCTCCATAACGGATGAAATTAATACAAGTCATTAAAGTTTAATCTCTAGTTTTGATTATCTGTATTGACTCTACTAAACTGAGTAATATTTGATTGGATCAATTGATCTAGGGATAATAATATTCACTTGACTTAAACTAACATATACTCTCCATCTGAGTTGGCTTTTGTTCTAAATTTGTTGAAGTGAATATCTGACACCATATATATGTGTTGCATGAGTAGTCATTTTTTTTAATCAAAATTTATTGTTCAAGATACATAGATATCTAAAAGGCGTGTTTTGAATTTTAATATTAAATGTATACATAAACATGCTTTCCTTTTGGAATTTTAGAATTTTGTTCCTTATTCTTAATTCGTTTATCTATTTCACAAAATGATTATATATGATAAGAATTACTGAGCGGAAAAATCTTAAATTCTATTATGACCAAACAACGTTTTCAACCAAATTGATCATAGTTATAGAATTTGAAGAACTCTGATTGATCTGAAATTTGGTAGATTTATAAGAACGACCTAGTAAGAAATTAATATTTTTTTTGGATCGTTATATGATTTTTTGGTCATAATTGATTAAATAGTTGTGAAGTATTAGTTTTATGTGCTGGCTTAGACCTTCCTCCCTAACGGATGAAATTGATACTAGTCACTATGTATTTAATTGTCTAGTTTTGATAATCAATATTAACTCTCCTAAACTGAGTAATATAAGATTGGATCAATGTAGCTAGAGGATTTTAACTTGACTTAAACTAACAGTAGATTCTCCAACTGAATTAGGTCTGTATAAGCTTATGGAGTGAATAATCGGTCATTGTACATGTGTATTGCATGAGTAGTTCTCCAATCCCATCGATTGGCTATTCGAGATGCATGGATATATGTATAAATGAGCCCTGAATTTCGTTATTCGGGATTATTAGAAATATTATGATCTATTTAAAGTATTGTGTCTCATATTCTCAATAGACTTTACACACCCACTTAGTACTACTTAAGATTTCTTTTGGTCAGATAAGATATTAACTTAATGAATGCATTGTATATGTACCTTATGTTAGAAGAAATTATTTTCAGTTTCTAACAATGTTAAGAGATGAGTATATAATATATTTATTTGTAACTCTTCTATCATTGAGTTTGATAAATATTTTATTTCTTATGGTATATTGATGCGTGATTACTTTATAAGCATGAGAGAATTAAATTATACTAATCTGTCTCATAAGAGAAAATATTTTTTAAATTGAATGAGACTTATCTGTACATTAGGGTCTAAGTCATTTATTCTGAATAGAATTTTGAGGTTGGTTAAAGGATGGACATAACTGTTCATTGAAAGTGAAGTCACTACCAACATGTACGTTTTGTTTAGAAGAAAAAATGACCAAGAGACCTTAGTTTTCCTCTTAAAAAGGATTTAAGAGGTAGTGATATTTTTTGATGTTTTATAAGTCTAAATGTCTTGATAAACTCAAAATATTTAAAACATGTGAAAGTATCATCATGAAAAATATATAAAGTCACTACAAATTGTTAGGGTATATACTATTAATCATGTGTTTTGATATAGTATTCTAACAATTTTCAAGATTAAACATCTAAGTGGGAGATTGTTAGGGTATATACTATTAACCATGCATTTGGATATAGTACATTATAACAATTGTGATGGTTAAAAGTCTAAGTGGGAGATTGTTGGGATATATACTATTAACCATGTGTTAAGAAATAATATTTATTAGATAATAAATATTTGCTCAATTTCAATAGATCATATATTCGTTTATGGTGTCTATTTACTTATATAGTAGATGATTTAGTGTGTAGAGTTTTATCTTATACACAGAGGATTAAATCATCGGTTCTTATAAGTATAAAGTTTTGGTTCACAATCTCGGATGGAATTGGACATGCCATCGGGTACGATTGTAGCACAAGATTATATGTAATTTGTCCTGATTATGGAAACGGTATAGTTCCAACTTTTTATGCTAGTATATTTTGTATGTATTGAACGGGACCGAGTAGAGATAGTTGTTCTAGACTGACTGAGAAAAACATATTCTCTAAACTATTAAATATACTTATATTCTTAATCCTGATATAACTATTATGATCTGTATATATTAATTGTCGTTTTGATTTATTAAAAGGTGAGATTCTGAGATGGGTCAATATGCGTGATAAGTTGGATGATAATAATATATATTGGTGAAATAATAAGTTAGTTGATGGAATCCATGTCTCGTTATAGAGATTGATTGATATGCCTTTTTGAGAAACTTATAAGTTTTCATTGTGTCAAATCTTGCAAGTGGATTTATGAATCCGACACATGAAATAAGTTAAGTAGTGCTCTAAAGGAAATTAATCATTAAGTTAAATTCGTCAGTAATTTAATTTATTGATTAGTATCTGAAATCTTAACATGGGGAATTACATAAGTGTTTAATAGGGAATTACAAAATAGAGGAGTGCAATTACGAATTTCTAGTGGAATGATTTGTAATTTATTTTGGTAAGTGTTTACATCCCCACTCTATTCAAATAGGGCAAAACGTCGCGGTGACTCAAAAAATAATTAATTGATTCAATTTTAATGAATTTTAAGAATAAACGAGTTTTAAAAAAAAGAGTCGCCACCTAATTTTAGGAAAAAACCTAGGAAACCATTAAATGATCTACGAAACCAATTTGATTCTAGGTAAGGGGTTCAAATTATTCCGAAGGGAAGGGGTTAGGCATCCTTCGGAATCCACAAAGGTGGGTCCCGACTGAATTCACTTTTTTTCAAATTGAGAAAGAATATAAATGTACAAGTATAATAAACATTCAATATGCACAAATAATAAAATAAAAAATATAAGAAACGGCCTAAATTTTTAATATATACAAAATAATGAATAAAAAGTATGATTCGAAGTACATTTGAATAATTTCAAGGAGAAGCACCTCCGGGTACCTGTAAATACACTTAGTAAAAGTGTTAGTACCAAATAAATATGAATAAAAATGAATAACTCAAATAATAGCTTAAAAATAAAAATCCGTCTTATTAACATGGGAGGCCTTGGAAATCGACGGTAATTTCTTCATCGGCCATTTTTAACAAGTAAATAATATAAACATGAACTAAATTTCCGTCTTTTAAAATGGGAAGGCCTCCAAAACCGACGGAGAGATTTTATCATTGGCCAATTTTAACAAATAACATTAACACGATCATTTAACACTAACCATAAAGTAACATATGACATAACAATAATATCCAAAATAATAATATAAACAAGCAAATGAAAATAACAATAGAAAGGCAACTCACTAAAAAATCTTTGAAAAATGCATGAAGGTCAATTTAATAATCAAGACTAATCACATATGGAAGAAACGAGGATTTAAAATAGGTAATAAATCAAATCTAACATCCTTCAAACATAGTCAAGATACCCACAAAAATAAAATAAATTAAGCGAAAACAATCCAAAATAACTTATGAATAACAATAATAATGAAAAACAATGAACCCAAAAATAATAAAAACATAAAAAAGAAAAGAACCCAATAATTGACAAAAATAAAATAAAAGTAAAACACAAAATAATAGAATAATAATAAGGAAAACAAACCAACAATCAGTGAACCTAACTATGCAATATGATAAAGATTTCTGAACCCATTTTTACATTAATATATAGAAGAGCCAATAAAAACAAAAATCAACCACAAAATATTTATATAATTTTAAGGCGCTGGAAACATTCAAAAAAAGAAGAAGAATCACTAAGTAAATTTTGAATAAATTTATACAAAACAACATACCCATATATAATAACAAAATAAGAACACAATAAGACTAACAGACCCCAAAAAGATCAACAACAATAATAACATAACTCCATCCGGAAGGAACATCAAATACTTTGCAACCATGAAACATAAAAGAAAATAAACTTAAAGGTGAAAGAACGATTTATGAATTACCGGAGGACATTGAATCTGATGATTTTGCCGAAATAGGCATCGTAGTGTTGTGGTTAGATGAATCTGGTTGTTTTATTGTTGGCGTCGTCACCGTTGTTATGTTGACTATATTTGTTCGCCGACGACGGAGCTCACGAACTCAGGTACCTGTAAAACAAATAAAAATTAAAATAAAGGGGAAAAGGGAAGAGGACTGGTCGCTATTCTTGGTAGCTTGCTAGAAATTGAAAATATGAAATCGGAATTTGTATCTAGGAGCTCGAAACTCGTGAAGAAGTCGGGTCGGCGTCAAGTTTCGCTGGAGAAATAGAAGAAAAAAAAGAAGGGGTTTTGGACTTCGTTCTATAGTGTTTGCAGGTGGAATCTCGTGGGTTTGTTTGTGGTGGTTTGGGCATGTGTCTTTGGTGGTTGTTTTGGTTCTGAAAAAGAGAAGATGGAGAAAGTCTGGGTTTCAGATTTTGTGGCTGTTTGGTTATGATTTGGTGAACTGCTAGTGACAGCAAAGAGGGAGAGGAAGTGAAGAGGAAAAAACAAATGGGGGGTTTGGGTGTCGCCGGAAAATTATTCCGGTGAGGGTGGTGGTCGGAAAATCATTTGACTAGTGGAACCCTTTTGTGGATAGAAATTAAAAACCTTACAACTCTAAAAAAATTCCCCCCAATATTATTTACCACCACATATTTTGACCTAGTTAATAACTTAAATAAGAAAACACAAAATGGGCTCAAATGATGGGCTTAGCATTGTGGTCCAAAATAATCTGAATAGAATTCCTAAATTCTTTTTCGTATTTAAATAAATTTTAGACTGTGCTAAATTCAACATAAATATTAACAAATGTAACAAATAAAATGAATTTTAAAAAATATAATGAACGTAACTAATGAAATGTAAAGATGCAATTTTAAAATTAACTAATAAGAAATTCTAAATTATAATAAATAAGGATAATTATCGATAAACTTATTCAAAAATTACAAAAAAAAAATTATTCTAAGCTATTAAATAAATAAACGTTAAAATTACGAATTTTTTAAAATGTTAGGCCAAAATTGGGTGTCAACAGCAAGAATAATTCAAATTAATTATTTGGAATTATTTCCATAATAGGAAGCCTCGGTAATTAATTTTGTGATCCCTATAGTGCCCATATTTAACTAGAACTAAGAATCCTATTTCTATGCAAAAAGGAAGAATAATATGGGTTTTTCTAGTCTTCTAGAAAAACTAGGTTTTCTAGTCCTTTTTGGATTAGGAAGACATCTCTATAAATAGGGATTCTCCTAACCTAGAAAGATGATGATTTGTATTTTATTCAATGCTTGCCCACCCAAGTATTGAGAGAGTTCGGATGTGACTTGGGATCACTGTAGAAGATCATAGCTATCTTGTAGATTCGCTTGAAGATCCGTTTAACTTGGAGATTCGCTTGAAGGTATCCGCTCACGCTTCGAGAGGTATTTATCGAATTAATTTTTAGTTTGTTTATGTGTTCTAGCATGATTAATGTGTTCTAGCATAAACGGTATTGGTTGTCTATTATTCATGTAAGCAGTAAAGATCCTTGATATGCTTTCGCTGTGTATATATGTTTTCCAACAACTATATCTTTGTGTGTTGAGTGAAGTAATTAATTTATATAAGTATATTTTAAATAAATTGTTGATTGTAATTTTGATTGAGTTGATTAATAGATATGTTATTATTAATTTGATGATGATGTTGAAGAGTTTTTATTTTGTTTAGCACTTAAATAGATCATGAGTGAAGTAAGTAATACATATATTAGACGCTTGAAGTTAAGTTCATCTCTTTAGTTTCGTCGAAATATTATTATTCATGTTGAGATTGAAATAATCAAGGTGTCATGCACAAATGAATAATTTTAAATCTTGAATATAATTATAAATCAGATGACAGAAAATTATATCAAAAAACATAATAATTTAATATGATTTAACTAGTTGACCTACATATGAGAAAACTAGGAGTGACTCAATGCACTTAAAAATGATGTATATGCCTTAGGCATCATAATCAAGGGCTTAATATTTTTAGTAATAGTAAAATAATTCTAAGACTTATTTAATAAAAGAAAATACTATATTTTTTAATCTATGTGTCGTTCTTTTAGTTTGTTTCAAAACACTAAAGAATGTTTCTTTTTATGGATCAATTTTAAAATTTAATTTTCACATAATATGTTTATTAAGATGACAAGATTAAAAAATATTTTCATATATATATATCTTTGGTTTAAAACCATAAGAAATAGAACTTTTTTATAAATTCATGTCTTCTATATCTTCTTCTAAAAGTTGAAATTTGTCACTTAGAGCCCCTTTTAACTATATACGTTTTTGGTCATGAGTTGCTCATATAACAGAATGATCTGATCCGCTTTAATTCGATCCAAGAAGTTATCACATAAGAGATTAAAACAAGATATCTCTTTCTACTATAGTAGAAGCACAAGTAAAGCAACTGATATCAACATGCTTGCTTATCTGTAATTTAAATGTAAGTCGGTGACAATTTTGACTTTTCACTACACCTATGCATATAGGTGTTTTTCATCAGAAAAGCCAAAAGATGTCTCTTTTTTATTCACTTCTCATTTTGTTTTTTAGCATTTCAAAGAGTAAACATTACGTGACTTTGAATGCATGTATTGCCAACAATAAAGCATATCAAGTTATACTGATTATAGCCACTAATTAGTTTCTCTTCTTCTTTTTATTCCAGTAATTTTTAGTTAACTTTTCTCTAATGATTGCATTTTTGCCCTGAAAACACAACTACTTTCCTGTGATGGTCAGTCATACTTTGCTTGATTCAAGGGTAACTTGTGGTGATGATTCCACAACACAAGATTCATTCTTTTCCGCTCACAAGGCAAAACATGAAGTTCTAAGGGTAACTTGTGGTGATGATTCCACAACACAAGATTCATTCTTTTCCGCTCACAAGGCAAAACATGAAGTTCTATGATTAAATCATTTAATCCAACTAATCAGACAACACTCAAATTTTAGATAATTAGAATTGGTTCTGATAAGACAGCTTAGAAGAGTACTAACCGTATGTATACATCATTTATTAATGTTATCAACTGCAAATGTTTAATGAAATTACCACAATTAATAAAGACACACGAAAGTGTCATTCAATGGGATTTTCTTTTTGAAGTACTACAAAATAAAATTGTTTAAGCATTAATTACTTAACGATAATAGTTTCATTGTAATTAAATAGTATATTATTAGAGGTAATTAGTATTTCATAAATATTTTTAAAGTTTATAACGATAATTTGATTCAATGACAATTAGCTAATTTCGTAATAACTATTATGTATATTTATTATCAAGAACAGGTGTGGGCCCATGCTTGCGCGGGCTAATTCTTATCTAGTATTATAAAAAGAGGGGAATACTTACCAAATAACTGATAAATAATCCCAACTCTTAACAAATAGATCATTTTCCTTTTCATATGAAAAGAATGCAAGAAGGAAAATCAGAGGGAATATAAAAAACTCTTTCTATCAAAACATCAACAAAAAGTTAAACACAAACAGACATTTAGTTGGTGACAATAAAACATTGTTTCCTTGACATTTAAAGCTCATTTGGAGCTATTTCTCGACAAAGATTTTGTGTCATTATTGTTAATTAGTACACAATACTATGTCTGTTACAAATTTTAAACAAAGGAAATATATAATAATAATTATTGAGTCATGGTTAAATATTAACATATCATATTTAGGAAATTTGTTAATACACATATAAAATTTTAATTACTGAATAATCACATAATCAATTAGTAATTAAATCATCCTGATTATATCTCTAAATAAGGTGTCATTTGTACAATGAATAGCATAATAAGTAAATACCAACACACAATCAACTTAATGAAAATAACAAACGAACAATTTTATTTAAATTATTTAGATTACTTCACTTGACATTTTAAAAAAAGAAAAACTATAGTACTTACCCTAAATATAGAACTACAATTCTAATGAATTGCTAGTGTTTTTATTCTTACACACATGACACAAGATAACCACACCACTAATTATTTATTTATCATAGTTTCTATAGTACATAATGTGAGAATATTTGATGCTTCTTAACACTTGCGCCAACAATAACAATAACGTGAAAAAGTGCTTTTTCTAATGCATTGACCCTTAATTGCCTTCGAATACTCTTGCTTACACTTAATGAAACAAGTATCACTCAATAAGCAAAAACGGGTACGATATTCTTTGCTCCTCCATCGACAAGTTTTCCCCTCAACACCTTGCATCTCTGCATGACAAAATGGATGATGAGTACGTAAAATTATGGGCGGAGCTAGTAAGGGTCTAGGGGAGGCAGAGCTAGTACTTCCCCGTTTCAAAAAGGATGACTTAGTTTGACTTTGAACGAAGTTTAAGAAAAGTGTCACGACCCAAAATTCACAAGTCGTGATGGCACCTATGTTCCCAACCAATAGGTAAGCCAACCCAACATATTAACCAAACTTAACCAACAAATAAGTAAAAAGACTAACACCATGCAAGAATCTCCAACATTGAGTTCCTTATAAGTACGAAGTGCGGAAGCTAAAAAAAATACCACCCCAAGAATTGGTGTCTTAAGTACAAGAGCTTCTAAATTACGATGCAAGTCTGAAACTAAAATGACAAATCTAACACAAGGGATATCCTGTCTGAATACTAAATAACAGAATAAATAAAAAATAGAGGGAGGTGTGGGCCACGGAACAGCCAAGCAGCTCACCACAACTCCAAGACACTCCAAGCTCGGACTCAATTTGCTCCACGAGATGTGCTCCTACTCGGAATCGAATCTGCACCATAAAGAGTGCAACAAGTGTAGTATGAGTACGAAACCACGTGTACCCAGTATATCTCATTGACCGACAACGAAGAAGTAGTGACGGGAGTTTATATAATAAAAATCAATTCTTTAGTTTTACAAGTCTATATTTCACTTACCAGTAAAGTTTCACCAAATAGAGATAATCAAACATTAAGTAATTTCCAACCACCAAATAAAACACATGATCATCAAGAATGAAGGATGCGATGAAATGCAATGCAACATGATACCATGAAATGATATGTATCAGAATACCCAGTACTTTCTCAACCGTATATACATGATACTCCTCGGAAATACATCGAGAGTTCATGACCCATGGGGGACTCGCGAGGTCCATATACCGACACGGACGATCTCCATGTGTCTGCGCGGACGATCTCAACGCACAATCATAACATCAATAATTTCCGCACGGACGGTCTCCACGTGCCCAAATTACAATCTTAACATCTCATCATCCCCAGCACGGACGATCTCCATGTACCCAACTTATACTCAATCTCATGTCAATGCATGTACACAATATTATTTCAAATAAGGGGATAATGATGCACCTCAATCAATCCAGTATCAACATAATATATAATCACCTCAACAATCACAACTATACGGGTGTAATAAAGAAAACACAATCACACAAGGATTTCAAGTCAATAATATATCAGCTAATGCCCATATGCTTTGGCATTCTCAAATTACAATTCACATTCTATAGTAGTAACTTTCCCTTTTATAACACCGGTACTCGTACCAATGCCCGTCACACCATTGATACGAGACCCCCATCTTTCGCCCTTACCCATTGTCTATTTCACTTTATTTTTATTTTTTATTTAGAAAACGTCCTTCAACAAGTCTATAAAGTCTTAACATACCTTAAATGCCGAACTCGTGTCACCAATCTTCAAGATTTTTCCTTTCCTTTTCGCAAAGCTTCGGAACGTTCCCAATCTATCAATTGTACAATATTCGTAAGTAAGCGAGTTCATGGGTACTCAAATTATATGTCTAATCTAAACTCCAAAACTCACTCATATCTCCAATCAAGCCCAAATCTTGGTATAATTTATATGCCAATTCGTCAAATTTCAAGCCAAGAACTTAACCTTAACCTCTCCAAATACCCTAGATTCAATGTTAAATCATATAATATACACCTAATATTTAATTACCTATCTCAATATATTAAAAACTAGTAACTAAATTTGATAAATAAATAAAATAAAAACAATTTAAGAGAATAAGGATTGCACTGTGAACGAGACCATTTTTATTTATTTTTTCATATCTTCCTAAGTACAGAAACATGCCAATTTTTCCAAAAGTCTCTCCTAACTGCCAATCATTGGCATGATTTCCCAATGATTGGCCTAAGATTCCATCCCCCACCATTTAATACAAAAATAAATAAATAACTAAAAGAAAATTATAGATCAAACATTTTTTTTCCCCAGATCCTGCAACTACGTCTTTCACTACATATAAATTCCAACTTTAGATATTCCTACATATGGCAATCATTAGAAATCATTAGAAAAATCATTACTAACTAAACACCCATTCAATTCACCCCAATAATTTAACTAAAATTTATGTAACTTCCGATAACAAGTTACAGCAAACAACACGATATCAACAGATTCCTCACGCCAACAATTTATACCACTAATGCATGCTTATGCAGAAAATAGGTCGGCTAAGGAAAAACTTTACCTGCAATATATATTTCGTTGCTTCTTGCTCTATACTCCACACCGCACAAAGAAAAATCAGTTTCTAACTCTATTCTTTTCCCTTCTCCTCTACACTAAACCCACTAATATATTTTAATTACATGGGCCAAAAGAAAAGGGGTATTAAAGGAATTAGGACTTACCCACTAACTATAATCAATATTAATTATTTAATAAAAATTCCTCAACTAGATACTCGTAATTATCGAATATTTCAAAGTTCTCGATTTAATTTCTACGGAAAGAGTCAAAATAGTCTAGTTCTCAAAACGACCAGCGGGTCGTTACATCACCTACAACTTAAACAAACGTTCGTCCTCGAACGGAAAAAGAAAAGAGCTAACCTGAACGCTAAAAAGATGAGGATATTTACTCCTCATGTCTGACTCGGTCTCCCATGTAGCCTCCTCCACTGGACGATGCTTCCATTGAACCTTCACTGAAGCAATCTCTTTTGACCTCAACTTTCGAATTTGCCTATCCAAAATGGTAACCGGCTCCTCCTCAAAAGTCAAATTTTGATCAAGTAACACAGTATCCCACTGAATCACATGAGCACCACCCTGATGATACTTCTTCAACATCGAAATATGAAATACTGGATGGACACCTGACAAACCAGGTGGCAAAGCCAACTGATATGCCACCTCACCAATACGCTCCACAATCTCGAAAGGACCAATATACCTTGGGCTCAACTTGCCCTTCCTTCCAAATCTCATCACACCCTTCATAGGTGAAACCTTAAGTAGAACCCTCTCTCCAACCATAAACTCCAAATCACGAACCTTCCTATCTGCATAACTCTTTTGCCTACTCTGAGCCATGAGAAGTCTATCTTGGATCAACTTGACCTTGTCCAAGGACTCCCTCAGCAAATTTGTACCCCAAGGTCTAACCTCAAATGCATCAAACCATCCAATTGGAGATCGACATCTCCTACCATATAAAGCCTCAAATGGTGCCATCTCAATGCTCGAATGGTAACTATTATTGTAAGTAAACTCCGCTAATGGCAAGAACTGATCCCAGTGACCACCAAAGTCAATCACACATGCCCGCAACATGTCCTCAAGAACCTGAATAGTCCGTTCAGACTGACCATCAGTCTGAGGGTGAAAGGCTGTACTGAAATCCACCCGAGTGCCCAACTCCTTCTGCATAGACCTCCAGAAATGAGATGTAAATTGGGTGCCACGATCTGAAATAATAGAAATAGGAACCCCATGCAAACGAATTATCTCTCGAATATAGATTTTGGCTAACTTCTCTGAATTATAGGTAGTCTGAACTGGTACAAAGTGTGCAGACTTAGTCAGTCGATCCACAATGACCCATGTAGCATCAAACTTACCCAAGGTACGTGGCAATCCTACCACAAAATCCATAGCAATACGCTCCCACTTCCACTCAGGTATAGGCATCCTCTGTGTCACACCTCCAGGCTTTTGGTGTTCATACTTCACTTGCTGACAATTCAGACACCGGGATACAAAATCTACTATGTCCCTCTTCATACGGCACCACTAATAATGCTGCTTCAAGTCACGATACATCTTAGTAGCCCCCGGATGAATAGAGTACCTCGAACTATGAGCCTCCTCCATGATCAATCTAGTCAAATCACCTGTACGAGGAACACATATGCGACCTTTAATCCTCAAAACTCCATCACTATCAAGAATTGTAGCCTTGGCTTCTCCTTTTAACACCTTGTCCCTAATCTTACATAAATCACCATCATCAAACTGTTGAGCCCGAATCTGCTCCAACAAGGATGACCTAGCCTCCATATAAGCCAACACCTTACCAGATTCTGAAATATCAAGTCTCACAAAGCTATTAGCCAAGGATTGGACATCCCTAGCTAAAGGACGCTCGCCAACCTGTAACATGGCTAGACTACCCATACTTACCGCCTTCCGACTCAAAGCATCTGCTACAACATTTGCCTTGCCTGGATGATAAAGAATAGTCATATCGTAGTCTTTGAGCAACTCCAACCATCTCCTCTGCCTCAAATTGAGATCCCTCTGATTGAATATATACTGGAGACTACGATGATCCGTGAACACCTCACAATGCACACCATAAAAGATAATGCCTCCAAATCTTTAATGCAAACACAACAGCCGCCAACTCTAAATCATGAATAGGGTAGTTCTTCTCATGAACCTTCAAATGCCTCGAAGCATAAGCTATCACCCTTCCCTTCTGCATCAACACACAACCAAGACCAATCCGAGAAGCATCACAATATACAACAAAACCCTTTCCCTCCACGGGTAGGGTCAAAATCGGAGCAGTAGTTAATAATGTCTTGAGCTTTTGGAAACTAACCTCACATTCGTCAGACCACTGAAAGGTCACCTCCTTATGTGTCAATCTAGTTAATGGAGATGCAATAGATGAGAAACTCTCAACAAACCGTCGATAATAACCTGCAAGGCCCAAGAAACTCCGAATCTCAGTAACTGAAGCAGGTCTGACCCAATCTCTAACCGCCTCAATCTTCTTAGGATCCACCATGATACCCTCCTTGGACACTACATGTCCCAAGAATGCTACCAAACTAAGCCAAAACTCACACTTTGAAAACTTTGCATAAAGCTTTTTCTCCTTTAGAATCCCAAGCACAATCCTCAAATGATGCTCATGTTCCTCCTTACTGCGTGAGTATATCAATATATCATCAATGAATACAATAACAAAGGAATCCAAATACGGTCTGAACACTCCATTCATCAAGTCCATAAAAGCTGCAGGGGCATTAGTCAATCCAAAAGACATCACCAGAAACTCGTAATGGCCATAACGTGTTCGAAAAGCTGTCTTAGGGATATCCTCCGCCCTAACCTTCAGCTGATGATATCCAAATCTCAAGTCAATCTTGGAGAAAACTGAAGCACCCTGCAACTGATCAAATAAATCATCAATACGAGGTATCGGGTACTTATTCCTGATGGTTACCTTGTTCAACTGCCGATAGTCAATACACATACGCATAGATCCATCTTTCTTCTTCACAAATAACACTGGAGCACCCCAAGGAGATACACTTGGTCTAATAAAACCCTTGCTCAACAAATCCTGCAACTGCTCCTTCAACTCTTTCAATTCAGCCGGTGCCATACGATAAGGAGGAATGGAAATAGGCTGAGTGCCTGGCTTCACCTCAATACAAAAATCAATATCACGATCTGGGGGAAGACTTGGCAAATCCATCGGAAATACCTCCGAAAATTCACTCACCACCGGAATAGACTCAAGCATAGGAGTCTCAACACTAGTATCTCGAATGTGTGCCAAGTAAGCTAAACATCCTCTCTGTACCAACTGACGAGCCTTAAGAAATGATATCACACCCTTAGGAGAGTGACTAAGAGAAGCTCTCCATTCTACTGTAGGAATTCCAGGCATAGCTAAAGTGATTGTCTTGGCATGGCAATTTAAAATTGCGTGGTAAGAAGATAACCAATCCATACCAAGAATCACATCAAAATCTACCATATCTAAGACCTTTAAATCCACATGAGTGTCATACCCCATCAAGGTAACAATACATAAACGATACACCCGATCTACCACTACAGAATCCCCGACAAGAGTAGAAACATGTACCGGCAAATCAAGGGACTCACATAATATATCCAGACTAGGAGCAAAATATGTGGACACATAAGAATAAGTAGAGCCTGGATCAAATAATACCGTAGCTGGTCGATGACAAATCGGAATAATACCTGTGATAACAGCATCTGAAGCCTCAGCCTCTGGCCTACCCGAAAAGGCATAACAATGGGAACGACCTCCCTCAGATTGTGAATCTCCACGACCACCACCTCGACCAGAAGAAGAACCACCTCTACCTGAGTAAGAACCACCTCTACAACTCTGTGCACCACCCCTAGCTGGAGGTTGTGCAGCCCTCAAAGTCGAAGCCTGAGAACCCTGATGTAAGCCACCACGTCTGGTCCTAGGGCAGTCTCTCACATAGTGTCCCATATTACCACACTTAAAACAGCCTCTACGAGACACAGGCTGATGAGAGGAACCTGAATGACCAGAATGCCCTTCACGAACTATAGGTCTAGAAGATGAACCCTGTGAAGTATGCAATGAGCTCGAAGAGTTATGCCCAGCGTAACCAGCCTCAGACGCTGGTATAGCAGCATGAATGGGTCTGCTGGACTGAGGGTGATAACCTCTGCCCAAGTAACCTCGACTCCTAGGCGGAACACCACCATAATCACCTGAATAACGAGTCCTCTTGCCCTCTCGCTGCTCAAATCCCTCACGTCGAATCATCTCCAACTCCTTAGCAGCATCTACCACCTTCTAGAATGGAACACCAGAAGCAGCAACCTGAGAAACTCCTAGACGAATTGGAATAATCAACCCCTTAACAAACCTTCTCACTCTCTCAGCCTCTGTGGGAAGTATCATCGAAGCATGCCTAGCCAAGGCATGAAATTTACCCTCATACTCTGCGACTGACATACCACCTTGTTGCAAACCCTCAAACTCAGCCCTCTTGCGCTCCCTCTCACTGCGTGGAACAAATTTGGATAGAAATACTTGAGTAAACTGAGTCCAGGATAGTGGAGAGGATCCAGCTGGCCTACTACTAATATAATCCCTCCACCACTGTTTGGCAGAGCCAGTCATCTAAAAAGCTGTATAGTCAACTCCATGAGACTCCACCAATCCAAGATTATGCAACCTCTCATGGCAACTAACTATAAATTCATATGCATCCTCAGCTAAGTCACCAGTATAAGTAGGAGGATTCATTAGTCTGAACCTCCCAAACATCTTTTGCTCATCAATAGTCATAGAAGGCCTGTTCACCAAATGTGATGTCATATTTGGAAACTCCATACTATCCAAACGAGGAGCTACAGCGGCAGCTGGCTGAGTCCTGGGAGTCTGAGAATCTAGAGCAACTATCGGATCTGGAGTTTGACCTCCAACACGGGTCTGTGAGCCATCAGAAGTGACAGGCAAAGCTCCTGCCTGAGCCATCCCCTCTAGGATTCCTAACATACGAGCCAAGGTATCTTGAAGCACTGGGGTGACAATAGTACTGGGTGGAGCCTGAGCTGGCCCATCCCCATCGACACGATCTTGCACATCCCCATGAATAACCTCTGCATCAGGAGGTACGGTTCTATCACGACCCTGGGTAGCTATTGGTACTTGACCTTCCACAGGTGCTGCAATACGACCCCTACCCCTACCCCGACCTCGAGCTCGTCCCCTGCCTCTACCTCGGATAGTGTTCCCAGAAGCAGGCGCAAAAATAGTATCCCGACCACCACTTGCCGATGTACGAGTCCTCGCCATCTGAGAGAATGAGATATCAAGATTAGAATTTCGACAAAGTCAAGTATGCACGATAGTGAATGAAAGAAAAGAATATTTCCTAAATATCCTATAGCCTCTCGAAGATAGGTATGGACGTCTTCATACCGATCCGCAAGACTCTACTAGACATTGCTCTTGTACTCGTGAGACCGATGAACCTAGGGCTCTGATAAAAAGAAAAAAAGACTTTTTAATCTTGTGATTCTAAATTAAAGTTATGTCAAATGTACCAAAATGCCGTTTAATCTTGTGGTCTTAAACACGTCAGGTGGAAAGTTAAAGTTAAAGTATTACCTAAAAAGGAAAGGACTCATTCTTTTTTAAACAAACTTAAAAGGAAATAGGGACATTCTTTTTGAAACGGAGAGACTAATTGTTATTGAATCCTCTTCAATTTCATTTGTTTTAATATTTTGAACCGCTTAATGAAAATTTTATTTCTGTTTATATGAGTAATATTTATAGAGATCGATCGGTTGCTAACGAATGAAATGTCAAATAAATTAAATTAAGAAGTACAAACCATTGGATGAAATGAGGAGGAAGCATAAGAGGAGAGCAAGGAATATTGTTGACTTTGACATATTCATATATAATGTATACTTTTGATGTAATTAATGATCTTTGAAGGGATTTGTGTGTGGGAACTATATATTAAGTGAAGACGGGTATTTATAGCAAGGCCTAAAAATTTATTTAATGGTTTAGTCAATTTTTCCAAAATAAAATAAAATGTAAGCAACTTGTTGACTATTTCAATGTACAAACGAGTAGTTTAAGGAATGAAGCAAAAGATATTACAATATTATTATATATAAGTTGAATACTTGATAGTACCTTTTTCTTTTCTGTATTTTATAAGAGATGGATATTTGGGGTAGTAAAAGAACGTAGAGTTTGGTATCGGTAAGCTTTATATAGGAGTATATTTCCTCATGGCACAAAAGAACTAAGTTTACACCGTAATTCCTTCGTTCACTTTTACTTATCAGGTTTCATTTTTAAAATAAAAGTTAATCTGACTTATTATTGAAGCTGAATTAAATTAGATTAATTTGATATTTTAATATTTTAAATATAGATGTTCGAAAACTATATGAAAAACACTATAGGTTACTTATTTCATATTAATATGATGAAAAATACATCTTAAAATATTAGTTAAAGTCCATGTAGTTGATTCTTGATCGCAAGAAAAACTTGACAAATAAAACTAAACAAAGTTTCTAGATGAGTGGTTAAATTATGATTACCCTATTAGTTCGATAAAATTGTTAATGTTGGTCTAAAAAAATATTATTCTAATTACAATTAGTTTATTAATACAATTAAATCGGATATTCATATCGCAAGGGGGGAAAAGAAAAGTTACACAAAGGAAATTAGTTCGATAAAATTGTTAATGTTGGTCTAAAAAAAATATTATTCTGAATTACGATCAGTTTATTAATACAATTAAATCGGATCTTCTTGTCGCAAGCAGGGAAATGAAAAATTACACAAAGGAAATAAAATTAAATAACCAATTAGATTCATTTTTGTTACACAATAATCAATAGGGATGAACCTAATATTCTAATTCACAAGAGAGCTTAGTGTTACAAAAAGAAACTTCGAAAAAATATTTGGAATTTTGTTTTCTGAGAAAAAGGAATAGAGCATACGAGGTTTTGTTTACCTAACTAAATAGCCGGCAAGATTTATTATTTATCTATTTTATAATATATATATATATATATATATATATATATATATATATATATATATATATATATATATATATATATATATATAAATTATTCACTAGTTATATATGAGTTATATATATTCCTATATTAACGGCATGTTATTTTCTTATTTAAACTAACAATTGATTGATCGACTATATAAATTAACGTTTTCCTTCTAAATCCTTCGTATTAAGGATGCCACATGTTTCTAATTGCTTTAATTAAGGTATGATTTGAGATATTTGACTTCAACATTTCTTAATTTTTGTGAATGATAATCCATAAAATTTTGTCAAGATAATTATTTAATTCTTAATTGTTCCAAAAGAATGATGACACATGCACACACATGAACGTGTTTCTTCTATATCTAATCAACTTTTTGAAATTATTGGAGAACTTATTCTGCAAGAAACCGCGTTATATATCATTTGTTTTTATCGTGTACGTTATCTTAGTACGTGTTTTATACGGAGAAAAATATTTTCTAAAAAAATAAGTAAATTTTAAATTTATTTTCTTAAATTTGGAATTGCGGGTATGAAATTCTGTCTATTCTAGCCCAGACCAACATAGACTACATTTTATCTATATTTCAATCACTTTATTTTTCTTCCTGTTTACCATATTAAATATCTGATTATTTTCACTTTATTTGATCAAATAAATCTATATATCCTTTAAACATCACATATAAATTCAACTATGTTTATTTTTGGGAGAAACAATTTGACTCTTATCGCAAGGTTAAAGATAATTGTGGTATTATATTTTATCTTACTGATCTAACACTAACAAATTTTATTTCTGAAAATAAAAATAAGTATCAAAATCAATAGATTGAAAATAACTTTAAATTTAAGTAAATAAGAATAAATCAGTGTTTGTTTTAAATATATAAATGTGTCGTGTATTTTGATAACTAAAAGTAATCCAAACTGAAGTAAAAAAATTTAGACGATGTGTATGATGTATCTAGAGCCTAGAGGATAAAGAATTATGGAGTTTTTAATGATAAAGTTGCTAGATTGAACAACATGGATTTTAATGATGAAGTTGCTAGATTGAACAACATGGATGTGATATAAGGGCGTATATGATTGGGTTGGTTTGGATTTTTTAAATATCAAATTAAATTATTTGTGTCAGATTTTTGAATTTATAAATTAAACCAAAACAACAAAACTCGGGTTATTCAATTTCGAGTTTTTCGGATATTCAGCTTTTTTTGGTAAAGTATTCATACAAACATATAATTTACTTGTACTTCAAATTAGGGGTGTACAAAATCAAACCGAAAATTGAATCAAACTGCAAATCGAGTCACATCGGAAAAAAATCCGACTAGTTATTTGAGATTTGGTGTTGAAAAAAACTACGACTATATTTGGATTGGTTTGGTTTCAACTAAAAAAAAATAAAAAAATCACTCACTGGAAATTTTTTAGTTGCGTTTTCAATTTTACACATACTTCATAAAATTTCTGACTTCGTCATTAGGCAATTGAATAGACAAAGTTATTCATGTTATTAGTTATATATATATATATATATATATATATATATATATATATATATATATATAGAGAGAGAGAGAGAGAGAGAGAGAGAGATAGAGAGAAAATCCGGAGCCAAAAGGAAAATCAAAAGTTTTCAACCCAACAAAATTGATTATTAAACCAAAAGGGCAACAAATTTATACGCCGTTTTGAAATTTTGGGATTTGGTTTGATAACTAATTTTGTTGCTCTTTGGAAAATTTTCAAAAACGCCAAACTCGTATATATTATGAATAGTAGGAAAAATGTTATAATTATAAGTCTATGACTTTTGATTTACCTTAATAAATAAAGGGTGATTTGGCATTTTGAAAAATTTCCATTTCTTTTTAATGTTTTTTGGTATATAATAATGGGAAGAACACAATTCATATAAAATGTTATTTATCGAATTTAACTTTGGTATTTATATTAAGACAACTATGTTTTTAGTTTTTTTATGGAATACCTTTTCTACTAGGGAAAAAATTACTCTACAATTTAATCGACTCAACATGAAAAAATGTAAGATATTTGAAAATTGAAGAGTATTGGAGTGAATGGATTGAAAATGATGGCTCCTTGAAGATAAGTTCAGACAACAAAATATTATTTTTACTATTGCAAATTTAGAAAAATTTCATAGTCAAATGTATGTAGACTTGAAATTTAGAGGCATTTATAAAGTATGCCAATTGCTATTAAAAATATAAATTTAGTAATAATTAAATTATTATTACTAATTAATTATCACTAAAGATCATTTACAGTAAACGATATGGGAGCGAATGAAATGTCAACGATTCCTCGTTCAAATATGAGATAAGGACATATATTTAAAAATGTTGGATGACTAAATTCCTTTATTTAATATTAATTAAGACGATTAAAAAAATATAGTCATCTTTGAATATGAGGATTAGAATATTAGAAAACCTAGTATTCTAAATATGAACATGATTAATGCAATTTTAGAGATAATATTTAGTACTAATCCAAGTCAAATTATGTCCACAGATTGTGGATCTATTGTTATTTTTTAAAGTTTTCTTCCTCTTCTTGTGGAAAGAGCAATAAATTATATTTAAGAAAACATGAATCAGTAACAATTTTATTGAAACAATATTGGAGAAATTTCACTAGCTAGTTTAGAATTTAATTACTTAGATACACGTTAATAATTTGTAATATTATGCATTTTATCATATTTTACGCTTTTAGATATGTCCTTATGCATGTATCTCGGGATACACGAGATCAAATTAAGGGCAATTTATTCTAGATACATTACATTCGAGTGAATTCACATGTATTTGAAATATATAAACAAATTTGCCTTACCTCCTTCCATCTCGCTCTCATATCTGATATCCCAAATATATGCGAATCATACTAAGTATATACAACATACATATATTTTGTATTTGTATTGAAAATCCAGTAATTATATAAGAAAAGGATTTGGGAAATCATTAATAGAGTACATTGTTCCTCAAGTAATAAATTATTTTTTTGAAAAGCTTTGCCATTTTGATAAAGGGACATTGAAATTCTTTAAATATTTATAAATTTTAAATTCTAAATTCATCGAGCCAGGAATGTCCTTTCCTTATAGGCACATAAGGTTGCTATACACCTACTTCTTTTCCCTAGAAATCATTTTCTAAAGTCTACAACTACATGTACCATTTCCTAGTCTTTCATCACCATACTTATCAACAAGGAGACTTGGTTTGCCCTGCTGAAATAATAAATAATATGTAGCGGTCAAAAATAAGATTTACATGATTTGCTTCCACGATAAAAGGAATTTTAAAAATTAAAGAGGGAAATTTTTGTATTTAGCTACTCAAAAAAGCTTAAATATGCCTCATAATTATAGTTTGCTAATTACTATTCGTAGCTACATGTTAGAGGAAGGAGAGAGGGGAGCGAGATTGAGGAGGGAAGAGAGGAGAGTGAGATAAGGCAATGAGTGGAGAGATGCGAATTCTATTCGTATATCCATCGAATTTTATATGTATATCCATCAAAATAATTGTATATATATAACTGGTATATACAACTGTCGAGCGAGATTCGGTGAAGAGGCGAGCCAGAGAACGGAGAGAGCCGAACTGTATATGTATATCTGTCAAATAAGTTATATGTGTGTAACTGGTACACATATGTATTTGATATCTGACGAGCGAGATTAAGCGAATGAGAAGAGAGGTGAGCGAGATTGGAAGAGGGAGGAGAGAGGCGAGAGAAAGAGCAGAGAACGGAGAGAGGCTAATTGTATTTGTATACCTGTCATATAATTGTATATTTATATGTATATAGCTAAAATTAAATTGTCAGTCGTAATTAATTCAAACTATAGCAGTGCTAGCTAATTAACTAGTATATGTTTGCTGATCCGCATAATTTTCCCTTAAAAAGGAAACACTCTTACGCCTCGTATTTTTTATACGTAGTGCGCATCATGAGCTAGTCGATGTAAGTCCGGGGAATGAGATTTTATTTTAAGTTCCAAGTGATTAAAGAAATATTAGGCAAGGATGTTAATTTCAAATGTGATATTAAGTATGATAGTGGCTGATGTAGTGCCATTAGCATTAGTGAGGAATTAATTAGTGGCCTTAGTGGGGAACATTAGTGGGGGAGTAATTAGTGAATGATTAGGATTAAATTAATCAAGTGGACCCCACCACTCAAGGCAAATGCATGATAGTGGCTGATGTAGTGTCATTAGCATTAGTGGGGAATTAATTAGTGGCCTTAGTGGGGAACATTAGTGGGGGGTAATTAGTGGATGATTAGGATTAAATTAATCAAGTGGACCCCACCACTCAAGGCAAATGCACTCTCGGCCAGCCCATGTTTTAAGCAAAAACAAATTTGCAAACACTTGGTAGATGAAATGCTCTAGGAGTCTAGCAATTCTCTTGTGGTATAGATTAATTGTAGAAGACAACGCAGTCTTGAAACGAGACTTGAAGCTCTCGGCCAGCAACTACAAAAGAATTTGGTTAGTAATCTCTTTGCTTGGTGTGTTAATTTCTTAGAATGCTATTGTTAATTAACCATTAATGTTAAAAAGGGGGCGTGACCAGTAGCTTAGGAAATTTGTTTTAGTTATTAAATGTTCTAAGTATGAACGGAAATCATAATCGGATTATTAGTGGTGTCGTGTTAGGGATTGGGCTGTTCTGATTAAAGCAACATGCGGGAAATTCTGTTTTGGTATTATGCATATATTAATGTGATTATGGGTATATACTCCAAGGGATTAATACGATAAGGTAGATGTGTTGCGAAATTATAAAACGAGTTATCACTCGGTGTGTCGTTGTTTCGTTAATACGATTGCCGAGACGGAACTGTTTTGGGGAGGGGGCTGTTTAATATGATTCGTTGGATTATATGTGTTATTGGTATTGCTGTGGATAATTTGAGTTGTTGTCGGATTGGGACGAAGTAAGGAAAATAGGGGAAATGCTGCCGGATATTCGTTAGATTATTAGCTAGCTTACAATAAGTAGTAAAGCGCGACGTCTATCTAATTGCGGCACGATTGTTGCTTGTTATAGATTAATAGATTGGGCAGTAAATATTGGACGTGCGGCTCGACTATACGGTATGTAACGCTATCCTTTCTTTCTTTGTTTGGTATGACTCTTAAAAATGAGCGAATGACGGACAGGTTTGATACTTACTTCTAGAGCGTCTAGGTGACGTATATTCTTGCTTACACAAACTATTCCTCTATATATCGGCTATGTCTAAGGCTATGGTGATTTCTCATATCTATGGTAGTGCTTCTTAGAGTCATTGAGATTTTACGTTTTCATATCGTGTTAAAGGTTCATAATCTTGATAAAACGTTAATCTTTGGTAATACTCCTTGCTGGTTCACGTTGATTGTTCTATTGAGTTATAAGAAATGATTTTAATTGCATATGGTTGCTCATAATGTTCTGCTCGTGCATATAGTCATTTATCATTTCACCGAGTCCCGGGCCGGGTAATGTTCGTGCGGAGTTTCTTGCATATGTCACCGAGTCCCTCACTAGAGGGCCGGGTATGTATATTATATATATGATTGGTGATGAGGATGGTTATAATGATGATGATGACGGAGATGATGTGATGACTATTTCACCGAGTCCCTCACTAGAGGGCCGGGTACGTATGATGTATATATATATGATGATTATTTTATCGAGTCCCTTACTAGGGAAGCTGGGCACCTTATATGTTAAAGATATGTATGATTTTCACTTATAAGGTTCATGTGTAGCGATATCTTGTTTCGACTTATCATGTTGATATCCTGTCATCTTTACCTTATGCTGTACATACTCAGTATATTGTCCGTACTGATCCCCTTTCCTTGGGGGGGGGGGGCGCGTTTCATGCCCGCAGGTGTAGACGCACAGTTCGGTGATCCTCCCGCCTAGGATATCTACTCTGCCGATTGGGGGAGCTCAACTGTTTCGGAGCCCAGTCGTTTTGGTACATAACTTCCTATGTAATCTTTTGCTTATCTATGGGTACGGCGGGGCCCTGTCCCGTCGAGTTTCACTACTATACTCTTAGAGGTCTGCAGACATTATGTGGGTTGTATGTATGTTTTGGATAATGGTCTGGACATGGTTTGTTTGTGATGTCCGCGTGTACAGGGGCAGCCTTGTCGGCTTGTGTATGCTATATTGCTTTGGATAGTGCGGCCTTGTCGGCTCGCGTATGTTGTTACGGTTAAATGGTTATGACTCTTTATGAGACAGATCCATTTTATATATATTGGCGTTGGGGTAGGTTTGATTTGATTAAATTCCATATTGTCTTAGTTTCAGTTGGTTATACTTAGCAGGTTTGTTTATGAGTGTCCAAAACGGGCACTAGTCACGGCCCATCGGGTTGGGTCGTGACAAAAGTGGTATCAGAGCGGTTTTTCCTCGGAAGTGTCTACAGACCGTGTCTAATAGAGTCTTGTTTATCGGTGTGTAGTGCACCGCATCTATAAACAGGAAGCTACAGGACATTTAGGATGTCATTCTTTTTTCATATTCTAGATCGTGCGATAGAGCTATATTAACAGGATAATCCCTCTCTAACGAATCCCTGTGTTTTCAGCTATGCCTCCAAAGAAAGCGACAGCCTCCCAGAAGGGAAAATCGATAGCAGAAGGTACTAGTCAAACCCGGAGAGTTACTAGGGCCCGTGCCCAGTCTATGCCTGGTATTGTGCTCCAGTCGGAGAGCTCTGCTACACCGCCACCAGCCCCCGAGGCCCCAGCACCTAAACCTCCAGCTCCACAGCCAGGGGCGGAGGATAGGGCCATGAGAGATGCGGTTCAGTTGCTGACTAGATTAGTGGCAGGTCAGGCTCGCAGGCATGGACTAGGAGTTGATCATGCGGACAGATCTGATAGCTTAAGGGCTCGCGACTTCTTAAGTTGTAATCCTCCAGAGTTCTTTGGGTCAAGGCCCCAGAATGATCAGCAAGAGTTTATTCGTCAGATGCAGCGTACATTGAGGATAATCAAGGCTTCGGAGACCGAGTCGGTTAAGTTGGCTACATATCGTTTGCGGGATGTAGCTATTAATTGGTATGGGTCTTGGGAGTTATCTAGGGGTGAGGGTGCTCCTCCAGCAGTATAGGATGAATTTGTGGAGGCTTTCCAGGGCCATTTCCTGCCTCCAGAGATGAAGCGAGCTAGAGTCGATAGATTCTTGCGTTTGAGGCAGAATGGCAGGAGCGTTCGAGAGTATAGCCTCGCGTTTGATTCATTGGCTAGGCATGCGCCTATTATTGTGGCTGATATGGCAGACAGGGTACATCGTTATGTGATGGGATTGGATCGTTATCTGATTGACGGTTGTATGGCAGTGACTCTTCAGCCAGGTATAGACATTGCTCGAGTGCAGGCATATGCACAGGGGGTAGAGGATCGGCACCGGGGACGTCAGCCAGATAGAGATTATAATAGAGGCCAGCATAAGAGGGCTAGATCAGCAGGTTATCCTGACGAGTTTCGAGGCGGGCAGTCTCAACAGCATGTTAGATTTTCTTCCCAGCCAGCACAGAGTGCACCCCCACGGTCTATGGGTAGGGGGTTCGATCGTACGGGATATTCGGAAACTGGTCAGAGCTCTAGGGCAGCAGGGTCACAGATGGGCAGGGGTTTGAGCCAGTCGAGGCCACCTTTGCCTCGGTGTTCTCACTGTGGTAGGTCCCATCCTGGGGAATGTCGTTGGACTACAGGTGCGTGTTTTTCTTGCGGCCGTCAGGGTCATACTATGGGGGAGTGTCCCTTTAGAGGTAGTGCCGGTGGTATGGCACAGCCTACTGGGTCCGTTGCTGGTTCATCTTCTTCTGTGGCTATGCGCCCTACGGGGCAGGGTATTCAGGCACCAGCAGGCCGTGGTAGAGGTCGTGGTGGAGCTCCCAGTTCTAGCGGTCCCTCGAACTGCATATATGCTTTGACTAGTAGGCAGGATCAGGAGGCGTCACCTAATGTGATCACAGGTATATTATCACTATTCTTCCGAAGTGTGTATGCATTGATAGACCCAGGTTCCACCTTATCATTTATATCCCCCGTCGTTTCTAGTAGGATCGGAATAGAGTCTGAGTTGATAGAACCATTTGAGGTAGCTACACCTGTAGGAGATTCTGTCATAGCTACGCGAGTATATAAGAATTGTTCAGTGGTTATGTATAGTCGTCGTACCGTAGTAGATCTAATAGAGTTAAATATGATTAAGTTTGATATTATCATTGGCATGGATTGGTTGGCTGCTTGTTATGCTAATGTTGATTGCAGAGGAAAGATAGTTCGATTTCAATTTCCAGGGGAACCGATTATAGAGTGGAAGGGGAGTACAGTATCGCCGAAAGGTAATTTTATTTCATACCTTAAGGCTAGGAATATGGTTAGAAAAGGCTATATTTATCATCTGGTTCGGGTGCATGGCATAAAGGCAGAGGCACCGACTCTTCAATCAGTCCCGGTAGTTAAGGAATTTCTTGATGTATTCCCAGAGGAACTTCCAGGCCTTCCTCCAGAACGAGAGATAGAGTTTACTATAGATGTACTGCCAGATACCCAGCCTATATCTATACCTCCTTATAGAATGGCACCTGCTGAGTTGAAAGAGTTGAAAGAGCAATTGAGAGATTTGCTAAAAAAGGGCTTCATCAGGCCTAGTACGTCACCTTGGGGAGTATTGGTACTGTTTATGAGGAAGAAGGATGGGTCGCTGCGGATGTGTATTGATTATAGGCAGCTGAACAAAGTAACCGTAAAGAACAGGTATCCCCTCCCAAGGATTGACAATCTATTTGATCAGTTGCAGGGTGCTAAGTGTTTTTCAAAGATAGACTTGCGGTCAGGTTATCATCAGGTGCGGGTAAGGGAGGCAGATATTCCAAAGACGGCATTCCGGACCCGATACGGGCATTATGAGTTTAGAGTGCTGTCTTTTAGGCTGACTAATGCTCCAGCGGTGTTTATGGATTTAATGAACCGGGTGTTTAAACCATTCCTTGATATGTTTGTTATTGTATTTATAGACGATATTCTGGTCTATTTACATTCAGAAGAGGAGCATGCAGACCATTTAAGGATGGTACTTAGGGTGCTTCAGCACCAAAAGTTGTATGCTAAGTTCTCCAAGTGCGAGTTCTGGTTGACTTCAGTGGCATTCTTGGGGCATATTATTATAGCTGATAGTATTCGGGTAGACACGCAGAAGATTGAGGCGGTAAAGACTTGGCCCAAACCTACGACACCTACTAAGGTACGCAACTTTCTGGGGTTAGCAGGATATTACAGGAGATTCGTAGAAAAGTTTGCCTCAATTTCAGCGCCTTTGACAAGGCTAACTCAAAAGGCAGCCAAGTTCCAGTGGACTGATGCTTGTGAGCGAAGCTTCCAGCTATTGAAAGACAAATTGACTACAGCTCCAGTCCTAACTCTTCCGGAGGGACCAGACGGCTATGTTATTTATTGTGATGCTTGGGGTGTTGGGCTAGGATGTGTATTGATGCAGCATGGCAAAGTTATAGCCTATGCCTCCCGACAGCTTAGGAAGCATGAAAAGAATTATCCTACTCACGATCTGGAGTTAGCAGTCGTGGTTCATGCCTTGAAGATATGGAGGCATTATTTATATGGTGTCCATGTGGACATCTATACAGATCATAAGAGTCTCCAATATATCTTTAAACAGAAGGAGCTGAACTTACGACAGAGACGGTGGTTAGAGTTGCTAAAGGATTATGATGTTGATATTTTATATCATCCAAGGAAAGCAAATGTTGTAGCGGATGCTCTCAGCCGTAAGTCCATGGGTAGCTTGACAGATGTACAACCAGAAAAGAGGGAGATGGTTCGGGAGATTCAGCGGCTATCCAGCCTTGGAGTTCATCTGGCTAATTCAGAAGATAGTGGAGTTTCTATTCGAGAGGTTGCTGAGTCCTCAATCATAGATGAGGTAAAGAGACACCAGTACGAGGACCCTATTCTGGCACAGTATAGAGATGCAACTCTTCAAAAGAAAAAGACCCCATTTAAGGTTACACCTAATGGAGTGTTACGATATGAAGGCAGATTGTGTGTACCTGATATTGCGGGGCTACGACGGAAGGTTATGGGAGAGGCACACTCTGCCCGTTATTCTATTCACCCAGGGTCAACGAAAATGTATCATGACCTCAGATGCTTATACTGGTGGGATGGCATGAAAAAGGACATAGCGGAATTTGTTGCTTAGTGCCCGAATTGTCAACAAGTCAAGATCGAACATCAAAAGCCTGGTGGATTATTACAGGAGATAGAGATCCCGACTTGGAACTGGGAGATGATTAATATGGACTTCATTACAGGCTTACCTCGCACTCAACGGAAGTATGACTCTATATGGGTTATTGTAGATAGGCTGACAAAATCGGCCCATTTCCTTCCAATCAGGACTACTTATTCGGCTGAAGATTATGCGAGGTTATATGTCAGGGAGATAGTGAGACTTCATGGGGTTCCCACGTCCATTATATCAGACAGAGAAGCTCAATTTACAGCCAACTTTTGGAGATCGTTTCAGAAGGGATTGGGGACACAAGTGAACCTTAGCACAGCATTTCACCCTCAGACTGATGGGCAGGCTGAGCATACTATTCAGACATTAGAAGATATGTTGCGGGCCTGTATTATTGACTTCAAAGGTAGCTGGGATGACCACTTGCCGCTCATTGAGTTTGCCTATAATAATAGCTACCATTCTAGTATCCAGATGGCACCGTACGAGGCCTTATATGGGAATAAGTGCAGGTCACCTATTGGTTGGTTTGATGTTAGCGAGAATAAGTTAATAGGCCCGGATATGATTCAGCAAGCTGTTGACAAGGTGAAGCTTATTCAGGAAAGATTATTAGCAGCCTAGAGTCGACAGAAGTCATATGCAGATAATCGGCGTCGAGATTTGGAGTTTCAGATTGGTGACTAGGTATTCCTGAAGGTATCACCCATGAAGGGTGTGATGAGATTCGGCAGGAAAGGGAAGCTCAGTCCGAGATACATTGGGCCTTATCAGATTGTTCGTAGTATAGGCAAGGTTGCCTATGAGTTGGATCTACCATCTGATTTGGAGGCGATACATCCAGTCTTTCATGTATCGATGCTACGTAAATGTATTGGTGATCCTTCTAGAGTATGCCCTGTAGATGATGTTCAGGTAACAGAGGAGTTGTCATATGAGGAGAAACCCGTAGCTATACTTGATCGCCAGGTTAGAAGGTTACGTACTAAGGATGTGGCTTCCGTCAAAGTGTTGTGGCGAAATGATAATAGGGAGGAGATGACTTGGGAAGCGGAAGACGAAATGAAGAATAAGTATCCTTACTTGTTCCCCGTACATGCAGGTGATTCAATTCCTAGCTTGACTATATTGATTGATAAACGAGATTATGTAGTAAGTTGTGACACTGTGAGGTATCTGTAAGTTACAGAATGCAGGTTGATAGGTATAACTGTTAGGGAGACCTCGCGGGAATTTTTTTTTTTTTTTTTGAAAAACGCTAACTTAACATTCGAGGACGAATGTTCCTAAGGGGGGAAGGATGTTACGCCTCGTATTTTTTATACGTAGTGCGCATCATGAGCTAGTCGATGTAAGTCTGGGGAATGAGATTTTATTTTAAGTTCCAAGTGATTAAAGAAATATTAGGCAAGGATGTTAATTCCAAATGTGATATTAAGTATGATAGTGGCTGATGTAGTGTCATTAGCATTAGTGGGGAATTAATTAGTGGCCTTAGTGGGGAACATTAGTGGGGGAGTAATTAGTGAATGATTAGGATTAAATTAATCAAGTGGACCCCACCACTCAAGGCAAATGCATGATAGTGGCTGATGTAGTGTCATTAGCATTAGTGGGGAATTAATTAGTGGCCTTAGTGGGGAACATTAGTGGGGGAGTAATTAGTGGATGATTAGGATTAAATTAATCAAGTGGACCCCACCACTCAAGGCAAATGCACTCTCGGCCAGCCTATGTTTTAAGCAAAAACAAATTTGCAAACACTTGGTAGATGAAATGCTCTAGGAGTCTAGCTATTCCCTTGTGGTATAGATTAATTGTAGAAGACAACGCAGTCTTGAAACGAGACTTGAAGCTCTCGGCCAGCAACTACAAAAGAATTTGGTTAGTAATCTCTTTGCTTGGTGTGTTAATTTCTTAGAATGCTATTGTTAATTAACCATTAATGTTAAGAAGGGGGCGTGACCAGTAGCTTAGGAAATTTGTTTTAGTTATTAAATGTGCTAAGTATGAACGGAAACCATAATCGGATTATTAGTGGTGTCGTGTTAGGGATTGGGCTGTTTTGATTAAAGCAACATGCGGGAAATTCTGTTTTGGCATTATGCATATGTTAATGTGATTATGGGTATATATTCCAAGGGGTGAATACGATAAGGTAGATGTGTTGCGAAATTATAAAACGAGTTATTACTCGGTGTGTCGTTGTTTCGTTAATACGGTTGCCGAGATGGAACTGTTTTGGGGAGGGGGCTGTTTAATATGATTCGTTGGATTATATGTGTTATTGGTATTGCTGTGGATAATTTGAGTTGTTGTCGGATTGGGACGAAGTAAGGAAAATAGGGGAAATGCTGCCGGATTTTCGTTAGATTATTAGCTAGCTTACAATAAGTAGTAAAGCGCGACGTCTATCTAATTGCAGGACGATTGTTTCTTGTTATAGATTAATAAATTGGGCAGTAAATATTGGACGTGCGGCTCGACTATACGGTATGTAACGCTATCCTTTCTTTCTTTGTTTGGCATGACTCTTAAAAATGAGCGAATGACGGACATGTTTGATACTTACTTCTAGAGCGTCTAGGTGACGTATATTCTTGCTTACACAAACTATTCCTCTATATATCGGCTATGTCTAAGTCTATGGTGATTTCTCATATCTATGGTAGTGCTTCTTAGAGTCATTGAGATTTTACGTTTTCATATCGTGTTAAAGGTTCATAATCTTGATAAAACGTTAATCTTTGGTAATACTCCTTGCTGGTTCACGTTGATTGTTCTATTGAGTTATAAGAAATGATTTTAATTGCATATGGTTGCTCATAATGTTCTGCTTGTGCATAGAGTCATTTATCATTTCACCGAGTCCCGGGCCGGGTAATGTTCGTGCGTAGTTTCTTGCATATGTCACCGAGTCCCTCACTAGAGGGCCGGGTATGTATATTATATATATGATTGGTGATGAGGATGGTTATAATGATGATGATGACGGAGATGATGTGATGACTATTTCACCGAGTCCCTCACTAGAGGGCTGGGTACGTATGATGTATATATATATGATGATGATTTTGCCGAGTCCCTTACTAGGGAAGCTGGGCACCTTATATGTTAAAGATATGTATGATTTTCACTTATAAGGTTCATGTGTAGCAATATCTTGTTTCGACTTATCATGTTGGTATCCTGTCATCTTTACCTTATGCTTTACATACTCAGTACATTGTCCGTACTGATCCCCTCTCCGGGGGGGGGGGGCTGCGTTTCATGCCCGCAGGTGTAGACGCACAGTTCGGTGATCCTCCCGCCTAGGATATCTACTCTGCCGATTGGGGGAGCTCCACTGTTCCGGAGCCCAGTCGTTTTGGTACATAACTTCCTATGTAATCTTTTGCTTATCTATGGGTACGGCAGGGCCCTGTCCCATCGAGTTTTACTACTATACTCTTAGAGGTCTGCAGACATTATGTGGGTTGTATGTATGTTTTGGATAATGGTCTGGACATGGTTTGTTTGTGATGTCTGCGTGTACAGGGGCAGCCTTTTCGGCTTGTGTATGCTATTATGCTTTGGATAGTGCGGCCTTGTCGGCTCGCGTATGTTGTTACGGTTAAATGGTTATGACTCCTTATGAGACAGATCCACTTTATATATATTGGCGTTGGGGTAGGTTTGATTTGATTAAATTCCATATTGTCTTAGTTTCAGTTGGTTATACTTAGCAGGTTTGTTTGTGAGTGTCCAAAACGGGCACTAGTCACGGCCCATCGGGTTGGGTCGTGACAAACACGACCCAACCAAATCCAAGTAAACGTCATATAGGCCTTATTTGTTTTCATTAAGATTAAGAGGTCTGAATCTGAATGCACATCTGATTATTAAGATTAACATTAAGATTAAGATGTCAGGATCTGAAAGCTAGTTTGAATATTACGATACAGTTTCTAGGTCTGAACACTAAAGCATTAAGATCGTTTGTTTTCAATATCTGAATGTACATAATATTTTTTTAAAACAAAATTAGTATTTAAACACTATATCAAAAAAAATTATAATCCAAACCAAGAATACTTCTTCCAAAAAATTGTTTCAAGAATAAGATTATAACTCAACCCTAAAAAAGACGATTTATTTGTTTTCTCAAGAAACAAAGATAACTTCTTCCAAAGAAATTTTGACAACAAACAAATTGTGACAAGAAGAGTTCTTCATAAATATCAATTCACCCACGAACGTTCTATACATTAAAAATATTATATAAATACTAGTAAAATATTATGAAAACTTACTTATTCAAACGAAAAATGGCATTTGGTTGAAAAATGAGAGAAAGAAACTTGAAACTTGTCCAAAAGAGAAGCAAAGAAGAAGATAATTTGTGTATGAAAGAACTCTTATTATTTTAATAGAGTCTGAATGGTATTAAGAAGGAAATTTGGTTAGAACGGGGGCTTCTCTCTCGCACTTCCCAATCTACGTTCAAGCACACCAATTCCAGCGGATTTTGAATTCTAAAGGGGTCATAGGTGGAACGAAAGAGGCTGGCTGATTCGATCAAGTAGGGCTAACTCAATGAAATTCATAACCCTTTCAAACTTCTCCTTATTTCCTTGATCGGGCAACAGTGTTCTCACTTCCAGGAAGAGCCACATCAGGGAGGATGACTGCTGAAAGCAGAATTCGCCGAAAGGCTTACGCCCTTGGGTACTTTACATAATCTGAAATGAGGGAACTCCTAATGCGAAGGTAGACTCCGGTCTTTTTATTCAAGTAGTTAACATTTCCCTTCGGTAAGCATTCCTTGGGCGAAGAGGGGATTTGCGCATCCAACGATAAGATAAATGGCCTTGCTTGTCTTTTGTGATCTGCCAAATGCAATACATGGAAAAGGCTGACACAACCCATTCAAACAGCTCTTATATACGCGCTATTTCATGCACACTTGCAGCCGTAGATCGTCTTCTCCTCCTTTCTTTTGAAGTTCAATGTCGAAAATCGTATTCTCAAGACTATGTTATAGATCTGATTTATTCAGAATCATTAAGACCCATTAAGAGCATTTTTTTTTAAAAAGAAACAAATGGACTTAATGGAATGCATTTTAATAATTAAGATTCATACTTAAAAATTATTTAAAATAAACAAATGGACTTAATGGAATGAATTTTAATAATTAAGATTCATACTTAAAAATCAAACGCACTTAATGTATTGAATTTGAATGATTAAGATTCAGATTTCCATTAAGTACAAACAAATGAGGCCTTAATTACTCCCTCCAATTGTTGGCAGATATATTAAAAATATATGTCCAAGATTAATTGTCAATTTAAATAATGAAGAAACAATTAGTCACTTTTTTTTAAATCTGCCCTTAATGATAGTGTAGTTCAATTGAAAAGTTATGTAGACTTTTGATATTCTTGATATAGTAGAGTTATATTAGTCAAATTACACCTTTATTAAATTTTTTCTGAGAAATATGTATGACCTTACCATAACAAACAATTGTGGACGGAGGGAGTAATTTATCTTATTTTCTCATGATCCTCATTCAAAAAAGCAGATATGACAAAAAGAAATTTTTCTCGTGGTGTAGTTCTTGTATTAGATTTGCCCTTTTACAAAATTTAGAGCATTTCTTTTCTAAATAAAATAAAAGAAAATCAACAAGTAAATCTTCTCGTCTTGTGATCTTTGATCCATGGATTAAATTTAATGTCAGATTCAGAATAATAATATTTTATACTATTAAAGATTTCCTTTCGGACAAAATTAGCCCTAAATGTAACATTCTTTGAATAGGTGGAAATCTTTCACTATAAATAGCTAGCTATAGTAATGTCTCTTCACTACAATTCAGACAACAAACTTACTCATTAAATCCATCATCATGAATACCAAACTCATTATAGCCCTCATGTTTTGCTTCCTCCTCATTGCATCCAATGGTTAGCTTCTTAGCTTCCACTTTGCAAGTGTGTGTCGAAAGATTGAAATTTAATTGTTATCATATTTCTAGTTGATCGCGTTAAGCTATATACTCTGATAGTATAATTAGGAATTTATGTTGTTATATAGTACAATTTTAACTTTGTAACGACATATCATCACTTTATTTTTTTCTACAAATTTTAGTGATCTATAGTATACACGATGATTAAAAAATAACTAGAATATCATACTACTTTTTTTCCTAAATCAACATTTTAAACGTCCTTCACAATTGAACCCTTGCTTAGCTCCGTCCCTGATTCTAGTATAAACTCATGTTTAACTCTTCTATTATGTAGAGATGCAAGTTGGAGAGGCAAAAGTATGCCAAAGGCGGAGCAAGACATGGTCAGGGATGTGTTTTAACACAGGCAATTGTAGTCGTCAATGCAAGCAACAAGAGGATGCTCGTTTTGGAGCTTGTCACCAAAATGGCTTTGGATTTGCTTGCTTCTGCTATTTCACATGTAAATGATTTCTATATAAGAGTGTTTTACTATCAAATATGTGATAGTGTTGTGTTCTATTGTTTGAATAAGGACGTCCAATTTACTAAAAAATGGAAGTAACCCTAGTTATGTTAGTGTGTTCAATTATCGTGTACTTGTATTGTATTGTTTTAATAAATATAATGTTTGAATAGATAGTATTGTTTCCTGTTTTTTGTTGGTAAAATTTATATTATACTACTTACATAAATTTGTATATGTATGGATACTTCATGTTATCACTTTACACATTTGACATCTTCTTATCTTCTCCCTATGACAATAAACACTAATCATCGTGGTGTTGAAGATAAAAGAAAGTTGATGATATGGATTGAATAGGTTTATGGAACAAGTTGAACAACGTGTTAATTGTTATAAAGTTGGAATTGAAATCACACTAGGACTGATGACTGGGCTACTAAATACTACTCCCTCCGTTTCAGAAAGAATGTCCCTATTTCCTTTTTAGTTTGTTTAAAAAAGAATGACCCCTTTCCTTTTTTGGTAGCACTTTAACTTTAACTTTTCACGTGGCATGTTTAAGACCACAAGATTAAAGGGCATTTTGGTACATTTGACATAACTTTAATTTAGAACCACAAGATTAAAAAGTCTTCTTTCTTTTCTTAAACTCCGTTCCAAGTCAAACTAGACCATTCTTTTTGAAACGGAGAGAGTAATTATATGTCGACTGGGTTATTGTGTGTCTTATTATACTAGCTGAAGTCGTTTTATTATAATTATAGTAATAGTAAACATAATGTACTTGACAATTTTAATGATCAATACAATTCTTGATTTCTCTAAATTGTTTGCGTGAAAATTCTACACCTGGGACAAGGCATAATAATTTAATGTTTTTTTCGATGCTCAAAACAACATTAACAAATTATTTTAACCCATTCAAAGTTTATTGTAAGTTTTTCTAACTCAAGGTTAGGTTCTCTCTATTAATTTACTTAAAAGTTAAGATTCTTAACCTCATCCAATAGATGTTGTAGGTGCACATTGGGAAATGCGTATCCTAAAATACTTTATTTTCTTAATTACACCATCAACTTATTTTTCTTAATATAATTGTTATATTTTCACATTTAATTATTAATGATTTTTCATCTTCTCTTTTTCTTTATATCTAAGGTTTAATTATTTGAAATAATGTTCAAATGGTTTTGTACTATCGACTTTGAGTACTGTTTAGGTTGGAGTACATATGGTCGTATATGGATTAAAATTTGTCTTCCATTAATTTGTGTTTGTTAATTGAATGAACTAAAAAGAGAAAACACAATCTGAAGCACCTATCGAAACACTTTTTCATGTTACAATGAAGATTATTTAATAAGTTATGAATAATTCTTTTATGAGATTAATTAATCTAAATTCTAAAATAAAAAATGAGTAAGAAGTTATTACTGATGATTGTCTCAAATTACTTAATGGTGTTGACGGTGAATGAGAGTGAAATAATGAGGACGAAGAAAGAGGTGAAAGAATCCTTCTTATTTTTGGTAAGCCAAATAAGAATATAAACAAACTTCTATAATTAATTTAGAGTCCAAATTATCATATAATACTCTTTTGTTATTTTTATTTGAATATTATTAATATATGAATATGTTAAAAAATATTTTTAATTTTTTTTTTTATGTTGTAATTTTCTTGTCTTCTATCGTGAATAGTAGTTAGGCCTCATTTGTTTTCATTAAGATTAAGACGTCTGAACCTGAATGCACATCTGAATAATTAAGATGTGGTAGGTCTGGACACTAAATGATTAAGATTATTTGTTTTCTAAACATCTGAATATATGTTATTAAATATTAAAAAGGGAAATTTTTTAAAATGTCAATATTTTGACATTTAATAAGATTCATTGTCAATACTTTCAATATTTAGTAAAAATGTCAAAAAAGAAACAATTGTTAAAACAAAAAGGAGAAATTAAGGAGAGAGAAAAATATTAAAAAGAAACAATTGCTTAAAAGTCTTATCAGTTACAAAAATTTAAAAATAAAGAATTAATTGACAATTTATTCAAATACAACTTCCATCTCTTTCTTCTTCTTTCACCATGTTTTAAATAACACACCATCACCATTGTTCTAAAAATTCAATATTCAATTTTTTTTGTTTGTTTCTGAACACGTTTATTTACCATACATTATCATATTTGAAGCAGTTTATTTTACTAAGGTATCATTTTGACGTTATAAAATTATAATTTATCTTTAAAAATATCTGAAATTGTATAAAGTTATTTGACTATTATGTTAAGGTTATGAAATTTATGTATCTCCTTTTAAGAAAATTTTTAGTATTCAAAATACAATACTCATGTATTCATGGTATACGTATTAATCCATCTAACATATGTATTTTATTTTGCTTATTTTTAATATCATTTTGTATACCAAATAGTTTGTATTCATATTTGATTTTGTATTTGTTTGAATGTATACCATAAAGTTTGTATTTAGATTTGATTTGGTATTCGTCCTAATATATACCATAAAGTTTTGTATTTATATTTTGATTTCGTATTCATTCTCAACTATAAAAAGTCAAAATACAGTTATTTATGTATTCATTATATGTGTATTCATCCTAATTGCATTAGTCAAATAGTTTTGTATTTTATCTTGATCATTATATGTTTATACCAACTAGTTTATCTTTGATTTCGTATTCATTCACAATTTTAAATAATCAAAATACAGGTTTGTATTTATATTATCACATTGTAAAAACAAATTTGACTACAAACTACAGAACATTCAAAATACTTCCAAATACTTTTGCGAAACAACTCAATACCTAAATGCTAATGTAGATTCTACTAAATTTGAAATATAAAAATAAATCATAAAAAGAAATCGATAAAAATTATTTTAAATACTAAAAATTTGAAATACATAAATATTTGATGAGCATGTTAGCAAATTCATATAAAAATTTTAAAAAAATGACGGAAATCCTCTACACATACAATTCAAAAATTCAACATAATGTGTGATTTTGAAAACAAAATCTCGCAAAATAAACGATGAATTCAATAATACCTTCATCAATTGAGAGATCTTGATTAATTGATAGATCTGAATAAATTGTTACGAACTTGAATAATTAGTTCTTCTTCAACAATAAGAGAGAATAATGGTGAAATTTTGATGAAAGAAAAAAAAGTGAATGATGGGGATGGTGAAAACAGAAAAGTTGATGAAAGAGAAAAAAAATAAAAAGTGAAAAATGGAAAATAAATTTAATGGTACTAAAGCATATGAAGAAGTGTAAATGGATAATGGATGTAGAATTTGATTTAAAGTTGAATTGTTTTGAAAAATAAAATTTAAATAGAAATTACTTTCTAAAATATTGACATTTTGACATTTTCAATAATTATTTTAAAGTATAGATGTTTTTACTAATTAAGTTAGAAATTATGACTAATTTGCTAAAAGTCATAATTGGGTTGAGCCTTTTTCCCTTCCTATGTGGATGAATAAAGGTCCAAAATTTTGGATCTTTCATCCTTTCCTTTGTGAATAAAATTAGCCCAAATTTGACAAGCCACTTTTGTCCATAAGCCCAATATTATGGTGCATATTATTTGAAGAGAATTACAAGAGTTGGAGAGCAGTCAATATAGAGAGAAAAGTGAGAAAGTGCAGATTCTCGCACAAGCCACAGCACAACCATTTTTAAATCGCGATTCCCGCTTCGTTTCTTGTCCGATTGACTTAATTTTTGAATAGCGTGTTTCTTTCGACTTAATCTTTGATTGGAATATGAGAGAGGCTGATTTGGAGTCCTGTAGCTTCAGATTTTAGCTCGTGAACAGTAGCTGCGATTTGGGTATTTTAGCTCCTTTTGTTTCTCTAGTTTTTGGTGCTATCTTGTAGTTGTGTTGCTCATTGTTTGGCATTTTGTTGGTGACCAACATTTTTGTAACTCTTGTTGATTATAGTGGAGTTTTGGTCTTGTTATTTTTACTCTTCACAATGAAGAAGTTTTCCACGTTAAATTTGGCGTCTATTGTGTTGATTTATTTTTCTTGCTTGGTTGGTTTGTTTGCTGCCTCAAACTATTTTATTCTTATATTATTTTGTTTTCTCTTGGTTCAAATAGAAGGGAAAATTTTGACTTGGATTTCCGCTATCGTCTTTGTCGTGCACATATCTATTTTGTGCTAGTCTTTCCCAACAACAACAACAATAATATACTCAATATAATTCACAACTTAAAATTTAATAAAAATATAGTAGTTATACATTACTACATATTTAATATATTTGAGAAAATATTAATATAACACAATTAAGACCAACAAAATATACTACTCTTGAAATAAGACAAAATATACTAATCTTGAAATACTGTTATGAAACCCACTTTCTATTTGGATTGTACAACAGAACAATTAATGCATTAATTATGTACCAAAGATTCAGATATCCAGAATAAAAAAATAAAAAAAATAAAAAAACTCACTTAATGAATATTATCTGAATAATTCAGATTCATATCTTTATTAAATATAAATAAATGAGACCTTAATCTCCTTTCAAATATGCCATAAGGACATCATTAAAAATGGTGCACGACTAAATTCCTCTTTAATTAAGACAATTGAAAAAAATAAAAGTCATTTTTAATAAGAGGATTAGGTATTAGAAAATTTGATATTTTGAATATGAACATGATTAATTGCTTAAGCTACACAGACAACAAAATCAAACAATTAGAGAAGTCATTCTTGAAAAATTAAAACAAACAATTTCAGAATTTGAACATGATTAATGCAAATTTAGAGATAACATTTAGTAAACATGAAATGAGATTGATGTAACAATTTTATTAATTGAAGAAAATAGCAGGAGTAGAATTGTAGAGAAAATGTTATAAATTGTCTTAGTAGGTTTAAAATGGTTTTAAAATATATACTTATCGATTTAGTTCTTTAACTATATTCGTAAACTTAATAATCAATTGTGGTCTCTGCCTATTTTTAACACAAATAACTTAAATTTATATTAATGAAACTCATGGCCCGTAAAACTAAATCCTTGACCCACTTTTTTAGTTGTTGCTCTTTTCCTTCTTTTTTTCCAAATTATTTTTGGATAGAAGTATTGAAAATATCTCTGAAGGTGTAAATTATTAGTTTCTTTTTTGAACAATTGAAAGCTTTAAAAACACTCCTATACTTGACTAACGAAATTTAGATACAATAAAACCTCACTAAATTAATAATCACTGTAAAATAATATTTTCCTCCGGTCCTGACTTGGGACGATAGAAAAAATTACTCACTTCGATAAAATAATAATATAATATATTTTCAGAAGACTCTTTATAAATATATGGTTCCATTAGTATTATAAATGAATAATTCTTTAAAAGTATAAATATATCTAAGACAATTTAGTAAAATATGATCGTGTTTTATTTTTTGTTAAAATTTTAATCTAGTTGAAGTTCATCTTTAACTTTTTTTATTCCATCCAAAAATTTCGGTGTTATCTTTTCGAACTGCACCATAAAATTGTGAGTTCTAGATGTGAAAGTGTTCTTTACATGTAATTGGTTCCACGGGTAAAAAATATATTACAATGGATCATACAATATACATTGTACTTTATGTAAAACAAATTTTAATGTGAATTCAATAAATATGATACATAATGTAGTAAGATACAAATTTTGATGTATCAATTGTACTTTATATATAATAAATTTATTTATTTATGTGAATTCAGTATATATGAGACATAAATTAGTAAGATACCATGATTTTGATATAATCAAAAATCAAAATTGACCTTTATTGAATCTCAAAACACTCTTTATAAATTAATAAATATTAATTTATCGATTAAATAATATCTCTACAAAATAATAATATTTCATGGTTCCACCTATATTAATTTAATGAGATTTTACTATACACCCTCGATCGATCTGCCACATGACATAGCTAGCAAATGATCTCAAACTCTTGTAGGAGCATGTAACTCTTAATAAAAAAAAAACGAGAGAAGAAGTGTTCAAAACACTCCTAAACTTGATGAGAATTTAGGATGTATTTAGTCATGTTGCAAGGTCGGAGTGTATTTAGGATGAGAAGTTTAAGGTATTTTCAATACCTCTCTCTTATTTTTATAAAAAGAACTCTAATCTCAACTATTCAAAATAAAATTCATGAGGGAAAAAGATATAAGTTCTAAATTTTATTCAACAAAGGATAAAGAAAATCATAATATTACTGTTGTTAATGGCTTGAATATGCTTAAATTTGTTATAAGATTTTTCCCCCTAATTAACGGCATGCACATGTACAAAGCACATACTCTAAACTAGTATATATATAAGCGGAGAACTGATCTGAACAATTTTTGTATATGCATAAACGTTACCAATTTTTTCATTACAACTTTTATTAATATTGTAGATGCATATGGTATAGTTTGAGGACTTTGAATAAATAGCAACTTTCAAATATAGCAAACAAAAAATTCATATTTATATGCTATAGCAAAGTTTGCATAATTGCGCTCCATAGCAAACATATAACTGTATAATTCTCTATACATATACAATTGTATAATTCGCTGGCCTAAATTGTATAATTCGCTGGCCTCGCTATACATATACAATTGTATGATTCGCTGGCCTAAATTGTATAATTCGCTGGCCTATTTCGCTGCAATTGTATAATTCACTGGCCTATTTCACTGCAATTGTATAATGCGCAATTGTATAATTCGCTGCCTATTTCGCTGCAATATCTGTATAAAATTTGCTTTGTATACAATTGAATCGAAGTAAATGTTTGTATATTGTATAATCATAAGTGTATAGGAAGAAGATATATGTTTTTCTCTCGCTTTATACAAAAACAGAAACACAATTTATACACTTCTGTTGTATAAAGCGAGAGAAAATTGTATTTCACTGCAATAGTATAATTCGCAATTGTATAATTCGTTGGCCTTTTTCGCTGCAATATTTGTATAAAATTTGCATTTGTCTACAATTGAATCGAAGTAAAATATTTGTAAATTGTATAATTAAGTGTATAGCACGAAGATATATGTTTTTGCATGTGTATATACAATTTTCTCTCGCTCTATACAAAACAGAAACACAATTTATACACTTCTGTGTATAAAGCGAGAGAGGCGAGCAGAGGGAGAGTGACGAGCGAGAATGGGAGAGTGGCGAGCGAGATTTTTGGGAGAGAGGCGACTGGCAAACTTTGGCAAACGTTTGCTATGGAGCACAATTAAATCAAACCGTAGCTACTCCATTTATTTTTGGTTATTAATTAGTTTGCTATTATATACAATTATCCCTTGAATAAATATATACTATTTTTTATATTTTATATAAAAGGGCCTCTATGTTGTGATGAACTTAGATTTGAAATATTTTTGTTGTTATTTTGGTGACAATTTGGGCTAGTGATTTTGTTAGCCACAAAAGAAACATGCACAAGCAAGTTGTTGGCAAGCTCCACCTAGAGCCCCTTCTTGACTTCTACATTGGATTGAACAATTATCACTCTTGAAACACCAACCTCTCCATGTGCCACTATACCTCATGCAACTCATATCACCCTTTCACAACTTGCATTTCCATCTCTAACAAAGAGAAAAATATAATTTAAAAGAAATCAAATTAATAAATTAAATAAGCCTTTTCCTTTATATTATTATTTTAATGGTTGATAACAAAATAATATTGATTTTTAAAAAAATGATATGAAGGAAAAAATAGGGATAAACAAACCTAATGATACAAAGATGAATAACAAGCACAAAAGGAGGAGAGGAACTTGTGATCCAACCATCTCTTCTTGTTCTAACTTCTATTAATTGATGCTCTCCATATTTTTATAGTGGAAAAACATATATTATTATGTTAATAAATTAGGGAATGAAGAGGTATTGTCCATTTAGTGATACTTCCAAGAATATTAATATTGAAGTTCCCTTCATAATTTTCAATTTGTATAGTACTTAAGACATTTTTGTTCTTTCCGTTTGTCCATGGTACAAAATGGTCGGAAGGTACTTAATTAATCTCTCTATTAAGTGTGTATTTGGTACGAACGAAAATGTTTTCCATAAAAAATATTTTTTTAGGAAACAAGTTTTAATTTATTTTATTATGTTTGGTTGGTGAGTAGAAAATATTTTCTAAAAAATATTTTTTAAATATTTAATTGGTGAATGAAAAATATTTTTTTAGAAAAAATCTTTAATTTTTAACTTAAGACTAGAAAATACTCTAGAAAAATAATTTCTCATTCGAAAATTGAAATACCTATATCTATAGTGCCAAAGTCATGCTTGACTATTCAAATTTGTTGAAAATTACTAAAAATTAGTAGATCCAATATTTTGCATATTAAACAGAAAAAACTTATTTGAAGTCATTTTAACATCAGCAATCAATTCAAGATCAAAATCTTTAGACCTCAAAAAGGTTTTCCATCAATATGCTATGGTTATAATGACCATCAAAGCGTAGAATAGCAGGTTGAATAAAACTCTCTAAAGCCATCGCTTACTCACAATTGAAGCAGGTTAACACTCTCATTAATTCTAATATTATATTAGAAAAATTAGGAAGAAATCAAGATAAAAACAAAACAGTTTGGGAGGTAGTGAATTTCTCTCATAAACTGTAATAATGACCAGCCTTTTCAAAGGCGTATACATTATACATTATCTCAATCACTAAGCCATAAAAAAAATTTAAACCGTCACATGTTTCCTAGCTTGGAAATAACAATCATATACCCTTAAAACTATAAAATGGAAATAACAATCATATACCCTTAAAACTGTAAAACAAGAAACTAACCTAATTAATTAAGATCTAACAAAGTTTTCCTTCATTAAAACACTCATAAAGTTTGAACTAAAATTTAATTACGAAATTTTTTTAGTCTCAATTATCTTGATGACTATACTTTGTACATATGAATTTTTGACAATGTTGAGAATTTCATGATCCGATGACAATCTCATAAGTGTGTCATAAACTCAAAAAGATATACAAAATTACAAAAATTAAAAATCAAAAATAATAGGACCTTAATTTATTAAAATGTATCTCTAAATTTTAATTTTATTTTAAAAGGTACTTGTGTCTCATCCCAATAATCTAGAAATGGACAGTAAAGAAAAAATGGACAAAAACATAAAGGTGAACGTAACATAAATGGGCATTAATTAAGAAAAAGCTTTAAAATATGGACAAGAACACAAATCTAAACAAACACCAATTGAACAAAATGTTGATTGAGTTATTGTTGACTCTTTCTTTTCAAATTAACTTTAAAATCAAATCATATATCAGCAAATATTTTTCCTACTTCAATTAAAAAATTATTAAGAAAAAAAATATTCTATATTTTATTAAGAAAATTATAATAATTTTCAAATAAAAATTAATGACGGAGTTATTATAACCTTACAAATATGAACTATATATTATCAGCTTAAAAAGTATATGGGCTTATTATATTTTATTGATAAAAAGAGATTAAGAAAGAGAAAAATATCGCTTTCCACTTTATAAATTAAGTTAAAAAAAAAGTAGTTTTTTTTTAAAAATATTTTATTAAAAGAATAATGTGCTTAAAGAAATAATATGTTTATTAGAAAAATAATATTTTTTATCCAAAAATAATACATAGAAATAATTTTGAATCAAAATATTAACGGCATAATATTTTTGAACCAAATTATTAATAAAAATTATTTTTATTATATAATTTAAATACATTTTAAACCTTTTTATATGCTCCTTAAATTTATTTCCTCCGTCTTTTTTTTTCTCCTTTATAATGCAAATACTTTTAAATATATGTGACATAAACAATTCAAGATAGTCAAAGTCTACAGCTACATGTACCATTTTTCTGAACTTCCATCACCAAATTTATCAATAAGGACTTGGTTTTCCTTGTTGAAATAATAAATAATATGTAGGATTCAAAAAGAAGATTTACATGATTTGTTTGCCACGAATAAAAAAAGCAAAAAAAAAAAAAAAAAAAACTCATGATGTTGTACGGTGGATAAAGTTGCTCCTCTTTTAATAAGAGATTTTAGATTCGAGTCTTGAATATAAATTTTTAATTGAAAATTCTTCCAAATGAAACCTCACACGGCATAAATTCAATTGACAATAGACAAATTCTAAAATATCAAATACTGAATGTTAATAATAATAATAATAATAATAATAATAATAATGACATACGACCCAACCAAATTTAAGTAAACGCCATTTAATTAACTTATCTTATTTTCTACTATGGATATGTTGTATTGACTTACACAAGCATTTATATGTGTCAACCTATCGTCCTAATTAATCCACTTATATGGGGATTATATTCACATCCATTTGGATATGATTTTTTTTTCTTTTCAAAATGGTGTTTGGTTAAATAATGGAAAAATTATTTTTGATTTTCTTTTTTTTTTAAAAAAAATGAGTTTCCAAGTTGTAAAAGGTTGTTTCGATCAGTTTTAGCAAATGATTTTTTTTTACTCTCACAAAACTATTTTTCTTAAAAAAAAAAAGTAGATTTTTACTTTTTCTTTTTGGTTGCAATTTGCAAATATCATATTTCTTATGTGCCTCCTAAAGCTTACTTCATTATTCCTATCCTATGTTCTAACATAAAATTAAATAATGAAAAATATCTACTTTAAAATAAATTACAAATATTTATGAAATTATAATTTAATCATCTATAACTAAGATAAATGAAAGTTTAAAATTAATTATTATATAAAAATATGTCTTATTTTTTAGAAACTAAAAGAAGGTCCAATAAATTGAAGTTGTCCCAGCCAAAAAGATAATTAATACCAAATTAGTCAGCATTTGAGGCTGGTGCAATTTATGAACGTCCCCACCTGTCTAAAGTATTTAACAGTCTTAATATTACTAAGAGATTTTTTGTCTTGATAATTAATATTCATTACCATTTTGTTCACAATTATTGGACCATTAACAACATTTGTTATCGTCACTATTATTACTGTATTTGTGATCACCAAGCACCTCTGCCATCACAATCATCAATGTTGTTAATGACCAGTGTTATCTTCTATTACACTTGTTTTTTCTATCATTATAATTATATCAATATATTGCCGCCAACACCGTACTCTTGTCTCTGTAGTCACCGCTAACTTCACTATCACTATCAACTCCTATCATCACTACATGAGTCAATTTTTACTATACGTACCAACAAACTCCATCATCAAAACTAGCATCGCTGTCAACTACTGCTACCATTGTTGTCACTTCCACCATTTCTATCCACCACTACCATCATTTTCGTTAATTCCTAGTTGCAATCACCTCCATCGTTATAATTAGCATCACTATCAACTATCACAAACACATTATCAACTACCACACGTTCTTCAACCGCTACCATCAACATCGACTACATAGTTACTCCCGCCGTTTACCCGCGCTTGGTTGAATTTCTTCACTTTGACATTCAGAGCACTGGGCAGAAATCACATTGCGTAAACATCCGTTGGGACCCCGTTGATGCGATGATTCATGATAACTCGACGGATAGCACGCCATCGTGCCGGCGACGCATCATTCAAATTTCTGCCCTATCAACTTTCGATGGTACGATAGTGGCCTACCATGGTGGTGACGGGTGACGGAGAATTAGGGTTCGATTCCGGAGAGGGAGCCTGAGAAACGGCTACCACATCCAAGGAAGGCCTCAAACGCCCCGAAGACGTCGCCGACATGTTTTTGCAAACGCCCAACGGCGTAGCACGGACGAGCCATGCATGCATCAATCAAATTCACAATACAAGCATTAACACCACTACCATCAATAGGAAGTATAAATGTTTCATTTTTTTAATCGATAAATAATAGTTTTATTTTATTAATTTTTAATTGAATATAATTATATATTATGTACATGTAAATTAATTATGTATATTCGGATGTTAAAAATCAAACAATTTTAATCATTCAATATTCAGATTTAAAGATAATATTTTAATTAATTATTAAAATTTAATCGTCTAAATCTTAATGAAAATAAATAAGTAATGTAATGCACAAATCTCCTTGTCTTGTGATCTTTGATCCATTGATTTATCAAAACGTCATATTCAGGATAATGATATTTTATATTATTGTAGATTTCCTGTTTGGCAAAAATTTCTTTTTTTTATCCCTTGGTTGACATTTGTACATTTGACTATGTACCATCAAGAATTAGTCAAAATTTGCACAAATTGTATGGACAAAATTAGCCCCAAACATTCTTTAAATAGGATAAAATCTTTCACTGTAAATAGCATCAAATAATTCCTCTTCACTACAATTCATACAACAAAACTTAAACATTAAATTCTAATTAAATCCATCATCATGAATACCAAAGTCATTCTAGCTCTCTTGTTTTGCTTCCTCCTCGTTGCATCCAATGGTGAGCTATATATATATATATATATATATATTAATTTGTTTTCATGTTGTACACACTTAGGAAGTGTGTTGATAGATTTTTGTGTTAATTGTTACTAGCTAAATTTCTAATCGAACGCTTTAAGTTATATAGACTGATAACATGAAAAATTTCTATGATATTATATAGTATTATTATAACTGGTTATGGCATATCATCACTCTTTTTTCTACGTCAAATAGTAAAGAAATCTTATTCAATAATATAATTTTCTAGAAATTTAAACACATGACCCTTAACTTGATAACTGTAATAAAATCTTACTATGTACGACATATAGTTGTTCTTTGATGCCAAATTTACGGTCATGTCTATGTATTATGCCGACTTAAAAATAACTAGCTAAATCATACCACACCTAATACGGCAAAAAGCAATATTATGAACATCCTTCACCACTATACTAGTTTTTTTGTTTTTTTTAGGGAAAATGCATAAGTACCCCCTCAATCAATGCCTGAAATCCCAGAGACACATATATACTATACTAAGGTCCTATTACCCCCTGAACTTATTTTATAATAATTTTCTACCCCTTTTCAGCCTACGTGACACTAGTTTGAAAAAAAATGTCAACACACGTTTGTCCCACAAGATAGTGCCATGTAGGCCGAAAAGGGGTAGAAAATTATTTATAAAATAAGTTCAGGGGGTTAATAGAACCTTAGTATAGTATAAGTGTGTCTCTGAGATTTCGGGCACAGGTTGAGGGGGTATTTGTGCATTTTTCCTTTTTTTTATGTCGTTGAGATTCAAAAAGTTATACATAAAATTATTTTTAAAAATTGTTTTGGTAGATTTGTGCACAATATTTTTTTTTTGATAGAGGGAATTCAATTGAAACTAGGTGTTTCTCGTTTGGACAATCGCATTTGATTCTAAAGTCATTTATTATTATTAACTACTTTGCTTAGCTCCCCTTGATTCACGGGTGGATTTAGGTCATTGAATGAGGTTCCTCGAAATTCAATAACTTTTGCACATATTCTATCCTTAAATAAAAAAAATCCATTAAATATATATATAAAAAAATGACTTGGTATCCCACAACAAAGTGTGTTGTTTTAGTTTATTTTTAAAAAAAATTAAGATGAGTGAGACCCACAAACGTCAAATTCTAAATTCGCATCTGTCCTGATAAATGCAGAGATGCAAGTTGGAGAAGCAAAAGTATGTCAAAGGCGCAGCAAGACATGGTCAGGGCCTTGTATTAACACAGGGAATTGCAGTCGTCAATGCAAGGAACAAGAGGATGCTCGTTTTGGAGCTTGTCATAGAAGTGGCTTTGGATTTGCTTGCTTTTGCTATTTCAAATGCTAAATCATTTGTAAGAGTGTGTACTTCAAATATGTAACAATGTTGTGTTCTATTGTTTGAATAAGGACGTCCAATTTACTAAAATTGGATGTACTCCTAGTTATGTTGGTGTGTTCAATTTACGTAATATATGTGTTGTATTGTTTTTATAGTGTCACGTGACATGAATAATATGAAGAATAAACTATCATACTAAAAGTCTATAATAGAAAGTAGGGAATAGATAGAGCTAGCTATTATAGATACATAAAGGGCAAAGGGTAAAATAAGATTTATTTTTTTTTTTGGTTTCTCATCCGGTGTTTAGAGTCCACATTGGAGCTCAGACTAAATCTGTATCGCGCACTGCAGGACCCATTCGGGGGTGGCGCTCCCAACAGGATTTTCTCCATAGCCAGGGCTCAAACCCGAGACCTCTGATTAAGGTTGAAACACTCCCACAGCCCCCACAAGCCATGTTGGTAAGGGTAAAATATGATTAGTAAATAACAAAGAACAATAAAAATGAGAAAAAGAATTTGAGTGATGTGCGCCACACCAAATCGGTCTTGTATAAAATGAGATTTTTAATTATATAATTGTTGGGTGTGCAAATGAAAGTTCCACATAAATTAGTAGCTTAGAAAACTACATATAAGTGTATGATCTCCTTCTTGGACCTCCCTGGACATTTTTCACGATCTAGATCGTCATAATTAACATTTACACTAATTTATAGGTGGAAGAACCATTAATAATAATTAGTGAATCAATTTTAATCAAAATACTAAGACATTTAAATTACGAAAGCAAGCTAAATGCTAAGAAAAGAAATATTTTAAGTTATCAATTATAATGATTTAAAATTTTTTTTACGTAATTTTTAAATAAATCAAAAAATAAAACAAACAAATTAAAGCTAATGAAAAATAGGCAAATGTGTATGTAAGTATAAAACCACACAAAGTGAAGCAGACATCTTCACTGTTATTAATGTGATTATCAACACTTATGTATATTTATTAGTGAAAAGGGATGGATTTACTCTCGAACTTTAATAAATGGTATGTCTATGTCCTTCGTTATACTTTGCGTATACATATGTCCCTGCCGTCCAATTATAGGTACAAATATACCCCTCTCACTAACGGACTCTTACTTTTTTACACGTGTTTTAATCCTATTAAACTATCTGTTTGACCCATTTTTTTAACCCATAACCCAACAATCCGCCCCATAACCCACCATACACACTAAAAGAAATCCTAATTAAAACACCCAAATCAACATTAACATTTCACCCAAATTGCATTTGCTATCACCCAAATTGTTGTATCTTATATGCTTACAAGATACAACAAACGAGTTATACTGATTTTTGTTGAAGTGGGCGTGAGAAATGAAAGGTAATCTTTACAGGAGAAATGTGGAAAATATACAAAAGTACACAACAAATGGAACTTCCATGAAGCAGGAGCAAAAGTTGTGGCGTTTAACATCTGAACGAACTTATGAATTAACAAGGACCGGATAAGTTATCACATACCGCTATTAAAAATGGGTCAAACAGATAGTTTAATACGATTAAGACACGTGTAAAAAAAATAGAGATCCGTTAGTGAGAGGGGTATATTTGTACCTATAATTGGACAGTAGGGACATATGTGTACACAAAGTATAACGAAGGACATAGACGTACCATTTATTAAAGTTCGGGGGGTAAATCCATCCCTTTTCCCTATTTATTATTATTATTATTATATGTATCTAAGGTAGACTAAAATCCATATTTATCCAACTAAATAAAAATAATCAAAATCATGAAAATGCAGATTAGATAAGCTGATAAATATGAACTCAAATTGCTAGCTGTAGGTGAAAAGGCCAAAGAGAAAGCTTTCATATAAGGAAAAGTTTCAAAGGCTATTAAAATCTCAAAAATGTCATATTTTCGTCCCTATTAAGTTATTAAATTAGATAAAAGAACAAGTATACTAGAGATAGAAAGTTTTTACTTCTACTATGTATTTAATATACATGCATTTTTGTTTTGTATCGGTAAGCATCACCGGTCAAGGGTCGTCTTAAACACTAGGCTTCTAAAGCTCGCTTAGGGCTTTATATTTTGGGGTCTCTTCTTTTTAAGAAAATTACTTATACATATTGTTAAAAAAAAATTATATGTATTTTTAAATTTAAAAAAAAAACGTGTAAGAAGTGGGAAAAAAAAACAGCCATTAGTTTTCCCACTTTTCTAAGGGAATGAAATATTTTGAAAATAATTTCTTTATGTGGAAAATTATGCTTCTTTATTTATCTGCTAAGAATTTGATCTTATATTCATCTTTTTATTTTCTATTTTATTATCTTTATTCTTAATATTGAACTCTTACAATTTTTTATTTTTGATTTACTGTTGTTTACAAGTTACAAAAGAATAAAATTTGCTTTTGAGTGTCTTTTTCAAAATCTCAAAAAGTACAACAAGCAATCATTATATTAAAGAAACACAACACTGTTTTAATATTGTTAATATTAACTTATCAATTTTGTGAATATCAAACCACGATCGTCTTAACCACTAGCACACCAGATTTGACTAAAGAAGATTCAATAGTGGAAACTTTTCACTATAAATGGCTACTATCTCCTTTAAGTATTATTCACAAAATTATAAAAAAACATAAAGCATTAGAATTTGTGAAATCCATCATATCATGAACAACAAAGCCATTTTAGCTTTCCTGGTTTGCTTCCTCCTCATTGCATCTAATGGTGAGCTAGTTTAATAATCTTCTTTCATTTTAGTCTAGAAAAAATGACAAGTTTTAGTAACATTTATATTTTAAATTTTTCGTTTTATCCTTAGTGAGATAATTTATAATAAGGTGTTAACTTGAGACTTATAAACTAATCAAATGAATTTTAGGTTTTCTATTTCTTTCCTTTTGTTATTGCACTACAATAAAAATAACTTTTAGCAGTATTAAATATTAACATTAATAAAGAGTACTATAACCTTACCGGCATTAGTTAAGTGCAATTAGAACCAATATCGCTAAAGGCTTTAGGGACATATACAAAGAGTGACAATTGCCGCTAAAAATACATATTTAGCGGCAATTAAGAATTAATTGCCGCTAAAGATCATTTTTGTTGTAGTCATTTTAATTTGATGGTAATATCCTTTAAGGGCTTTCTATCACATAAATTGAAACGAAAAAAATAACGCAATATTTCTAATAAAGTAATTGTGGCAGAGATACAAGGAGGACAGGCAAAACTTTGAAAAGGCTCAGCTCAGCACCACGAGATATTTGTTTTCTACGTAACAAGGACGAGTTCAAAAGACATTGTGTTATTAAGGATAAGGCTATCATTGGAGCTTGTGAGGGTTTTTTCCCTAGGTGCACATGCTCTTTTGAGTGCTAAATAAAACCAAATGTTTCAATAAGGGTCTCCAATTTACTAAAATTGGATAAGTATCCCTTATTGTATTTGTGTTGTTATCATTAATAAACTTATAAAGTTATTATTGTGTAATAAACAAAGGCATAATAGCTTTACCATGTACCTAATTAATGCATCGCGTGGTTAAATGAGACATTTGAACAATAAAGTTGTGTAGCCTAGTGATAATCTTCACGACCTAGTAATTTACTGATTTAATTTGTACGATTTTATAATTTATTGAGTTTCACTTTTTATCTAAGTGTGAAACAGGTTGCCTAACGTGTTTCAATAAAGCAGTAAGGACAATAAGTAAAAACACAATATTTTTATGTGAAAACAAACTACTTAAAAGATGTAAATTCAGACGCTCAGGGAAATTAGTTGATGCTTAAGCAACCAAAGTGTGTGGGGGTTTGATTCCTCGTGGGCTGGCTGCACTGTCTTTTTACACTTTTAAGAGAACTTAATTAATTTATAAATCATAGCTAATAAATTTTTTGTATTTGAAATAGTTCAAAACATAAAGACCTACAACTTAAGAAATTAAGAAAAAATATAATAGTTTAGAGAATTTTTGACAAAGTAGGTCATTATTAAAATCAATTTATCAAGATAATATATTTTTTTGAAATTTTACAAAATTAGTATAAACGTAGTTCTCAGTAACATTTTATATAATATTTTATTCAATAACAAAAAAACAAAAAACTGATAGAATAAACAGACATAAAACGTTATTGTCAGTAACGTTTTATAATTCGTTACTCTGAAGCACGTTTTACAGCTAAAACGTGACTCACAGTAACGTTTCTCTGAAATGGTTGAACATTGAAATTCAATCTTGTAAAACTGTTATTGTCAGTAACGTTTTTGATGTCTTTGCCTGCGAAGAGTATGAATAACTATTTAAGTGTCATTTATCAAAATTAACTGCATCTATGAAGTTAACAACTATTAGATTATGTGGATATAGATACTCACAAATGACAACTTTCAAGATTTATAATCTTTTCTCAAACCGTCATTTCAATTCAAAAAAAAAATTAACTTCTTTAAGAGGAATAAAAAGAGGTGTGTAATAGATTACGATTTTGCTGGAGACAACTAAAATTCAATTGCAACACAGGATCAGATTACAATGCCTATTAGGATTACACTGTTTAGCTAATGGACAAATCATACAATCATGTTGTATTGTTGAATCAACACTGGCCTTCAATAGGGGAATATGTCCTAATCTGAGATGACACAATTTTTTATCCTTTTTTTTTTCCTTTTACATTCACTACAGTGTTAACACTTGGAGCAAATTTAGTCTTCAAAATGTAAAGTCCCTCTGACTTTTTACCAGTCCAGCCCTAATATGGTTCAAACCGAAAAAACCGACCGAATTGATTTATTTTTAATTTCGGTTTCGATTTTTCGGTTATTTCGGTCGGTTTCGGTTTTGAATTTTTACATTTCAGTTTTCCGGTTTGGTTTTCGATTTTTAGATTTAAAAATCTGGTTAACCGAAAAACCAAAATTATATATATATATATATATATAATTGTTACTCCATAAGTCCATAACCCATTCCCTCGCAGTCGGCCCATACTATTATTCTCAGCAGTCAGCCCAACTACCCAAATTCCTATTATTCTCAGCAGTCAGCCCAACTACCCAAATTCCTAACCCAATTACCCAAGCCAATTTCCAATCAATTGATAAATCCCTAAATTGATAGTTTTTTTATTATTATTCTTGACCAGTTGTTAATGTTATTGCCTGTTGGCTAGAGCTGGGTTATGCTCAATACGTTTATGCTCCAAATTAGCATACAGTGGGATAAAACTTGTTGACCCCTTTTGAATTTTTCCATGTTTAAGTGCTTTTATTGCTTAAAGACTCAATTTTTAGTTGTCATGATGGCTGCTTTGCCATTTTTTATTATCTGGCTAGCAGCTGAGAAATTCAAAGAAATGGGAAAAAAAGGATAATCTTGCTGACCCCTTGTGGATTTTTCATGTTTTACTGATTGAGTCGATATCTAGTTATCAGATGGCCGCTTTATTATTTTTTGTATTAAATTTGGTTAAACCGAAACCAAACCGAAATTATAGTAACCGAACCAAACTGAATTTATTTCGATTTGGTTTGGTTTCACATTTGGCCAAACCGAAAACCAAAAAACCGAACCGATATTCACGAACCGAACCGAACCGAACCGACCGAACGCCCAGCCCTAGTCCCAATCACCTTCCCATTATAAATATCCTGCATTACACATAGATCAGGATAGACTGATACTACACAATGTAAATCCTTAGTGATCTTTGAGACTGATAGAAAATTAAACTTAAAATCTGGCACGTGTAACATATTTTTCAATGTGTGATCTCCTAAAATGACTGAGTCTCCAATATGTTCTATCTGTATTTTGCTTTCTGTTGGCACCTGTACTCTATTATTTTCTAATTGTATCATAGGACTAGAATCTTTCAAACGTGTATCACAACAAGTAATATGATGTGAAGCACCAAAATCAACAACCCACTCAACATTTGTATTCAATTTGGGCATACCTGCTGCAGCATTTGCCTTACAAGTTCCCGTTGGTTTGTGAGCAATCATCTTCAACATTTGCTCCCTAGTGAAGTATCCTCCTGGAAGTATATTTGTGATTCTTCTCTCATTTGTGGTTCAGCATCAATCTCATCCCCTACAATAACATTATAAGCGTAAGGTCCAGAACCATCATCTGTCAACTTTTTCTTACATATGAAATCTGGTGGGAATCCAACAATTCTGTAACAACTCTCCTTGTTATGTCCTTTGAAACCACAATGTTCACAAATGAGACCAGGCCTCTTCCCTTGATGTTGATGATGTGTTAGATTTCTTCCTTGATTATGATTATTCTGATAAGGCACATTCTGATTCTGACTTATTCCTGCTAGTAGAGTTAAAGGCTCCTTGCCTATATCCACGAGCCCTAACTTTCTCTGACTTTCCTCTTGAATCATCATAGCATACGCTTGGTTTACAGTAGGAATAGATGAATTAAGGAGAATCCAACTTCTTACCTGAGCATAGCTCTCATTTTGTCCAACTAGAACTGTAACAATCTCTGTTGTTTGATATGCTCCACATGAGCTTCAGACTTGACACATTCACATGATGAAGGTGGCACCATGACATCAATCTCATCCCAGAGATCTCGAATTTTAGAGTAATACGAAGTCACTGAATCAGCTCCTTGCGTCAAATTGCTAATCTCTTTCCAGAGATGGAAAATCCTTGTTATGTTTGATATATCAAACCTCTCTTTGAAGTCATTCCAAATTTTCTTCGAACTAGAAGCATATACTATGCTCATCATCAGTTCTGGAGCTACAGTTGCGCTGATCCATGACAATACCACTGCGTCACACCTCTCCAACTTTACTACTAAAGCACCTTTGCAGGAGTTTCTCATACAAGTCCCATCCACAAAACCGAGTTTGTTTTTGACTAACAACGCCAATCTCATCGATCTACTCCACACACCATAATTTTCTGGACCTGTAAGTTTCATAGGAATCAGGGATCATCTGATATATCTGTGAATCTGGTAAGCCTGCAAGTGCAGAAACTGGAGCATTCTGTTTTTCCTCCATTGTTGAAAAATCTGTAACTAAATTGATTGAAAAACTGCGGAATTGTATTCCATTGGTTCCCGATCTCAATGAGAAGCTCTGATACTATGTTAAATTTCAGAAATCTATATTACAATCTAACAAAGAAGAAAGGTTCAGAAAGAAGAAGAACTTCATTGAGAGAAATCTGGGTTTACATTCTATTTACTCTATTCAACAATCAGTCTTTCATGCCCTTTTATAGTGAGCTAACTGACTTAACAAACTATGTCAACTGTGTTATCAATCACATGGCTGTCACATGGCACATGTGCCCTAACTAATTCTATAACATAATTTAGAAACGACCTAAAAGAAACATGCACTTTCAAAACTAAAGTTAATCATATTTTATACACCATCTATTCATTAAAACACGACTATATAACTTAGATATAAAAAAAATGAAAATTAGATAGTTTATTTACCCATTCCATTTGTAAAAGAAGAAAAAAAAACTTTAAGAAATCTTTATACGAATGATATAATTGGAGAAAGTCATTTATCAAATTAAGCATTTAAGAAATTGTTGACATATTTGTCAATACAATATGGAAAAATGAAGAGTTTTGAAAGAGAGAAGTTCATTTTTTTTTTTTTTTGAAAGAGAGAATAATAGGGAAGAAAAGTATTTTTTGTCATGATTTTTTTTTTTTTTAAGAAAAGTAGAAAATTATGGAAGAGAGAGAAGTTTAGATTATTTTTTTTTTCCTTCTGAGAAGTATAAAAATGGGGAAGAAAAAAAAAATTCAAAAAAAATTCTGAATTAACCTTAATTTTCAGACAAACTCCACACTAATTTGCAACATTTTGTAATATAAAATTATGCTTTATAAATAATAATAAGAAAATTCTGTACTGTAATATAGAATTCTTAAATATATACGTGATGTGATTTTTCTTTTAAATTTTTAGCAATCATATCATGTCATTTTCTCAAAAACAATTTTATACTATTAGTTCAATTTAAACAACTATTTTTTAAAATCAATTTAAAAAATTATAGAAAGTGATTATTCTATTTTCAAGTTATAATTACTCTTCATGTTTTACTTTGTTTAGTTTAATTAGATATTAAATTTAAATAAGTAAATAATACTTTTTGATTCTTATGGTTAGGGTTGTTCATGGTTATGGTTAACAACCAATCAAATTGCAATCCGAACCAAACCGATTAATAAAAACCGATATTTGATTTAGTTTGGTTAGGTTTGGTTTTTAAATTTTGAAAACCGATATTATTTGATTTGGTTTTAGTTTTACTAAAAAATAACCAAACCGAACCGATAAATTAAATATATATATGTTATAATTATTTATATATTATTCATAAATAAATTAAAATTATTTGTTAAATTTTAATTAACTTAAGTTTTTAACTTTATCATTTTATCAAGCTCAACACTTTAGCCCAAGTATAACAATCTCAAATTCAAGTCCATATCCATTTTAGTCTTTACCTACTGTACCTTCACATAAAATAGTCACACTTTCTCTTAAATGAATCACTTTGTTCGTGTAATGATAACTCTAATATTGCTTAATTGTTTTACTGAACCGACATTAGCTTTTCTGTAGATTGATCATGTACTTGGTATTTGTGTCTATCGAGATACGTAGGTCTTCAAAAAAATTATTACTTTCAAATAGAAAAAACCAGAAAAACTGAACCAAACCGAACCAAATCGACACTAACCAAACCGATGGTTATTTCTTTCGTTTGGTTTGGTTTGGTTTTAAAAATTTAAAAAAACGACTAGATTGATTTGATTTTGGTTTTAATCAATAACCGATCTAAACCGAACCACGAACAACCCTACTTATGGTGTTAAACAATTGATATATACTTTGTCTATAACAATGTGTTTACCAACAAAATTTGTCATGGAGTAGTAAGTATTCATTCATCCTTAATTACCTTCCACTCATTTGTACTTCCATTTTTAGTCAAAAAAAATTTCGAAAAATAATATATTTTATATTTAATTTTTTTATTTTATTCTTACTGGTATTAATTAAATAATATTTGACTAATCTTATAATCTAGTTAAACTGGCACATAATTTTATTTTATTTTTTTGCTTATCTGGTTATTTGGTAAACACAAAAATGTTTAGAAGACATATGTTATGCCGTAATTTTACTATCTTTAGAAAAATCACTTTTTTGAAATGTTCTAAGTATAAAACAACTTGAGAAAAATACTTAGAAAAGAGTCGACACTTAATTTTTTAAAGAAATTAAGAAAACTTAATTTAAAAAGATTTTAACAGATTAAATCTTAATAAATTTAGAGGAAATGGTTAAGAGGTTCTTATTTACACTTCAAGAAGGTTTTTAAGGCATTTGAAGCGCCCGCTAACATGCCGTTATCCAACGACTTAGGTTAAGTATTTTTTTTTGACTATTTTTTAGAAAATGATTAATTTGAGAAAATAATTAAACAAAGAATAGTTTTTAATTCACAAGAAAAGAGAATATTAATTGAAATATTTGAATTAAATTGCAAGTGGTTAAGATTTTAACAAATTAAATAAATTAGAATTTATTTGATATGTTTTTTAATAACAATTTAAACCAATTTAATTATTTAAAGTATGAAAACCATTTTAAAGATATTCAAATAAAAATTGAATTTTATCAAAATAAACTAACATAAAGATTATAGCTATCTTTCGGAGAGTTTAATTAAGTTAAACCAAAACAATACAAAGGTTAGAGTTAACATAAAATCAACACAAACAATTTGCAAGTAAAAGATAATCAAACAATGAAAGAAAATAATGAGTTTGGGCTATTCTTGGTCCCAAACCCTCACTGCCCAAATAATTGGGTTACTGCTGCAATTGTATTGGGCTTTGGCCCCATTTTCGCCCTTGAAATTCAGTGTATACACGGAGTATATACTATTATATATGGGTCATATCTTGACCCATTTTCCTGTATATCAGATTGAATGTCAAGCGTATACACTCCATTTCAACCTTTCATCACCTGTATCTCCACTTCGGACTTATATTCCGCTATTTAGACTTGTATATCACTGTATAATGAGTGTATACGGGTCGTATGCAGTCCATTCCCTTAGACTTTAGGACCTGCAACATATTCCAGCCCCTCTAATATGCTGCCTTTTCTACCTGTTCATCGTGGTCTTTAAATTGACAAGCATGCTGACTCGAGATGGGATGGGTATAGGCCTTTACAGCCTTCTCAGAATGCAAGGGAGAGGAGAATTCATTCGGACTCAGAGCAAGTTCACACAACAAACGAAAATAAAAAAAAACGGATTAATAAGCATCTAAAAAAAAACTAATCTAATAGATCTTTAGGACAAAACATAAATCAAATAAATGGAAAAAAAATAATAAAACAATTAACTTAAACAAACAACCAGGAAGAATCAACCCAAAATACTTAGCATATCAATTGACTTTAAAGGAAAAGAAAAGACCCATCATGTCTTTGTTTTCCATTTATTTGAACACAAACTTGCACATGCTCTCAAATAATATTAGAAGGAATAAACTAGGAGGACATTGCCATAACACATATAAATAAATGGACAGAATCTTAGGCCAAACTACACACGAATGTATTTAGAAGTTGACACCGGAATGTGTTAAAATCATAACCAAAGATACTCAAGACTACACTAGTGTCCAGACATTATAAGTTAAAGACATGTATGCATATAACATGACTAGAGGAAGAGCTTATGTTTTATTGCTAAATGCAGTAAGTAGCAATTTTGAGGGAAGGGCCCCCCAGAAATTTAACATATCTAAAAATCTCAATATTATAAGTAGAGCAAATCAAAGCATACATAAGAAATTTAAACGATAACAAACTCAGAATCAAAATCATTAATACGTGAATGAGGGGAGAAGTGTTACCTTTCTTGGAGCAGCGTTCCAGGACGACAAGCTTGACCACAAAGCAACTTTCACCACGAATTTCGACTCCACAAGATTCCGATGAACTCGAAAAATTGAAAATTATATTATTAATTATTTTTTTAAATTTTTTTTTTGAACTCTTGATCTTAAACTTTTGAAGACATTTGAGGCATGTTGTTTTTAGATGGAAAAATCTTTCTATCGAACATTTTTTTTGAATTCCCCAACTGCTCTTCTCTAAAAAAAAACTTCCCCTATCAAATTTTTTTTTTTTTTCAAAAAAATCCGATCTCCTGTAACTTTATTTTCCTCACCACAATTTTTTCTTCCTCCTAACACTAAAGAAGATGGAGGTTTATATAGAGGGATACGGGGTCAATTTTCAAATTCAAATCCTGAAGAGATAAGAAATAAAGTTGTCCATGGTACCAAATTTTCAACGGAAAAGAAAGAGAGAGGGGAAGAGGACGTGATTTACTGCGGGATTCTCGTGATTTGCAGGGATTTTCGGTGGTTTTGCTCACTGGGTTTTCTTGTTGTTAGGTGAAGAAGATGAGGCAGTGGGGTCGGATGGTACTGTGCATGTATTGTTGGGTCAGCTGGAATTAAATTGGGTTGGGGATTATTATTGTTGGGAATTGGGCTGAGATTTTCGGTGACTTAAAAAGTGGACTGAAAGAAAATTATGTTGGGCTGCTGACTTTGAAGAAAAAGGCCCAAAGCTTTGGTCTTTTGAAGGGTTTAAGAAGTGACCCAAAATTGTTTATAAATTAATTAAGGAGTTTCTTAATCTTAACGAAATAAAATAATTAATTCTATTATAAGATAATTAACTCAAAAATATAAACTATAAATTAGCTAAACTAATTAACCAAATATTTAAGTAAAACTAAAATCTTTTTTTTTGAGATGATTTTCAAACATTAATATAATAAATATATGCAAAATCATATAGAATATATAAATTATTTTTTAACATTTTAAAATTTATAATAATGACAAAATTACTTAATATGACTCGTAAAATATTTACAATTTTATAAAGTTAATTATTTCAAATCGTTTGAAATTTAAGAATCTCGATGACTAATTTATATTGTGGAAGGCCAAAATTGGGTGTCAACAGCTGTCCCTCGTTTGATTTGGATTGATGAAGAAATTCGAGGCAAATGAAATTGACGAATCCAATTTTGACCGACCACATCTTTATCTTTGGGAAAGGGATTTGGTACGGACTTTAGGAATTAGGAATTATGGTTGAACCCCGGTAGCGGGTTTCCTACATATCTTAGGCTATATGAGAATCCAGACCACTTGTAGTTCGATACGCTTGATTTAACGCACGATTATTAAAGAATTCAAAAGTCATCTCGATACCAAATTATGAAGGGATCGGAGTGCTCGAGAATAAGATTTGAGAGCAAATATTGGAATACAGCCGAGTTTTCAACATTGAGTCCGCCTACATATCCTCAAACCTTGGGAATCAGATTGTTTGTAGTTCGACTCGGTCGATTAAAAAGGAAATCTCTTATGCAAGATAACCTTCGGTTCTGGAGGAATGACGAGTAAGTCAAGTGTGAAAAAGAGGCTTGCAACCTCTTATCCATGAATGTGGTGCACTTCACACCCATAATTAAGAACTTAAATGGATATAATTTCTAAAGCTCGTGGTGCATTGTCACTCGAATTAGAAAGTTGCCTTCGATGAGAGTGAGATATTTTCCGGACGCGAAATTGAAACCGATGAACTAAAAGAAAAACCCACACGCCTTTTGATAGGGGTGTGGTTTGATTGTGGTGGAAGTTGCTCCTCAGCTCGCGTCCTAAGAGTTTGATACTCCTCTTTGGACTATGTCCCAGTTCGCTGCTAAGAAAAAGTTCCACGTTGTGCTGCATCCCTTTTGATGTCGTCCGCACCTTTGGTTTGATTTGAGAATTCATCCTCTTGGATGCTCTCGGCAGAGATTAAAACAAACTTGTTAGTAGAAACTATAATTTACATAGAGAGGTGTTATGTTTTACCTTCTTTGACACACATTTTTAAAACTATTCTGACGTCAACTTCCATCAGTCTTGACACAGTAGCTGATGAATTGATATAATGCGACATGATGATGACTTTGTCGATAATGTAATATTGTTGATGATGATACTTCATTGATAGAATGATGTTGATGCTCGACTGATAAGATGCTGCTGCTACATTTGTGATCCATTGGTAGAATGACGTTGATTCAGTGGTAGGATGATGTTGTCGAAACTTAATTGGTAAGATGATGTTGCTCTCTTGGCATTGGAAGAAACAATGATTCTCTGGGAGTTTGAAGATGCAATGGCCTTCTTGGCGGTTGAAGGTGCAACGACCCTCTTGGGTTTGAATGAAATGACCCTCTTGGCAGTTTGAATATGTAATAGCCCTCTTGGCAATAGAAGATTATGCCTTCTTGGCAGTTTGATATGAATGGCCTTCTTGGCAATTTGAATATGATGGCCCTCTTGGCAGTTTGATTATGCAATGGCCCTCTCGGCAATTTGAATATGTAATGGCCCTCTTGGCAATATAAATATGCAATGGCCCTTTCGGCAGTTTGAATATGAATGGCCTTCTTGGCAATTTGAATATGATGGCCCTCTTGGCAGTTTGATTATGCAATGGCCCTCTCGGCAGTTTGAATATGTAATGGCCCTCTTGGCAATATAAATATGAAATGACCCTTTCGGCAGTTTGAATATGTAATGGCCCTCTTGGCAATATAAATATGAAATGACCCTTTCGGCAGTTTGAATATGTAATGGACCTCTTGGCAATATAAATATGCAATGGCCCTTTCGGCAGTTTGAATATGAATGGTCTTCTTGGCAATATAAATATGCAACGGCCCTTTCGGCAGTTTGAATATGTAATGGCCCTCTTGGCAATATAAATATGCAATGGCCCTCTTGGCAGTTTGAATATGTAATGGCCCTCTTGGCAATATAAATATGCAATGGCCCTTTCGGTAGTTTGAATATGAATGGCCTTCTTGGCAATTTGAATATGATGGCCCTCTTGGCATTTGAAGATGATGGCCCTCTCGGCGTTTGACATTACCGTGTATGTGTAGAGTGATGTCTTCACTTGTTCCCATTTTGAACATTTTGTGTTCAATGTGACTGGTGCTTTGTTGGAGATTTGAACGAGGTGTCGTTGCTCGTATTTTGAACTGCTGCTTTTCTTCTAAAGAACTTCAATGACTTTTCTTTCTCCATAGAAAAGTTGTGAATTTCGGGAATCTACTGCCCTTTTGAATTCTCTATATTCGTTGAATAGAGAAATATGATGATCTTGAGGCGATCTTATAGACCTGCATCCACAGAAAAATTGTTAATTTTTAAAATAAACTGATCTGTGTTGACTTCTTCAAGAGCTTGCTCCTTGTATTGTTGTCTTCAGTTGATCACTCCGATCTCTTTCTTCTCGATAGACATAAGATGAAATTATACAAAAATTTTGACATATTAAGAAATCCTTAAGAAAAAAAACTTTTTGAGAATCAATTTAAAAGAAGTCACTGTCAAATGTCATGTCATGCATAGCTTAAATGAACGTCTTGGTTTAAACCTTTGACGTATCCAACATCTTGTCCTTGAAGCTTGAGAAGTTTCTGACTTGGTTCTCCCGAAGTCCTTTATAGTTGGAAAATTTTGTAGCTGACTCTGAAATCCAACGGTGCTTGAGATTGCTGAAGTTAACTTTGGACTTTAACAATGCCAGAGATCATTTAGCTTTAAACTTTTGATCATGCTTGAAATGTTTAAAATTAACTGCATACTTCTAGTGATGCGTGAATAAATTTTTGAACCCATCCTCAAATTTTTACATCTAGTTAGATGTCTTGAAGTGTCTTGAATTTTTTATATATCACTTGAAGAATTTTTGAGACCCCCTCAAAAATTCTGTCCTAGTTGCAACTCATAATGTATCTTAAGTTTTGAATTGTTAGAGATCTTTTACTTGAGAATTTTTGAGTCCCTCTCAAAAATGAATTCTCGATTATATGTCTCAGCATATCTTGATCTTTTGATATATGACTTGTAGAATTTTGTAGATCCTCTCAAAAATTATATCCCCGTTGCAACTCACAATGTATCTTAAGTTTTGAATTGTTGGAGATCTTCTACTTGAGAATTTTTGAGTCCCTCTCAAAAATTCTATCTCGATTAGACGTCTCAATGTATTTCGAACTTTTTATGTATGACTTGTAGAATTTTTGAGACTCCCTCAAAAATTTTGTCTCAGTTGCAACTCACAATGTATCTTTAGTTTTGACGTGTTGGAGAGATCTTATTTTTGAGAATTTTTTAGTTTTTTCTTGGGAATTTTTGAGCCCCTCTCAAAAATTCTGTCCCGGTTTCTATTGTAAAGGAAAAATAGAATTCTTACGGGAGATATGACCGAACCCTTGTGGCGTCTACGTATCCCGTTGAGGCAGAAATCAAGTCAAACGTAGTTCTCCTCTCGAGGATTAATAAAACTAGAAAATTCTGATAAATGAAATGACCGAGGCCGACATAGGCCGCCTACGTATCTCATTCTAGAGAATTTAGGTCGGACGTAGTTCGTTTACAAAGAATAATTTCCCAATTTTAAACTATAAGATGGTTACAGGCAAATGATGTGATTACAAGGAAAGAAAATACAAAAACTCTAAATCTTCAACCTTTATAGCTCTTGATAACATCTGAGTAGATTCTTTATTTGAGATGAACGTCTATGCTCAACCGTGACATGTGTCGATGTATTGTCTAAGTAAGTTGTTGAATTCTCTTTTCCGAGCTTCTGTCAGATAGACACTTATTCTAGTCTCTTGGACACAGTCATCCTTTTATGTGTCATCAAAATTTGACTTATCATGATTCTTGAGTTGTTTCAATTCTTTGTAGGTGTATCCAGATATCATGATATCCTCATCATACTCTTAGAACACATCGTCATCTACCTCATTTGTTCATTCAGCTTGTGACATGACATGAAGTTGACAGATTTAAAATTATTTTTACTTAAACAAAGACAAAGGTTGTTAGATAGAAAAATTAAAGCAAGTGGAATAAATTTTTGCAATAGAAGAGGTTTCCATTGAAAATAAGAAAATACGAACTTTGGCCATGACTATGAGCCATTTTTCCTTTTCAAAATATTATGAGGGAAATTAAAAAATAACATAACATTCATCTTTGTCTATCAAGATGAACGAGGAGTCAAGAGCGGCGTGAAAGTCCAATTAAGAACTTGTTCCATTGGCTCAGCATCTCGTACGCTTGATGTCTCCATCAATTCCTCCAGTATGACATCGCCTTCTTCAAGAGATCCCTAGTTTCTTCTCTGAGATTATCATCATTGGCATATTCTTCTACCAGAAAAGATGAATACAAATGTGGCAAAGGCTTTGGTGAAACATGATTGACCTCCTTCTTGCTCTTATCATCTTTTGGCACTAAATCAAACGCTTGATATGGATCCATGACCACAAATTCAGATTTCTCAATTATGCTCAGTGAAGCTACAACTTTCTCACGGCTATCAAGGTTGGTTTGGATTCTGATTTTATCCACACACCAATTTTCTTTGATCTCGACTGTGTTAACGGTAAACTCTCCATGATTCGGCAGTGAATCAACATTGGCATTGGGTATGACAGTTTGAAGAGTTACAAACTTTTGATCAATCAAGTCCTAAATTTTATATTTCAAGTTGATGCAATCTTCAGTGGTATGCCCGACACATCCTGAATGATAAGCACAATGAAGATCGGCCCTGTAATTTCTGAAATTAATATTGATATTTTTGGGATCAATTGTGTGTATCAGATCAGCTACTTTTAATCTTTCAAAAAGTCGAGTCCGACTTTCAACCAAAGGAGTAAAGACTCGAGGTGGTTTCCTCTCAGGTTTTGGACGAGGAAGATTGTGATTATTTTGTGGAGGTACTTGATGATAAAGTGAGGGATTTTGGCGAGTAGGTGTCGGCGTTCAAAAATTTGGATATTGTGGATTTTGGAAGATTTGAGAAGCATTTGGGTAATTCGGCGATAATTTGACAATGGAGTTTGATAATTTGGATAATTTTATACTGGAGCATGGTAATTTGGATAATTTTGTACTGGAGCTTGGTAATTTGGTTGGACATGAAAGATGGGGTAAGGATTTTGTGGAGTTAAGGGGTAGGTTTTGAATGGTAAAGAATTTCGAATATTGTGACCGGCATGCCTCTTTGATTTTTTATTCGATTCAAATGAGATAGAGGAAACATCTTCCCTCTTCCTCCTCATTGGTCTTGAGGATTCACCTTGGGAAATCATTGGTATGATTTTTTGGGTCTTGAGACCGTCTTCAATAGCTTCACCAATTTTGACTATCTCACTGAACTTCCTTCCTAAAATTAGAAACATCCTGCTGTAGTACTCTGACTCTTGAATACGCACGAAGATATTAATAATCTCTTTCTCAGTCAGGAGAGGCCTAACCCTTGAAACCTCTCTTCTTCAATGATAGGCATATTCTCGATAGTTTTCACAAGACTTATGTTTGATTCTCTTCAAATAGTATCGATTAGGAATGAATTACATATTGTAACCAAACATTTCATCGAAGTATGTAGTAGATGCGGTTTTTAGAGGTATGGCTTGAGTTGTAGATGAGCTTTGGACCGTTGGAGTAGGAATTTGATAATTGGAAGGACAATTCTGGAAATTGTTGGTGTTTGGATTTAGAAGAGTGAGTACCTTTTGGCGTGAGGAGCTAGCTTAATGTAGGTTAAGGGTGATCGAGTCGATGATGGGAGGTTTTGGATTTGTAGCGATGGTTGAATTGTTTGGAAAATATTTGGAGGCTGGATCTAAAGTAGAAAAATGGAGTGGAGGTCTTCCATTTTCTGAATTAGGACTGTTGGCAATGATAGTCATATTTGTCAAATCTTGGGACTTATCCATTTCAGCCCTTATTTCAGCAATTTATTGGAACAATCGTGCAATCAACTTGTTTTGTTCAGCAATGATAGGGTTGTTCACAGTGATTTTGCTCAAATCAGTGTTCTCGTCATTTTCAACCACCTTTTCTTTGCCTTCTGACGAACTTTGGTCAAAGAAGGAATCTTTGGGACCTTTAGACCTTGTGAAGTATGGATGTTCAGCCATTTTCTCAACACAGATCAGTTTTATGTACCTGAAAAGAAAAATAACTCAAAAGACAAATGTATTAATTCGTGTCGATGATAAATAATACAAAATATCACACACATGATCACAAACACATAAGAGTTGCTTCATTTGAAGATAAACGAGCCCAGAGATATAAAAAGCTAATTAAATAGACAGGAATTTGTCTATCAAATTTTGGGAATAGTGAATTGAAAAGTTAACTTGCGTGGAGCCAATGGACTTCTGTATGTGTAATTGACATACTTTGATTTTTGATTGAGAATAAGCTCTAATTTGCTTGGGAGAGCGGAAAAAATAGAATTTTTCCAATATGCGGACCGAGTCTTGAAAGACTGCCTACATATATCACGGGAAGAATTCAAGCCCTACGTAGTTCGACCATTTTGAATCTCTTTTTAATTTGAGATGGAAAATTTACACCCTTTTTTTTTTAGATGAGAGAGTAAGATTTAGGATTTGAAAGAGAGTTTTGAATATATGTTTTTTTGGGGGGAAACTAAAGATTCGAAGAATATTTAGACGCACTTTTGATAGTGACTTGATATTTATGCTTAGGGGTTCTAAAAATTATTAGAAGTGGAGTCAGCTACAATATCTTCAAATAAAGCAACATTTTCACATAAGCAGTTATAACACATAAATAGTTATTGTGCGTTCTTAACAGATATGTGACCCATTTTTGCCAAGGATAGGCCTAACGAATCAAAGAATGTGATTATGATAGATTGATCTGAGTCATTAATTTGTGACAAATCGAGTTTTCATTAAATTGAACTCACTATGTCAAACTTAGGCTTGAGTCCGTCTATCATTATCAAGTTGCACAAAACATGCTTTTGGTCGTTGGATCGTGAAATCCGTCGACGTAAGGGTGGACTTCTTAAATGTGGAATCGATACCCAGAATCGATCCCCCTAAGGCATGTGCATGCATGACTTAAACTGAGAGGTGGTTTAGCTCTATCTTATGTTTTCTAAGGTTTGGATTTCTAAACACAAGGTCCCCAGTGGACAACTCGAGTGAGAAGGCTACGCGGTTACACGGAAAAAGATTTGGACACCCCGCGCATATGCCAACTCTCCTAACTTTGAGAATTTTGAAAGAAGTTTGCGGATGCACAAAGCACACCTCGAGTGTACGTGTGATAGTGTGAATTTCCAAGAAGTGAAAAAATATGAACGGAATGACAGTTTATAAAGCAATAATCACATAAACAATTTATATAAAGCAATAACAAATAAAGAGTTCAGATAAACAAAATAAGCAGTTTATATCACATAAGCATAAAAATAAAGCATTATGCACGCAATATAAGCAAACAAGTAATCATATGTTAAAACTACAATAATTTACCTAAGTTTGTTATGGTTAGAACCTATTAAATCCCCAGCAGAGTCGCCATTTCTGTTTTGCCGTAATTTTACTATCTTCAAAAAAATCACTTTTTTGAAATGTTCTAAGTATAAAACAATTTGAGAAAAATACTTAGAAAAGAGTCGCCACTTAATTTTTTAAAGTAATTAAGAAACTTAATTTAAAAAGATTTTAACAGATTAAATCTTAATAAATTTAGAGAAAATGGGTAAGAGGTTCTTATTTACACTTCAAGAAGGTTTTTAAGGCATTTGAAGCGCCCGCTAACATGCGGTTATCCAACGACTTAGGTTAAGTATTTTTTTTTTTGACTATTTTTTAGAAAATGATTAATTTGAGAAAATAATTAAACAAAGAATAGTTTTTAATTCACAAGAAAAGAGAATATTAATTGAAATATTTGAATTAAATTGCAAGTGGTTAAGATTTTAACAAATTAAATAAATTAGAATTTATTTGATATGTTTTTTAATAACAATTTAAACCAATTTAATTATTTAAAGTATGAAAACCATTTTAAAGATATTCAAATAAAAAATTGAATTTTATCAAAATAAACTAACATAGAGATTATAGCTATCTTTTGGAGAGTTTAATTAAGTTAAACCAAAACAATACAAAGGTTAGAGTTAACATAAAATCAACACAAACAATTTGCAAGTAAAAGATAATCAAACAATGAAAGAAAATAATGAGTTTGGGCTATTCTTGGTCCCAAACCCTCACTGCCCAAATAATTGGGTTACTGCAGCAATTGTATTGGGCTTTGGCCCCATTTCGCCCTTGAAATTCAGTGTATACACAGAGTATATACTATTGTATATGGGTCATATCTTGACCTATTTTCCTGTATATCAGATTGAATGTCAAGCGTATACACTCCATTTCAACCTTTCATCACCTGTATCTCCACTTCGGACTTATATTCCGCTATTTAGACTTGTATATCACTGTATAATGAGTGTATACGGGTCGTATGCAGTCCATTCCCTTAGACTTTAGGACCTGCAACATATTCCAGCCCCTCTAATATGCTGCCTTTTCTACCTGTTCATCGTGGTCTTTAAATTGACAAGCATGCTGACTCGAGATGGGATGGGTATAGGCCTTTACAGCCTTCTCAGAATGCAAGGGAGAGGAGAATTCATTCGGACTCGGAGCAAGTTCACACAACAAACGAAAATAAAAAAAAAACGAATTAATAAGCATCTAAAAAAAAACTAATCTAACAGATCTTTAGGACAAAACATAAATCAAATAAATGGAAAAAAAATAATAAAACAATTAACTTAAACAAACAACCAGGAAGAATCAACCCAAAATACTTAGCATATCAATTGACTTTAAAGGGAAAGAAAAGACCCATCATGTCTTTGTTTTCCATTTATTTGAACACAAACTTGCACATGCTCTCAAATAATATTAGAAGGAATAAACTAGGAGGACATTGCCATAACACATATAAATAAATGGACAGAATCTTAGGCCAAACTACACACGAATGTATTTAGAAGTTGACCCCGGAATGTGTTAAAATCATAACCAAAGATACTCAAGACTACACTAGTGTCCAGACATTATAAGTTAAAGACATGTATGCATATAACATGACTAGAGCAAGAGCTTATGTTTTATTGCTAAATGCAGTAAGTAGCAATTTTGAGGGAAGGGGGGCCCAGAAATTTAACATATCTAAAAATCTCAATATTATAAGTAGAGCAAATCAAAGCATACATAAGAAATTTAAACGATAACAAACTCAGAATCAAAATCATTAATACTTGAATGAGGGGAGAAGTGTTACCTTTCTTGGAGCAGCGTTCCAGGACGACAAGCTTGACCACAAAGCAACTTTCACCACGAATTTCGACTACACAAGATTCCGATGAACTCGAAAAATTGAAAATTATATTATTAGTTATTTTTTTAAATTATTTTTTTGAACTCTTGATCTTAAACTTTTGAAGACATTTGAGGCATGTATTTTTTAGATGGAAAAATCTTCCTATCGAACTTTTTTTTTTAATTCCCCAACTGCTCTTCTCTAAAAAAAAAACTTACCCTATCAATTTTTTTTTTCTTCAAAAAAATCCGATCTCCTCTAACTTTATTTTCCTCACCACAATTTTTTCTTTCTCCTAACACTAAAGAAGATGGAGGTTATATAGAGGGAATCGGGGTCAATTTTCAAATTAAAATCTTGAAGAGATAAGAAATAAAGCTGTCCATGGTACCAAATTTTCAACGGAAAAGAAAGAGAGAGGGGAAGAGGACGTGATTTGCTGCGGGATTCTCGTGATTTGCAGGGATTTTCGCTGGTTTTGCTCACTGGTTTTTCTTGTTGTTTGGTGAAGAAGATGAGGCAGTGGGGTCGGGTGGTACTGTGCATGTATTGTTGGGTCAGCTGAAATTAAATTGGGTTGTGGATTATTATTGTTGGGAATTGGGCTGAGATTTTTGGTGACTTAAAAGTGAGCTGAAAGAAAATTATGTTAGGCTGCTGACTTTGAAGAAAAAGGCCCAAAGCTTTGGTCTTTTGAGGGGTTTAAGAAGTGACCCAAAATTGTTTATAAATTAATTAAGGAGTTTCTTAATCTTAAAGAAATAAAATAATTAATTCTATTATAAGATAATTAACTCAAAAATATAAACTAAATTAGCTAAACTAATTAACCAAATATTTAAGTAAAACTAAAATCTTTTTTTTGAGATGATTTTCAAACATTAATATAATAAATATATGCAAAATCATATAGAATATATAAATTATTTTTTAACATTTTAAAATTTATAATAATGACAAAATTACTTAATATGACTCGTAAAATATTTACAATTTTATAAAGTTAATTAATTCAAATCGTTTGAAATTTAAGAATCTCGATGACTAATTTATGTTGTGGAAGGCCAAAATTGGGTGTCAACAACATAGTCAATCAAAAATCATAAGTTGATTATCCTAATTTATGACTTTTAGGTTTATAACAACTTTTGATTTAACCAAACAATTCTCATAATAACTTTTCCAAAATAAAATTTCTTAACTTCCTCTTCACTCTTTATTCCTCATTCGTACTTTTTATATTAACAGGGATACGTTTAATTAAATATATAATTAAGTTTGCAAAAACTTTACGAGTATTCTAGTCATTTTAACAAAAGAACAACTTATTTGCACTCATATTAACTACTTATTAGCAGTTTCAACACATTTATCCAAACACGTAGTTTTTTATTTATAAAATCAATTTCAAACACTATTTTCCAGCACTTTAAACCTTATTAATTAATCAAAATGGACTCTTATATATATATATATATAGCTACACAAATATGATCTGAGGTTTATTTTAGATCTTACTTTTCAATTCTCAAACTCTCTACACAGTCAAATACCATCATATAAATTGAAAGAAAAGAAATATTATATCTCTAAGTTTCTTTAAGTTACATATACTATAGTGTGAATCAGTGTTTTCAAAAATGTTTTTTTGGGTTAGAGTCTAGGGGAATGGACGTACCAAAAATGTTTTATTTTTGTTTATTTTCTTAGTAGTAAAAATATAAAATTATATAAACACAAGACTACGCATCAGATCCATAAGACTTACGCTTCGTGTCTCGAAGCTTACGTCTAAAAATGTTTCACCTCATGAGTCACGTCCCGTCTTTATTGTGGCAGAGATGCAAGGAGGAGAGGCAAAAGTTTGCGGAAGGCGTAGCTCGACATGGTCAGGGCATTGTTTGAACACTGGTAATTGCAACACCCAATGTATTAAGTGGGAGCATGCTAGCTCTGGAGCTTGTCATAGAGATGGTTTTGGATTTGCTTGTTTCTGTTATTTCAATTGCTAAATCAAAATAACTACACCTACCTATATGTTTCAATAAGGGCCTCCAATTTTATTGAGACTGGACAAGTAACCCTAGTTGTGATGGTGTGTTTAATCTTTATGTATCGTTTCATAATGCATCATATTGCATCGTATTGTATTCTACTGTACTATTTTATTTTCATCAATAAACTTATAATATTAATAACATGAGGCATAATCTTAGAGATATCTAGGGTCTCCATCGATCGGTTCAGTTTCATTTTATGTATTACCGATTCAGTTATCGATTTTCGATTTTTTAATATGCTAAATCAATAAAATATTTTTTATCAGTTCTGGTTCTTAATGTTTTGGTTTTTGGTTTAACCAATAAGAAAATCTTTATAAAACAAATATATTGCTTCTCTAATAAATTTGATGCGATAAGACAAATTTATAACTTTACAAATGCGCATAAAATAGAAACAATAATAACAAACACGAAAAAACTATGCATGTGTATATAACACAAAGAGAAAATAAGAGGAATAGGGTTCTTATATCAAATATTTTGACGGTTTGTATAATGTGAGGTTGTGAACTAAAAGTCAAGTAAAGTATGATTTGAAAGCTAAATGACAATGACATAATAAGTAAAATATTGAGATTAATATTTAATATTTATGTATAGGTAAAGTAGTAAATTACTAGTCTTTAATGGGTTATTGGGTTACCAAATCGATAACCCAATAATTTGTTTTAGAAAATCATTAAAAACCCATTAACCCGATAACCCAATAACTCTTTTTTGGTTCGATTTATCGATCATTCTGTTTTTGTACACCTCTAAATTTCTCTCCAGATTTCAGTTTATTCGATATATATATATAAATATATATATATATATATATATATATATATATTAGCTCGAGACTTGTGCCGACTATAAAAGATTCATATAACTAATGTCGCAGAAGACCATTTCAAAAGATGCTAAGTTACTACTTACTTGTATGCGTAGTTGTTGTATTATCTGTATGTTCACAAATCATAATTATTATATGTAAATATTTAACTTATTATTTTATAAATTAAAAAAAGAAAAAGTGGAGCTAGATTTCTTTTTATGGGTTGTAATGATAATGATTTTTACTTATCGAGTTTCTGGATAGATTATTTTTAATATATTAAATGGAGTATTAATTTTTTAATACAAATACAAATTTTGAACAAAAATTATCGAATTCTGTCCAATCTTCGATTAGAAATTTCGCTAAATTCTTGGATTCGTCTAATATTATATATCAAGATCAAACAACAATATATATTGCGCTTGCAAGCTATGGTTAGGGATGACTCAAAGGTCCGGCTTGTAAGACTTTGATTTAGCCCCCTAAATTTGAGACCCTAAAAGTTTTTTATGCTGAAATTTATGATTTTAGTTTGAAGAATTTAGGAGAAGGATTTGGAAAATTTCATCTTGACTGAATACTGAAAAAGTTAAACTTTACAATGAGGTGTATATCTCTAATTATACTAGTACAGATGATGATGACAACTACCTGTAACAAACTTTCTAACTAACTACTTTTCTAACAGAATGTGGTTGAGTTAATAACTAAAGATTACAAGTAATTAATCAATTAACTAACTACTGCAACTATCAATCACTGCCAATATCTTCAATATCCCCCCTCAAGCTAGATGTATTGAAAACATTTAATACACCTAGCTTGGCTAGTAAAAGGTTAAATTGAGATCTTCTTAAAGCCTTTATCAACAAATGTGCGTGCTGATCCTTGGTGTTAATATAGCTTCTCTTTATCAATCATTGTTGCATTCTTTCTCGAATAAAATGACAGGCAATCTCAATGTGTTTTGTCCTCTCATGGAACACACGATTCGCTGCTATCTACATTGCAGCTTTACTGTCACGATGGATGGTAGTTGGCTCATGCACACTCATTTCTAGTTCCTTGAATAGGTTAGTCACCCAAACTACCTCAGCTGTCAAAGCAACTAAGCTTCTATATTCTGCTTCTGGAGAGCTTCTGCAGACTGTATTTTGCTTTTTTGACTTCCGTGTTATTAGAGACTTCCCATACTTCAAAAGATAACAAGTCACTGATCTTCTGCTATTTGGACATGCAACCCAATCTGCATCACAGAAGCCATTGAGTTGTGTTTCTTTATCAGAACTCATCAGTATTCATAGGCCTGGTGCTGCTTTGATGTATTTAACCACCTTCAATGTTGCATTCTAATGAGAAATTGTTGGCTTTTGCATAAATTGACTCAAGCACTAAACTGAGAAAGAAATATTAGGCCTAGTGCTTGTGAGATATAGTAGTTTGCCAATCAATTTTTGGTATTTGTTTATGTCAGCAAATAGTTCATTAGTGGCATCAAAATCAGCGTTTGTAACCTCATATTACTCTCCAAAGGTGTTGATGATGGTTTAGCTCCTGATAAACCTGCCTCAGAAACTAACTCCAATTCATACTTCTTTTGGTTCATGACAATGCCTTGTTCTGATCTACAAAATTCAATTCCCAAAAACTAACTCACTCTTCCAAGTCCTTGATCTTAAAATAAAGGTGCAAACACCTATTTAGTCTCTTGTATCAATGTATAATCATTCCCTGTAATCAATGAATCATCCACATATACTAATACAATCACCAATGCTGACCCCTTTCTTTTGGTGAACAAGGAATAGTCTAAATAACTATGTATGTATCCAGAACTCAATAAGGCATCAGTGAGTTTTACATTCCATTTACTAGAGGATTACTTAAGACCATATAGTGATTTCATAAGTTTACAAACTTTATGTTCCCCCCTTAATGGTGAAACCTTTAGGCAGCTCCACATATACTTCTTCAATTAAATCACCTTGTAAAAAGGAATTGAAAACATCCATTTCTCACTTGCTGCAATGGAATTAATAGCTCTAACAGTGACCATTTTCACAACAGGTGAAAAGGTCTCTTGGTAATCAATTCCCTCAGTATGACTGTAACCCTTGGCCACTAGCCTGTCCTTGAACCTGTTTGTTTGTCCACTAGCCTTGTATTTGATTTTTAACACCCATTTACATCCAATGGTATGCTTTCCTGAAGATAAACTCACAACCTTCCAAGTACCATTTTCTTCTAAAGTAGTAATCTCTTGCTTCATGGCTTCTATCCATTTCTAATCTTAAACAGCCTCCTCGCATTTTCTTGGCTCAATTTCAGCAGACATCTCACTCAAATAAGCGTGATAAGGAGCAGACCAATGGTCATAAGAGACAGTTGTCTAGGGAATAAGGATGTGCCTAATCAACCACATGCGTGACATAATCCTTTATCCATGCAAGTGGATGAGATGTTCTTGATGAAATTCTGAATATAGGAACCGGTATAGTAGTATCTTGACTTGTATCATGTACTGTTCCATTACTATCACCTTCCTCAGTAACATTATCATCATTGGGAACAGGTTCTTGGTCTTGTACACTTGGAATCTCAACATTCACTGGTATGTGAACTTCAATAGTATCATGATCATGGAATGGTTTTTCAATGAAGATTGGTACAGGACTATCCTTTAGCTGACTGAATGGGAACAAGTTCTCTTTAAACACAACATCTCTATTTACCACAAATCTTTTCAGACTTAGGTTGTATAGGAGATATCACTTTTGAGTCAATGAGTACCCCATCACGACACAAGTATCAACCGTTGTAGAAAATTTATCATCCTTGATGGATTTAGTTGCATAACACAAGCATCCGATGGTCCTTAGATGATCTAATTGTGGCTTAGTCTTGTAGAGAACTTCTTAAGGTGATTTTCCCTTTAGTACACTTAATGCATTCTGTTGATTAAATATGCAGTAGCTAACACACACTCACCCTAAAATCTAATAGGAATAGACCCTTGAAATCTAAGAGCCCTAGCCACTTCAAGAATATGTGTGTTTCCTCTCTACCACTCTATTTTGTTGTGGAGTGTGTGGACAACTACTCTCATGGACAAACCCCAAAGAGGCAAACATTGTATTACACTCACTGTTAAAAAACTGAGTGACATTATCTGATCTCACTCTTTTAACTTGCCTGTTGAATTGAGTTTTCACTAAAGCAAAGAAGGACTTCACAGTAGCAAGAACATCACTTTAAAATATCAGCTAGAACAACCAGACCATTCTTGAATTATCATCAACAACAGTTAAAAAAAAACTAAAACCATTATGAGTAGCATGTCTATATGGTCCCCATACATCAATATAAATAAGATCAGAAATAGCATCAGTTCTTGATGTACTTAAAGGAAATGGAAGTTTGGTCTGCTTGGCTAAGGTACATATTGGAAAGTTATCACATATTCCTATAGGAATATATTTATACAACTGCTTTAAGACTTTATATGAAGGATGTCCCATTCTGTAATGCCATGACATGTACTGTGAATCTGCCTTGGTCATTGAGTTCTTATCACCAACATTAGCAGTAATTGCCTTTATTTGAGAGAAATGCATAGGAAAGTAATACAGTCCTTCCAACTCTTTACCAATTCCCTTCACCTCTCCATCGAAGAGGTCCTGAAAGATGTAAAACTCAGGAAAGAAATGTATAGAAATGTATACAACATTTTAGTTGTCTTGTTAGCTGTGAAACTAATAACAAATCATGTTTAAACTCAAGGATAACTAGAACATTTTTCAGTATTTCACTTATATCATCATCACTTTTATCAAATTGCACATATTTGTTACACCCTTTCCTCTGTTCGAATTCATCCCTTTTGCTGTGTTTGCGAATCTATTATCACTAGTTTGTTCTGACTTCCTTTTAAACTTTCAGTCCTCAGTAAGGCTGGCAATTGGACAGGACCGGATTAATAGGATCGATTTTATCGGAATCGGTATCGAAATCGGATTTTCTTATCGGAATCGGGTCTTACCGAAAATATCCAAAGGTTCCGCCCGGTCCCTTAGTAACCGAATAGGAACCGGTTCAACCGAACCGGAATCGTCTTACCGGTTCAACCGATACTGGTAATTTTTTTTAAAATTTTTATTATTATATAATATTATATTATTAATTAATAATATTATTAAAAAACTTCAATTTAAAACTTTAAACTTTAAAGTAATTTTAAAGTTTAAAGTTTATATTGAATTTAAAGTTTAAACTTTAAACCTTAAACCTTAAATTCAATTTTATATTAATGTTTAAACTTTAAATTAATATTAAAATAATTAACAATTAAATTTGTAATATGACATGAATTAAATAGAAGAGACTATTTTAAAAGAAAATCAAGGCGAATAGCCGTATATTTATTCAAAATAAATAAATTGTACAATACAAATATTAGAAAGAGATAAAGAGTACATAATCTAGGTACTAAATATTAATTATTGTACTACCAATTGTATTTTTTTAAAAGTCTTTTCGTAAATTTTGTATCATTTCAAAAGAAAGATTTTTTTTGGAACTTGCTGTCACGACTGGAACCTAGACCCCAGACGAGACCGGCGTCGTTGACCTCTTAGAGGTCGCAAACAAGCCTACTTACGTCATACTTACTTTACATAGGTTAATTTTAGCGGAAAAATTTGAAACTTTTTGTTCTTTAAACCTGCTTGCCAAACATTCTTAAGATTTTATAATCGTTCATCATCAACCATCTAACATTTAAGAGATAAACAACTGAAAGAAATAGTTCATAAGTCTTAATTGTATAATTGCCAAAATGGCCCAAATACAAAATCTGAATAAAGAGCAGGAAAGAAACGCTAGTGGAACATGTTCCACTAGCTCAACTCTAAAGCTACGCTAGAATATAAAACAGTAGCATCCTCGAAGCATGAGGACCTACCCAACTCCGGATGAATGCTGACGTCCGGAAAGCTGCAACGATGATCCTGCAACTCTATCGACCACCTGTACCTGCACCTAAAATAGTATAGATGTATAGGGTTAGTACACACTTGTACTAAGTACGGGTATATGCAAGCACACACCACGGACATGCATGAGAAAGGATAGCTCTTTCCTAACAACATGATTTTTGGAAGTCAAGTCAGTGGACTTGCCAATTTGAGATTAGGAAGGTCATGCCATGAGAGTAACATGCATCATATTAAATATCGCATTGCACACAACACATATCATCTTCATATAGCACATATCATGACACATATCATGGACTTAATATTAAGACTTTCCAAAATGAGGGCTCAACATATGGGACCTCAACTAGGGAGTCTTCATTAGCAAACACAGAGTCTGCTTCATTCATTCATACGTACTTCATTGCATTTCATTCATAGGCCAGTGTGAACACCAGCTATACCTAGGGTGTAGTTAAGACTTTCGTCGGGTTTGCTGTGCAATGATCAGGAATAACCTAATGTCATTACCTGAGTCTAGCTCACCTCTTGATTATCCTATCCTAACACCTTCGGTATCATTCAATTCTTTATGTGCTTCATTTGAGGCTGACCTCATTCATTCATTGGGAACTTTAACTTTAACCGACATAGATCATGTGAGCATCATGAAATCCAGTGTCTCTCCCACACCGAAAAGAGGTGGAATCACCGGCCAAAGTGACCCAATAACATGCTAGCGTACATGGGAATTTAACCCCGCCAGATCCCTATGTTGGCAGTATAGGTTCAAAGACTAGGAGATATATGGAGACCCATACCCGACAGGCCGGACAGTCTCATCTCATGAGAGTTACGTGAACCTTCGCCCTTCCCGAAAGAAGGCATCACCGCTCATAGCTAGTCTATCGGTGCTCAGTATAAAGTTCTATTTCATTCATCTCATACGTCATGGAAGCTGGCTTCTAGTATAAGGACATTATAGCTCATTAGATGATTTCTCATCTCATAATTGGTATTAAGTGTGTTAAGCTCAATACTTTCATTAGAGTGTTCATAGAGACTGGTCTCTTCATTATTTTACACTCTCATAGGTGAGTCCGCTTTAATAACATTTACTTAGACTCGTTTGAGATTGCTCTCATCATTTACATTAGCCTCACATCATGTTGTCACCACATTCTTCATTATTAGCACCTTACTTTTCATAGTTACTCACCTCTTATTACGTGAATATTCATTTCATCATATGCCAATGCACTTGGCCTTTTAGTGTGTCTTACACTCATACTTAACCCTTCTTGGGTTCGTCATTTCATTACATACATCTTAGGTTCACTTACTTTTGAACGTATGTTAGACTTATGTGTCTATACATACAAGCCATGGGCTTCATTCATAATTCGTTAAGTGATTCTTACTTTCCTAAAATTATGTAGTACAATACTTACGTATCTTGTATATATGCCAAGATCTTAATTATTATTATTTTTATCTAAGTAGATGTCATTATTTTTGGATAATTTACTCACGTATGACTTATGCATCAATACGGAATTTTGGACAAGGAAACCCAAATCTTGAATCACTTGGATATCATTTATATATATATATATATATATTTTTTAATTTTATTTCTAATATTCATAACATTAATCTTTAAATTAAATCTCAACATTTGTAGAAAAGGATAAATTTTTTAGTTTAAGTTCCCTCTTAATTAATCAAAGGGTTGAGGGTTCAAGCCCCCACAACCTCTTAAATTTTTAACCTAATAAAAATTCAATACTATGGGGAGGTTGTGGGTTCGAACCCCCACAGCCCCCTATATTTTTGGTCAAATTTCGCTGAAGGGGGACTGTGAGGTGGTGGGTTCGAAACCCCACAGCCCCCTTTATTTTTTTGTTTGTTTTAAATTCGCTGAAAGGGGGAACTGGTCGCGAGTTCGACTCCCCCAGCCCCCCCTTATTTTTTTTTATTTTTCCTCTTCGCGCGCACTGGGAGGTCGTGGGTTCGAATCCCACGCCTCCCCTTTACTTTTTCTTTTCTTTTCTTTTCCTTTTCGCGAACTTCAGTGACCAAACGGTCACGAGTTCGATTCCCCGCCCCCTCCCTTATTTTCTTTCCTTTTCGCGAACTCCAGTGACCAAACGGTCACGAGTTCGATTCCCGCCCCCTCCCTTATTTTTTCTTTCCTTTTCGCGAACACGGGGTTGGGTCGCGAGTTCGATTCCCCCAGCCCCCCTTTTGCTTTCTTTTTCCTCGCGACCACTAGGAATAAGAGGGAGGTCACAGGTTCGAAACCTGATGGCCTCACTCCTTTAACAGTGTGAAATTTCCAGATTTCTGGAAATTTCTTTCTCTTTATTTTCCATCCGTTTTGAGTCACATGTTTCATGAGTTTACTTAGTTAAAAGAGTATTATTCCACCCGACATTTTCATTATCATACACACCACATTGCACATACGTTATATACGTAAAACACATCAAATACACCCATGAAAAATTGACCCAAAACAGTGGCTAAAGTCACTGCCACGATGCACACACACACACATTTTTTTTTTCGCACTTCGAATATCGTTTTGTAATTTCCCTCACATAAAACATGTTCGCATTTAATATAAACACGTAAATCATGCCTAGATCTAGCAGCACAACATACCCATCCTATGAAATCGTTTGGGAACTAAGGACAAGGACATACGAAGGGGAACAACCTTAGTTTCAAGAGTTTAAGAAACGTTCGAAAGAAAGTACTCTTGGAGAAAGAATTCCATGAGAGAAACCCATACCTTTTGACGTTATTCAAGCTTGAAGCTGCTGCCCGGAAACTCCAAACCACGCCAAATTTACTTCAACGCACACGTTACTCGATGAACCTCTCTTAGCCTTGTCGTTTTGATTCCTTTGTCTTTACTTAAAAAAATTCTAGTGAGTTCTTCAAGTGTGAAGAACTCTTGATGTATTTTTCTGCTTTTCTAGTTGTTCTTGGCAGAACTAACGTGAGAAAGAGGTTGAGAACGTGAGAGAGTTGAGAAACGTGAGGAAGAGAGTTGTCTTAGGATTAGGAGACTAAATTTAAGACTTAGTCAAAAGTTAGGATTTTAATTAACTAAAAATAAATAAAGAAAATCTGATTTTCCTTTTTATTAATCAAATTAATAATTATCAATTAATTAAGTTAATTTATCAACCTTAGATCTTGACACCCCTAAGTCTTGATCCTATTCATCATTTTTTTTTTTTGGATTGTTACACTTGCATTTGTCGTTCTTCTTCCATTGCTTCCATGCCATCATCACGTTTCTCACCAAATATTACATCTATTTGGTTAGTTAATAGTGATAGTCCGATGTTTCTTCTTTCGGCATTGACCCAATCTCGAAACAACACCGATATTTCCAAACTATCCTTTGCTAATGAATATCGATGATCTCCAATCATAAATCTCGCCGCAATAAAGGCTTGCTCCAAAGCGACCGATGATGCTTGAATTGCTAGCACATTTTGAACAATCCTAGCAAGGGTCGAAAATTGATTTTCACGATTCTTCCACCATACCAATATTGAAGGTTGAAGTTGTCCTTTTTCATGCCTAATCTTTTCCCGTGCCTGATTGAAATATAAATCAAAATCATTATTAGTAGAGGATTCAAGCTCAAGATAGTCATCCATCCAATCATCCGTATCATCACTTTTAGGCTTAGAAGATGGAGGTTCAATTATTGGAATATTTATTTCCATAACTTTATATGCATTATATAATCTCTCACTTTTGTATAAATGCTACTTTTATATTCTTCAACACTAGGAGTTTCATCATCTTTAATTTCTAAATTTGCATAAATCTTTTCAACCATTCTTTCAACACCTCTTAATTTATAATTTGGGTTGAAAGTAGTAGCAGTCAAATAGATTTGAGGAATAGGGAAAAAATATTTTTTGAATTTTTCAATCATAAAAGCAAGTGAATCTTTAAATTGATCTTTTTCTTTATATTTTGCAAATTCAGATGAAATAGCACAAATATTTACTAAAACAGAAGAAATAGTAAGATAATATTGACCAGAGCATGCATTTGTTGCTTTATAAAAAACACTTAAAAATTCAACAAGTTCTTTTGTATTTTCTTAATTTTCAAAGTCAATTCTTAAATTCGGATCTGCATTATGAGCATTAAAAATTAATTGTACCGGCTCTTAATAAATATAAGCAACTTCAAGCATTTCAAATAAAGAATGTCATCTAGTGCATACTTCTTTTGGAACTTTTCTATATGCAAGTCTACATTCTTTACAGCGATTTTGAATTCTGTAATTCTAGCTTTTACTTTAGCTTTAAAAGTCCAATTACAAGCAAGTCTTATTTTTTCACAAAAAAAACTCCAAATTGAGAAATACCATCTTTTACTATTAAATTATACACATGTGCGGCACACTTAATATGAAAAGAATCATTATCAATTGGACAAAGTCTACATTTTAAATAATCAACTGCTTTTAAATTATTAGAAGCATTATCTAAAGTGACACTCATTATTTTATCACATATTCCATAATATTGTAAAATAGAGTTTACTTTTGTTGCTATATAAAAATGAATTTTAGTTTCTTCAACATATTTATACGCTAATATTCGTTTTTGCATGTCCCATTCATGGTCAATCCAATGTGTAAAATAATCATTACCATTAGGACTACGTCCCATATCAGAAGTAATAGATAATCGACCATCATAATAAGCAAATAAACAATAATATTAAATGACAATATTCTTTTTGATATTTAAAAAGATCACTTTTAATTGTATTTCTTGAAATACCTTCATAATATGTGTTATATAATTTTGAATATAATGAACAAAACCAGGATGTGAAGGGAATAAAAAGGCAAACCACAAACAACAACCATTTTAGTTAATTCTCTATGATCGTTTTCTTTACTATACGTGCGGTGTGTGCTTCGACTAACCGGGTTAGACATATTTAATACACTTTGAACCATATTAGAACCTCCAAGTCCCATAGAATTTTCGGGTATGTGTGTTCCATTTCTATTAGCTCTTTCTATATCATCTACGCGAGCAAATTCTTTATTACACTTTCGTAAATGTGTTCTTAGTCGTCCCGTTGTGTACCCGTAGTTACATGTTTCATGATCAATTTACATTTAGTGCAAGTAACAGTAGTTTTTGCCTCATTTTGTATCAAAAATTTCCATACTAAAGATCTTTTAACATGTACAACGGCGACATTTGAAAAAGTAGGTAAAGGGGAGACTTCATCTTGTTCTGGTAATTCGGTAACCGGACTAATAAGGATAGGGGTCTCTTCATCTTCCTCATTTATTTCTACTTCTTCATCTAATTCTTCCTCAAAATTAGTAAAACATCTATTTAAAGTCTCATGATCTACTTCATTTTCGAAATTAAATTCAATAGGTCCTGGTGACATAAAACAAGTTTCATTAACATGAGTATAATTATTAGTATTAACTATATACCTAGGTGGGGCATTTTTAGAGCTAAAACTACTTACTCCTTCACTATTATTTTTTCTTTTCAACATTGATATTTTACCACTATTTCTTTCCGAATTCATGTTCAAGTTTAAAATAATTAAATATTATGAGAAACAAGCAAGATAATATAATAAAAAAATTAAATAACTTAATTAATTAACAAATAAAAAATTAAAGTTTAAACAAATGTACCGAATGTCTACGTGAAAGTAGACGTATAACCAAAGCCAAAATTGAGAGATGCCTATTGAATCTTTCGATTTACTTCAAATAAATCTTCGAAATCCAAACTCCAAGTCAATATCACAAAATAATAATTATGAATTTATGAGAGATTTAAAATTGAGAGATTGTATAAGATGTTAATGAAATAGTTTGTGAATTTGTGATTTTAAATGAAAAAAAATGATATATTTATAGTGTAAAGTGTTATAGAAAGGGGTGGGGTTTTCTTTTAGCCGTTTTGGGCCTCAGCCCAACGGCTAGAAGGGCCAAACGGTAACATAAAAAAAATAATTAAAAAACCTGTTGAACCGGTTCTTACCGGACAAGATCGGACCGGAACCGGTTCTTATCGAATCGGATCAACCGGATAAAAACCCGGGTTTTGATTCGGTACCTTACAAGACCGGTGTCTTACCGGTTCAACTGGTATCGGACGAATCGATACAGGAACCAGACCAGACAAAAACCGATCCCTTTGCCACCCTTAGTCCTTAGGATATCCCACCAATCTGTAACAGATGCTCTTAGTGTGTCCATGGAGCTTGCAATGCTCACACAAGTTCCAGTTAACCTTTTTCTTACTATTATTAGTTTCCTACTCTTTCATTGTATTCATTATTATCTCCCTCACTACACCTTGTGTTTCGATAGCCATAACTCCCTTTGTCAACATACAATGCTGAGGCCTTCAGGTAATTGTTTGGCTCTTATCTGCAACTATCATTGCATAGGCTTTATCCACACTTGGTAAAGAATTCATCATCTATATCTGACCTCGGGCAGGACCTTACATCTCACTTAACCCCATTAAAAAGGCAAACAATAGTAGATAATGCATGTGATCTACATATATTCTAGATCTATCACAGTTACATGAGGGAGGAGGTACGAGAGCATCAAATTCATCCCAAAGCAACCTTAACTTGGTAAAATAAGCAGAAACAGTTAGGTTACCTTGATGAATTTGTGCATATCTCCCTGTGAAATTGATAAACTCTCAGATCGTCCACCTTATCAAAACGCTCTTTCAGATTCTCCCACACTATTGCAGCATCTGAAGCATACACGATTTCACTCAGTAATTATTTTGATATTGTATTCATGATCCAGGCTAGAATAAATGCATTGCATTTTTCCATTGTTCTTCCAAATCAGATGTGTAATCACTCTTCTTACAAGTTCCAAGCACAAAGCCAAGTTTACTCTTAGCTCGGAGGTTGATAATCATCGATCTACTGCATAGTGAGTAATTTTCTGAACCAGTGAGCTTGATTGTAGTCAATATTGATCCAGGGATATCTAATGGGTGAAGGTAAAAAGGATAATTCCTCTTTGATTCAATTGACTCGAGTGTTTATGGTGCAGGACCAGATCGTACCATTGATGTCTCATTCTCAATTGCCATTGCAGTTTACTAAAGCTCTGTTCAACTGAACTTCATTGAAAAAGATGATCAGGATCGAATTGCGAGATTGAATCAAAGAATTATTGATTCACTACTCTGATACCATGAAGAATTTAAGAGAAGGATTAGAAAAATTTCATCTTGATTGAATACTGAAAAAGCTAAACTTTACAATGAGGTGTATACCTCTATTTATACTAGTACAGATGATGATAACTACCTGTAACAAACTTTCTAACTAACTACTTTTCTAACAGAATGTTGTTGAGTTAATAACTAAGTATTACAAGTAATTAATCAATTAACTAACTACTACAACTATCAATCACTGTCACTATCTTCAATATAGTTTCTTTTTTAATAAATAATATTTAATTATTTGTTTTAAAAAATTCAACATTGAAATATTTTAAAATTTTGAATTAAACTACTCAGATATTCATAGTAGTATTAAATAATATTTTTACAATAACATCGAAGTTATTGAATTGAAAACATGACTACATCTTATCAATTTGGATTATATCTTTATTGTATAAATAAAAATATACAATAAAGGTTGTGTCCATGGTTGAAACAAACTCAATCATAACAACCATAGACGGTAAAAGGTTAGATTGTGTGACATATGATTGTCTAGATATATATCAAAGCTTGTCAATTTAAAGATATTAAATCCATCGATTGATTGAGTATATCGGACATTTTTTTACTATGAAAAGTTCAAACGAGAACCTACTTATTTAGATGCAATTTATAATTTTTTGTAAGGTGCATACTCTTTCGTGTATTTTGATATAGTTATTCCTCATTCATGTAGAGGATTGCTGAATATAGTAAAAATAAATGGTAAATGGTAGAATATGTTCGTTTATGTTATAGTCATTCCTCTAAGTTACTTAATTCTAGATTCTTTGTTTTAGTATTTTGTGCTTGATTATCATAAGTTAAATCTATTGTCTCATCTTAAAATTGAGAGAGGAGAGATTAGATAGACAAGAGAATATAGAAAGCTCGATCGACCCATTTGATTGAGGTTATTTGTGTTTAGGAGTGATGCTCGAACGAAATTGTTTGGTTACAAAACAAAATGAAATATACAACTAAGTAGAATAGGCGACTAGAAGCTTAATACCCAACTCATACAAGTAACCCTGTATTATTGGATTTAGTAAGAATAAATAGCAAATAGAGAGAATATGAATGAAAGGAATGAATATAAAGTGTTTCATTATGCTTCAATGAAAATCATTTCTAGCTCCTTCCTTATTGATGGTGAAACAGAAAAGGAAATGTTCAAATCATATTACTTTAAGAAATGTTTGAAAATGGGAACTTATTTAAATTTTCGTTTTATACTTATTTTGTCTTTATTATTAAATACAATTGATTTTTTAATATTTAGATAATTTATAATTATTAAAGGTGATATTATAAAATAATTATTTTGCATGAATCCATCCACAATCACTGTCTTCAAATTTTTACTTCTATATAACATAAAATAACATTAACAAAAGTTAGACAAAATTTCCAAAAGCCTTAATCCTTTTTCCCAAAGAAATACCTTTCTAAGAAAACTTGATTAGTATTGTCAATATATCTACTTAACATCACTTATGATATTAAATCATAGTGAGTATAAAAGGCTCTCCAATACAAAAAAAAAAAAAGTTTTATATTATGTATATATATATGGCTTGAAAATGTACCTTCTGACCATTTTGTACTATAGACAAGTGAAAAGAAAACAAACAAGTCAAGTATACAAATTGAAAATTATGAAGGAAACTTCAAAATATTCTTGGAAGTGTCACTAAATGGACAATGCCTCTTTATTCCCTAAATTTATTTAGCATAAGAGGAAATGTTTTTTCACTATAAAAATGTGGAGAAACATTCTCATAGAATTATCATAACAAGAAAAGATGGTTGGATCACGAGTTCCTCTTGTTCTTTTATGCTTGTTAGTCTTTGCATCATTAGGTGTGTGAAACTCTATTCAAACTTCTATTTTATATTTAATTGCTCGTCAAAAATAATTATAATCGTTAATTATATATGTAAAAGTATAAAATAGTTAAGTATACAATATATAATTTATTATTATTATTATTATTTTGATGAACAACTATATATAATATAAAATTCTCTATTAGTCGGTAGTGCAATGCAAGAATTTTCCAAATTCTTGACTACCTAACATCTCTTACTGCTCGATGATGTTGTCCTTGTTTAATTGTTAAAAAGATCATTTGGTAAGGTGTATAAGAAAATTACTGAATACGATGTAGTAATATTGAAATTTGTCATGATGAAACTATTTTCTATGCATGGTTGATTTGGTGTATTAAGGACAAAGCTATCTTTAATCATGCTTATCACTATAATAAAAATTATCATTACCGGCAAATAATTCTTAATTGCTGCTAAATATATATTTTTAGCGGCAATTGACACTCGTTGTACATATCCCAAAAGCCTTTAGCGACATTGATTGTAATGACACTTAACTAATGCCGGTAAAATTTTTATCACTCTTTATATGTCAATATTTAATGCCGCTAAAAGTTATTTTTATTATAGTGTATCCATGTTTATAGCTCATATAGTACTAATATCATATCTTTTTTGGTTATGTATTATTAATATTAAATCTAATAATATTGAATAGAGTGTATAACAAATATACCTACAATTTTAGAAATAAAAGAAAGACTTCTAAAGCTAATTTTGCAAAATAATTTATAAATATTTTATGTGACTATAATTCATCTTATAACGAGTAAATAAATTAAAAATTTTCAAGTTAAATTATTATTAAATATATAAAATATTTTTAAAATTAACTAAAAAAAAGTATCGCATAAAATAAAACAAAAGGCTAGTAATAATGATTATCACACACAAATCTTCAATCCTTTTTTCTAAAAAAAAAAGTATCATTCACTTCCAAACAGATTATTTTTTTTTCAACTTCAACTTTTAAAAAACACATCAAGAAAATATTAGTCCGAATATTATACTTAGTAGTAAAGGAAAATAACACACGTCATTGTCAACGTGTGTGCTTCTCCGAATTAATATTGAATGGGGGAGGGTATTTTTGGCATCTTATAATTTCTCACTTTATTATTTTATTTATCTACTTTAATAAATTAAGATGAATTTACTATTATTTTCACTCACTACTATTTTTATCATTAAACAAACTATAAGTAATACTTCCTCCGTCCGGTGTTGTTTGTCATGATTTCTATTTTTAGAATCAAACTATAAAAATTTTGACTAATATTTTAAGATGTATTTTCATCATATTAATATGCAAAAAATTGTTAAAAAAATTGTAATTTATAGTACTTTTCATATAGTTTTAGAATATCTAATTTTTTTGTTTAAAATATCGAATTAATGTAATCTAATTTACCTTTAAAAATTAGTGAAATTGACTTTCGATAAGCGTAACATGACAAACAATTTCGGACGGAGGGAGTAGCGGTCAATTAGTCATATTTAAACTTTTAAAATATCATTAATAACATAAAGTCCTAATAAAATTGAATTATCTTATAAAAATTAATAGTATAATCTTTTTTGAGTAAACAATTTTTGAAAGAGTAAAATAAAATTCAATTGGGTGGAGAAAATATAAAAAGAAAAATTTAGTCAAATAGCTTTACTAATAAATTCTATCAAATATTTCTACATTTTAAATATTTGACATAGTAGTATCGTATACTAATTTACAAAATAAACCCCCTTTAATTAATCTATTTGATTTGTTTTCCTTTTTAGAGATGCAAATTGTGAAGGGCCAAACAGGTTGCCTTAGGTATAGTGGCACATGGAAAGGTTTGTGTTTCATCAGTGGCCATTGTAACAATCAATGCAAAAGTCAAGAAGGGGCTCTAGGTGGAACTTGTCAAGATCTTGATTGTGTCTCTTTCTAATGTACTTCATGAGAAAACTAAAAGACTAAATGGAAGTTTATTAAAATAAAAATCATGTTATCAATGTCCCCAAACTATATACTATATGCTTTTACATTTACATTATTAATAAAAGTTGTAATGAAATAATATTTGGTACATATGGGACTTTTAATTGTTTGATTTCGTTTTATGCACCTATTGATGAATTAAATTGTTGGACTTGATAAGATACAAGAGTGGAAGGTGAATTGGATCTCTAATAATTATAGGCTAACTTTAATTTGAACTAAATGTTTTGTGACAATGTAGAATACTGGTAGATCCTATTATATTATCAAACTTAAAAATTACAAAACAAAATTTCCACAAGGGGACTCGAAATAAGCTCGGAAGACTCAGAATTCACACTAAGGGTTCTTGTAGATCAAACTTGACGTTTCAAAGCTAACGGAAGTGTCAAATTGCATTCTGACACCGTCTTCATGAACTTTTGACCAAAGTCAATTGTTCAAGTTTCAATAGCCTCATAACACAGAATTCAAACGAACGACCAGGTGACACTTTCCAGTGACTTGGGGTCGCTATAGAAACGCTCTAAACGATTAAAAGAAGGCAATAATACAAAATGTCCGGAATAGTCATTACAATTAAGTACATGTGTGTATGTATGTGTATATAAAGTACTCCCCACCATATATATATATATACCACTTGCAATTTATACATAAGCATAATGCCTTATTGTTTTAGTTTCAACTAAGGGTGTGTTTGGTATGAAGGAAAATATTTTCCGGAAAACATTTTCCAATTTTCTCATGTTTGGTTGAGTTAAATGTTTTCTAAATCAACTCATTTTCTTCAAATTTAAGGAAAATGACTTCCCTTCAAAACTTTAGGAAAACATTTTCCAAAACTCTCTTCCAACCTCCCGTTAACCACCCCACCCTACCAGCCCCCAACCCACCCATGCCTACCAGTCCCCCCACCCTACCAACCCCCCAACCCCACCCCAGCCCACTAGCCCCCCATCCCCCCCTCCTCCACTAGCCCCCTACCAGCCCCCACCCCTACCATGAAAAAAAATTTAAGTTTGTTTTTTTTAAAAAAAAAATCAACTTCAAGAATTATTTTCTAGTAAAAAATAAAAGATTTTTCACTCAAACAAACACTAAAATATTTTTCCTGAAAATATTTTCTACTCACCAACCAAAAATGAGAAAATAAGTATAATATCTAGTTTTCCAGGAAAATATTTTCCATTGAAAACATTTTCCTTCATACCAAACACACCCTAAGTCCTAACAAATTTTTTATCGAAATAACTAAATAGTTAGGGTGATCTAGAATCGATTTAATAGCACCATAATAATCGATAGAGTCCTCTCCAAATAATTATTATGATGCATAATTAACTCATTCTAGTACTTCATAATCTAAACTCAATAACTAGGTATGAATCGAGCTTGTGAATTATTAATTCATGAATAAGAAGCTTTGACTCATCTACCAATTTGTGTGTTGTATCTAGACTTATTTTTCCCTCAATATATATTAATAAAATCTTTTTAGTACTTCCTTCCTTACAATATATGTGGAAGAATTTGAATACGTACAAAATGAAAAAAGAAAAATCAAGACTTTTGAAATTTAAAAGCATAAAACATGTCATAATATATTCGTAGGCTTATGAAACTTCTAATTTTCTCTTAAATCATGCTCACTTTGTCTCAATTTATACAACTCACGTTCCTTTTTAGTCAATTCCATAAAGAATGACACATTTATATACTTAATAACAATTTAACTTAAAAATTCCCATTTTACCCTTGATAATGATTTATAAGCACACAAACATTACGAGACCACACGTTTCAAAAATATTTATTTCTTTCAATTTTAAACTCGATATCCAATCAAACTTAACTCATATAAATTGAAACGAAAGGATTATAAAAAAGAAAAGGAATGTTCAAACTTCAAATTAAAGGTAAATGACTGCAAATAGTATATATTTCAAACACACTCACACACAAAATTACAAAGAGAGACACATCAAAAGTGATCACCATAATTAGATAATGGCACCACTGCTGCTATATAATATATATAATAACCATGTAGTAATTAATTAATAGCAGCATTATTTATTTAATTATATGTGTATTACATAATATTTGATAGATAGTGCCATGTGAAATTAATGGCTTTATATGTTTTCAACAATGATAGTAGCAGTAACAATCTCCATGAGAGCAACTGCCATATTTAGCATCCTCTTTTTCCATGCACCAATGGTTACATTTCTTGTGGAAACACTTCCCATTCCAACTCTTGCTATACTTCCCACAGTGTTTTGCTTCTGTTATTTGTGTCTCTGCATCAAAAACGATTAATACGATTTAAATTATATATACTGATAACGTAAAGAATTGTTAGGTACACTGTTTCATGTAGAATGGATTTTCGATTTTTTTTTTATATAGAAAAACTACGGATTTGAATCGTCATTAATCATTTGATATAGTATTCAAAATGTATATATCCATAATTCAACATGTGTTTGGTTTGAAGGAAAATATTTTTTGGAAAATAATTTTTTAATTGAAGTAGGGAAAAATAAGTTTCATGATAAGTGATGCTTTCATTAAAATTCCAAGCTTAGAGATCATATGTAAACATAAAAGTGCAACCTAGGGTTTGTTAGTATGATATAATTATTTTTTATATTTGGTTTGGTCAAATATGTTGGAAAACATTTTCTAAAGGAAACAAGTTATACATACTAATGACATTTCACATTAATTGTGTCCTCTCACACATAAACAGGACACCTCATTGATCTTAACCCCACCATCCCACAAACCCTATCTCCCCGTCTTAACCTGACATAATATTTGTCTAAATAGTTATATACAAATGCTTTAAAAATAATATTTTTACTTATCTACCGAACACAAGAAAATAATTAGGATACTGATCACTTATATTTTCCTAAAAAAACATTTTTCAAGAAACTATTTGCCATGAAGAAACATTTTTTTTCCTACCAAACATACCATATAATCTAACATATAGATGATGTATTTACAATACTTTATCCTATTAAGCAACTAGAAAAAAACAAAACAAAATACTAATTTCTCACCAGAAGCAAACATGAGAAGAAAGCAAAATAGGATAGCAGAAAGAGTTATTATGTTAAATTTAGGTTGAGCCATTTCTTTAGCTCTTTTTGAGATGCTTTAATTTGTGGAATCTAAGTTTTATAAGAGGGTCTATTTATAGTGACACAAAAATAATATTTTTACTAACACTTGTGTTTAAATTTACATCAAAGTAAAGAAAATGTCAAAGAAAAAGTTTTGAATTGATCAAATTAAAGGTTATCCTTCTTGCATCACAGTCACCTCGAAAGTATTATGGACATATAATTAATTATTCCTTAAATAAATTGATATACTCTTTATCTTTATGTTATTGTAATTTTATTTTTTCCAATCTCTCTTTCTTTCTAATTGAAACATTAGTAGTTTTTCTATATATATTATTTTATGGGAAATAGTCTTTTTTTCTATCACAAATCAATGAGAAATTTGTGTTAAGAAATATGATCTTTTTCGTATTATTATTTGGAAAATAATGGTAGAAAACAGATTTTCATTGAAATAATGAAAAAAATTCTAATTTTTTAACATGAAAACACAATTAATTTTTCTTTTCTCAGCAATTTAAACAAAATATATGTTAAAATAATTACTGAATATTATTTAGTGAAAATTTAAATATGAGAGAATTAGTGAGTTTTTAGTAGTGTGTGGGGAACTATTTACTTTAAAATATGTTTTCATAAAAGAATTGCACATAAGTTTCTACTTGAAAATATTCTTCGTTACATTTGAGAACACTTTAAACTTTCACTATACCCTTATAACAATATGTTTTTATAGTTATATAAATATTCATGTATAAAAGTTTGTCTTTTTTTTCTCAATTCGTTACCCAAATTTAATCCAACTCACTCAGTTGACACCTCTAGCGTGTAATAAACTTATGAAAATTATTTCCCCTCTTTCTATTGAGAAAGTCATTTTTGTGATTTAAGAAATTCTTTTCTTATAGAAAATGTCATAAACCAAACATAGAAACATTTAATCCTCACCTAACACACCTTACGTGCAATAGTAATTTATCATTTGTAGTATTATATTGCAAGTTTATACTTTTGTCAAAGACAATAATGTCAATTTGAAATGAATTATTTAGGTTTTGTTACGTCCTATACCTAATGGTTATTGTTTTATTGTGAAAATATACAAGTTTTATAGCTAGTCATTAATTAATGACAAGTGACAACCATGAAAATTAGTTGAAATAAATTATATAGGCTTTGTCACCCTGCACTAATGGTTAATTGATCGTAATATATACTAAAAAGGGTTAAACTTGTATGTGTTGATAATATAAAGAATTTTGATATTATCAATGTATTATAACATGTTAAAGCTAACATGAACATCTTAACTTTTACGTAATTAATGTCATTAGTACACCAAATAAAGAATTTTGCAGTACGACGATATTATAATTGTCATTGTATTATATTTAGCGATAGTAGTAAACAATGAATATTTACAATCAACATTCTATATAAATGTTAGCGACTCTAAATGTGATGTCATTAACTCAACTGTCATTAAATATTTTGCAGCAATAATATTGTTACTAAAAGAAAAATCTATTGCTACTAAATATCTCTTATGTTGCGGTGCATATCAAGTTGCTTCAAGAGTTCAAGTTTGATTTTTTCAAAAATAGTTAGGTATTTGTTGGATATAATCGAAGTTAAATATATATTTGTGGAGAGGGAAAATTGATATCAATACTTGAGAAAATGGATAAAAAAGAAAGGTGAAAATGACTTTTTCATGTTAAATTATTTGATATATATCTACTCTAAATAAGCATGTAGCATTATCCAATTTTCTTGATTTTGACTAAGTTAATAGATCATGGTGTATGGGACCATTTTGTATGTATCTTGATCACTAATTTGATTTCCGACCAGCTTCAATCAATTATTATTAAAATATTTGAGAACTTTCATCATCAAAGATTTAGATAATATTTTTATAAAAAATATACATTGGCGGCCAAGATAATATTTATGTAAGTTTTCATAAATTTTGTATCACAAAGTAGATGTCACAAAAAATCATACATTTGGAACAATTCAAATATATTTTGAAGTAAAAAAAAATGATCTAAAGTCTAAACCACTCTTGATAAGAATGCTAGAAAAAAAGGCCCGTGCCAATATTATTAAAACCAAACTTAGTGATATATTTTATCAAAATAACAAATATTAAGATAAAAGTTATATGTGCATAAACTCGTATGAAAAAAATATTTTTAGTTGAACTGCACTATATTTTATATAAAAGAAATATTTATTTATTTAATTTTTATTAGCTTGCTCTTTCTTTTCGTAACGTCTTCTTAATTACTTTCTCTATTTTATATTAACTGAGTTTCTTGAATCTTTTTTATTATTCAAAATAATTAAATTGTCCCATGTTCAAGATAGATGTTTAAAATTTTTTCCATATTTGCTCTTTTCTTTAATGGAGTTTGATATTTTTCAAAGAGATAAATTGCACTACTTACAAAGTTATATTTATAATTTACAAAAGATAATAGTGAAAAGTATGGTTTAAATTATGTTATTGAATTATTATTTTTAATAAGTATGCGTTGTCTCACAAATTCAGTTAATTTGGAATAAAGAGAGTGTAAAAAAAAAAGTAAAATTAACATCCCACACACATTTAAGATGATAAATATCAAGTTATAATCATACTCTTTAAAAATAAACTACTTATAGCATATTATTATCAAGTTATAGCATATCAATTAATTATATATTAATTAAAAAAAATTAATTCATACTCTTTAAAAATAAACTACTTATAGCATATTATTATCAAGTTATAGCATATCAATTAATAATATATTAATTAAAAAAAATTAATTCATACTCTTTAAAAATAAACTACTTATTGCATATTATTATCAAGTTATACCATATCAATTAATAATATATTAATTTTAAAAAAAATTAATTTATTATTTAAATAATAATTAATATGTTTAAATAATTACTTTTATTTATTCACTTACCTTTTATAAACCAAACTTTTTAAATTTTTACTGATTAATCAATTACCTTTTAAAGCTTTTAATATAAATAATAAACTATTATTAATTAAATATTAATTAAACTTCACATTATATAGTTACCTTTTAAAAAACAATATCTAAATAATAGGGATTTGATTTTAATTAATTCCCTATTATACGGTTACCCAATAACTATCCACCCCCATCTCAACCAATACACAATCATCTTCCCCCAATACACTCCATCTCCCGATCACGCGCGATCTGTTCTCAATACGCAATCATTTTTTGATCTTACCCAAATCCAGCCTCAATCACCTTCCCCATTATCCCTCTCTCTCAGATCAGTTCCCCATTAAGTTCATATAGAATGTTTAAGAAAGATATATATAATGCTATATACATAATTCATCGTTGTGTATGTACGGACGTATTTGATCGATTTTTACTTGAAGGGTGAAGATGTAGGGTCAGTGAGGCGAGTTTTTGATGATTTGTTGGTGAAGAGTACGGCTACTTGGACTGCGACTATTGCCGCGTGTGTTAATGTGGGATAGAGTGAAATTTTATTGCAGCTATTAAGGAATATGTTGGAGACTGATGTTGTACCTGATAATTATGTGTCTCGAGTATCTTGGGTGCTTGTTCGTCGCTTGAGTATACTAAAGGAGGAAAGGAAATTCATTGTTATGTGCTTAGACGGGGAGTGGAGATGGATATTACTGATTTAACAACACTTGGGGAGGATAAGGATTCAGAACTTTCAGTGGTAGCCTTTGCTGTGATGACCAGGTGACCTTGTCTTGCTACAAAAACAGTAACAATCAGAAAAAATCTGTAAAATATCAGTACTCCTTATATATATGAAAGCATGAAACCAAACCAATGAGGAGATAAACATAAATTGAGCAGGAAAAATTTCACAACTGTCAAGGCGATTTATTAGAATCCAGAATCTGAATATGACTTGGCATCTTCAATAAGCTTTCAAAGTCAATTTTATCTGGTTTAGCAATATCAGTTGTTCTGTAACCGCATATCAAATGAACCTTCATGAATGTTCTATTTACAGGTTCGTTCATCTTGATTCCATAGTAGCCAAAAAGTAAATAACAAATTCAGGATAGCCTCGCTCACAGTCTCATTTACTTCTATTTATAGTAATAAATACGGAATAGCAACATTTCTTTTGCTAGTAAATGATGTATGTTCATTGTGTATCTCTAACTCTTCTTGTTAAGTCCTCTCTGAGGACTAAACACACTACATAACGAGAAACATCCATACTAGTTGTTAGCGGAAACGTGAAATTAAAGAACAAGGAAGAACAACAATATTTAATGTGGTTCGGATCAAAATGATCCTACGTCCACCAAAGAACAACTGCACCAATATTTATTTCACTCTACAAAGAATACAAGTGAAATACTACAAGAGAGAGAACACAAATGCCTTAGAAGATGAGAAAGCAAGTGAGAGGATGATTTGAAAATGAATTAAGAGCTACCTATTTATAGGAATAAATTCATCCTATTGATGTCATCCATGACATCACTATGTGTCAAAATTGTCAAGGTTAAGAATATGAAACCATTTTATGGTTTGCCTAAATTTCACCTACCAAGATACAATCTTTGACTTTTATTTTGTACTAATTATCTTCCTACCAAATATTCATGTTAATTCATCTTCCATTTAGTTTGATTCCACAAGAACCAAAACCAACTCTTTCAATCTCCACCTTGGTTTGTGTTCCAAGCATGCGTATAAACAACTCCGGCCAAAACTTCTAAGCTTACTGGGCAATCCCATTGTAAGAAACAAGAAGAATCAAACCTTTGTTGAACATACCAGCTCCACCTAGCAGTTGTTCTCTTAGAGTTGCATCAATTGATGCATACTCCCGCCAAGTCCTTGCAGTGTGCAAACTTGGCAAGCGGGACTATTTTGATCAATATGTCTGCAGCGTTATCGTCTGTGATAACCTTCTCAACCTTGATAGCTCCCTTTTCTATGACATCTCGAATAAAATGAAATCTGACATCAATGTGTTTGGTGCGCTCATGAAATTTTTGATTTTTAATCAAATGAATAGCACTTTGACTATCACATTTTAGAATTGATTCAAGCTGAACTGAACTCAATTCTGCCACCAAACCTTTCAACCAGATAGCTTCTTTCACTGCCTCCGTTGCTGCCATATATTCTGCCTCTGTTGTAGACAAAGCGACAATCGATGGTAAAGTCGATTTACAACTAACGGCACTACCGACGAGAGTAAAGATGTATCCAGTTGTGGACCTCCTTCGATCAAGATCCCCTGCATAGTCAGAATCTACATAACTGAGAATTGAAATGCCTTCACTTTTTCGGAAGGTTAGGCCAACATCAGGAGCTCCTTTGAGATATCTCAATATCCACTTGACAGCTTCCCAATGCCTTTTTCCTGGATTTGCCATGTACTTGCTTACCACACTTACAGATTGGGCAATATCTGGACGTGTGCATACCATAGCATACATAATGCTACCAACTACACTCGCATAAGGAACCTTTGACATATGCTCCACCTCATCCATAGATTGAGGCATTTGTAACTCTGAAAGCTTGAAATGAGAAGCTAACGGTGTACTTACAGGCTTGCTATGCATATTGAATCTTTCAAGAACTTTTCCGATGTACCTCTTCTGAGAAAGATGTACAACACCATTTTGTCTTGAAATTTCAATTCCAAGGATTTTCTTTGCAACTCCTAGATACTTTATGTCAAATTCCTTGCTCAACAGTTTCTTCAAAATATTTATCTCTGTGATGTTATTAGCAGCAATAAGCGTATCATCAACATATAACAATAGATAAATCATACAGTTACCAGACATCTTCTTGTGATACATACAACTATCAAATGCACTTCTCGAAAATCCATGTGTAGTCATGAATACATCAAACCTCTTGTACCACTGTCTAGGGGATTGCTTCAAACCATACAAAGACTTCTTCAGTTGGCATACATGGTCTTCTTTTCCTTCAGCTAGGAAACCTTCAGGCTGAACCATATAGATTGTCTCTTCTAGATCACCATGTAAGAAAGCAGTTTTGACATCAAGCTGTTGAAGCTCTAAATCAAATTGTGCAACCAATGCTAGTAGCACGTGAATTGAGCTATGTTTCACGACTGGAGAAAAGATCTCATTGTAGTCAATTCCCTCCTTCTGACTGAAACCCTTTGCAACCAATCTCGCCTTGAACCTAGCAACTTCCACTTCTTAAATACCTTCTTTCTTTCTGTAGACCCATTTGCATCCAACTGTCCTCATCCCCTTTGGCCTTTTAACTAAGACCCATGTATCATTTTTGTGAAGAGACTCCATCTCTTCCATCATGGCTAACTGCCATTGTGCAGCATCTTTGCAAGAAGTTGCTTCAACATACGAAGAGGGCCCGAGATCCTTAATCTCTTCTTTTGCAACTACGAACGCATGTGCAATCAGATTTTCTTGCTCTATAAAACATTTCGGTTTCCGTATCTGCCTTTTGTCCCTTCCCTTCGCAATTGTGTATGGTTCATTTGAAGCAAGTTCTTTAAGATCTTTTGACTCATCAATTTGAGTCTCTTGATCCCGTTCCTTGGTAAGCTCCACCGGTAGCTCCACCTGCTCGTTGTTCTCGTTTCTAGATAACTCCACAGAAACTTTACGAGGATCAAGTATAGAGGATTCATTAAAGGTAACATCTCTACTAACTACAAATTTGAGTAAAGACAAACACCATAGTTTGTACCCTTTTACTCCATCTACATACCCTACGAATATGACCTTTTTAGCCCTTGGTTCAAGCTTACCTTCATTAACATGATAATAAGCTGGACACCCAAATATTCGCAAGTATAAATAATTAGAGGGTTCACCTGACCAGACCTCATTCGGAGTCTTAAAGTCCATCGTTGATGCTGGAGACCGATTAACAATATGAGAAGCAGTATGAATTGCTTCAGCCCAAAATACTTTGGACATCTTAGCTTGTAAGAGCATACAATGAGCCTTCTCAAGAAGAGTTCTGTTCATTATCTCGGCAACTCCATTCTGTTGTGGTGTGTGCCTGACCGTCTTATGCCTTGCGATCCCATGAACCTTGCAGAAATCATTGAACTCTTCACTGCAAAACTCCAAGCCATTGTCCGTGCGAAGATACTTGATTTTCCTCTCCATTTGATTTTCAACCAAAATCTTCCACTCTTTAAATGCTTCAGAAGCATCACCTTTTGTCTTCAGAAAACGCACCCAAACCTTTCGTGAAAAATCATCAATGAATGTGAGAAGATACCTCTTTTCTCCCTTCGATGGAAGCTTAGAGGGACCCCATAAATCTGAATGGATGTAGTCTAGCACCGCTCCCGTCTTGTGCTTGTCAGTGCTGAAGATGACCTTTTTCTGCTTCCCTAAGACGCAGTGTTCACAAAATTCAAGTGTGTTGATCTTCTCACCATTCAAAAGGTTGCGGTTGCTCAACATCTCCAATCCTCGTGCGCTCATATGGCCTAGTCTCATGTGCAATAATTTTGTATTTTCATCATTAGATAACTGCACTGTAGATGCATTTACAGAGCCAATAATGGTGCTTCCCGCAAGTGTGTAGAGGCCATCCTCCATCTTGGCCTTCAACATGACTAAAGACCCTTTAGTCACTTTCATAGTTCCTCCTTCACTCATGTACTTGTAACCTTGTTTATCTAAAGTACCCAGGGAGATCAAATTCTTCTTTAGATCAGGAACATGACGGACTTTTGTAATAGTCCTCACGATTCCATCATGGCAGCGAACATGAACTGAACCAATGCCAACTATTTTACAAGTTGCATTATTGCCCATTAATACAGTTCCTCTGCTTGTTTCATAGCTGCTGAACCAATCTTTTCGGAATGTCATATGCAGAGTACAACCAGAGTCTAAGATCCATTTGCTGTCATAGACTCCACTATTGCATGATGTTGTTAGTACATAATCATCATCATTATCATGTACTTGCTCAACAATGGATGCGCTCGCCTTTTCTTTGGACTTCGACATAGGGCAATCTCGTTCAAAGTGCCCTTTCTTGTGACAGCCCCAACATTCCGCATTCTTTTTGTTCACACGAGACTTTGATCTGTACTTCGATTTGCTCCTTCCCTGTTGGCTAGTACGACCTCTTACAAAGAGTCCACTAGCTTCGTCACTTTTGTCTCCTTCAAAATGCATCCGCACATCACAAGAGTTTAGTGCTTGCCGCACTTGCTCAAGTTTAATAGGTTGTTTGCTATACATCATTGAATTCTCAATATCATGATATTTTGAAGTCAATGAAAATAGCAAAGAACATGCAAGCGTCTCCTCGTCCTTTTTAATTCCAGCAGTTTGTAAGTCCATCACAAGTTTATTGAACGCATCTAGATGGTCTTGCAACAAAGTACCTGAATCCATCTTAAATGTATTAAGACGCCGTTGTAACAACATCCTTGTTGTCACTGACTGGTCCTGGTAAAGCGCTTCCAGCTTTTCCCATAACTCTTTGACCGTCTCTTCGGTACTTGTACTCACTTCACAAAGTACGTTAGGTGCAAGGGACAGTTGGATTGCACTCAATGCATCTCCTTCAATCTTTTCCTTGTCGGAATTCAATATCTTATCAGGGTACTTTCCGTCAATAGCATGGATTGAACCTTCCCTCCGCAGTAACGCTATCATCTGGATTTTCCAGATATTAAAGTTGTTGCGCCCACTAAATCTATCAATTTCAAACTTCATGGAACTCATTTTTTTTTACTTGTTCTTCCTTTTGTATTACAATGTATTTGGAACTACAGAAAACCAAAGTAATCCTTTTCTGATGTGGAAGTTCAGACTCTGCTGCAACCACAGAGCATACTCAGACAAAACCTTGGCTCTGATACCAATTGTTAGCGGAAACGTGAAATTAAAGAACAAGGAAGAACAACAATATTTAATGTGGTTCGGATCAAAATGATCCTACGTCCACCAAAGAACAACTGCACCAATATTTATTTCACTCTACAAAGAATACAAGTGAAATACTACAAGAGAGAGAACACAAATGCCTTAGAAGATGAGAAGGCAAGTGAGAGGATGATTTGAAAATGAATTAAGAGCTACCTATTTATAGGAATAAATTCATCCTATTGATGTCATCCATGACATCACTATGTGTCAAAATTGTCAAGGTTAAGAATATGAAACTATTTTATGGTTTGCCTAAATTTCACCTACCAAGATACAATCTTTGATTTTTATTTTGTACTAATTATCTTCCTACCAAATATTCATGTTAATTCATCTTCCATTTAGTTTGATTCCACAAGAACCAAAACCAACTCTTTCACTAGTCTTTAAACTATCTAGTGAAATGTAGCAAAAATTCCATGCTACACTCCCCTTTGGTTAAGACTGCAAGGTCAGTTTTTGATCGAATGAAAGTTAAAAACGCTATTTCTTGAACAACGATGATTTCCGAATACATACAGAATTCTTCTGACTGGGAAGCCATAAGCATGTTTAGAGACTTGAACATTGTATGAAAAATGTATAAATATTGTATAAATTATGAATGTCATGTATAAATTATGAATGTCATATTGAACTTTGATATATGTAACAGAAACAAATGGTATATATATGAACATTGTATGAATACTATATAAACATTTTATGAATGACAATAAAGTTCAATGTACATATATAATGCATAAACATTGTATGAATTATGAATCCCATATTGAACATGGATATATGTAACAGAAACAAATGGTACAAATATTGTATGAAAAAATGTATAAATATTGTATAAATTATGAATGTCATATTGAACTTTGATATATGTAACAGAAACAAATGGTATATATATGAACATTGTATGAATACTATATAAACATTTTATGAATGACAATAAAGTTCAATGTATATATATAATGTATAAACATTGTATGAATTATGAATCCCATATTGAACTTGGATATATGTAACAGAAACAAATGGTACATATATGAACATTGTATGAATACTGTATGAACATTGTATGAATACAATATGAATATTTTATGAATGGCAGTATAGTTCAATGTATATTTATAATGTATAAACATTGTATGAACTATGAATGTCATATTAAACTTTGACATATGTAACAGAAACAAATGATATATATATATGACAATTTTTTACGAAACCAAACTTTATAAATGTCAATGATAACAACTGCACTCAATAAAACAAAACGTGTTTCTAACATTCAAAACAACACAATAACAAATGTAACATTACGAAATCATTGTTTTTGCACAGGATAATTTGAACATGTCTTTCTATTGTGTCCAACTTGACGGCATCTACTGCAAGTCATTTTTGTCCTTTTGAATTTCACGTCAGCAAACCCCTTCCATCTTTCAAGTTTTGGTCTACCTGCTGTACAAAATTAATACAAAACATATATTCTAATTTCATTAGAAACATATATTGTAATTTTGAAAAAAAATAAATGGACTTTCATACACAAATGATACACGTTTCGTATAATCTTCATACACTATTAAAAAAAATTCAGACTTCAACGTTACACAGATTTATAATCCGTTCATATAATTCATACACACTTCATACACAGTTAATATATCATTCACTGTCCTATACAATACTACAATTAAACAAACACAATACATTCTCAATACAAAATTAATACAAAAACATATATTATAATTTAAATAGAAACATATATTGTACGCCAAAATTTATCAGGTTACTAAAAAATAAGAAGTGAAATATGCAGCTATGAAAATATTCTTGAAATTTTAGAAAAAAATGACTTATACGTTGAAAGCAATCTGAAAATAATAGTGAAATTTTGGAATGAATAATAATTGTAACGTTGATCCAAATTTGATTGAAAATGCAAATCTAAAAATATTATGTGTTATTATCTGGTTGACAACGTTTTTTAAGGAACTAATTCAAAAAAAATATTATTTTAACTAACTAGAGACATTTAAGGCAATGATGATAATTTGAAAATGTTTAATATCCCTAAAAGCGTGCTAATCATATATTTAACTTTAATTAAACTCCCTAAAAAGTGCAACTATTCATATTCACAAACATGTCTACATGCATTAAAAGTAGCAATTAATAAAGAAACAAAAGTTCCATGATTTGTGTTGTCAGTGTGTTAATTATTAACATTAATTATCCATTATTACTTTATCCCCTTAATTTTTAATTAATTGTTTCTTTTTAATAAATTATAATTAACAATATAATTATTAATAAAATGCTATAGAGTGAGATATTAAATGCTACACAATGAAATTGAAAATCTAATGCCATAACTTGATAATATTACTGTATAAAATGCTATATATAAAATTTACACGAAAAACAATTGAACTATTCTTCAATAAATGTTCGATCCTTACTGTTATTAAGACTGTACTATTTCATTCATTCATTTTTGGTGCAAAGCCCTCCAGCTAGGAACTCTTCATCGTAGAGAATTCTTCTTTCGGTAATTTCATTTACATCTTCAAAAAATGTGATCGTAACTCATAAAATTTTCATTGATCATCTTATGACTATAAATATTTTGATGATGTGAAAGATACACAAACGTATTAAATATTTAACTCATGAATCACAAACACACACAAACGCACTTAATTTTTAACTCATGAATCACAGTAATAAGCCATGAAAAACTTAATTCAAAAAGAAAATTATTAAGTACTACAAATAAAATTTCAGCGTTAGTTAAAAATATTTAGGACCAGTTTAGTACAACAGAAATGAAATGGGCATTGCTAAGATGTTTGGTATACTTCTGTAACATAAAAAAATATATCTTTAATTTCGTCAAATATAATAAACATTGAACAAAATAATACAATATATGGTAGTTCAATATCAATTTTATTAACATTAAACAATACTAATCGAGTTCTACACGTTTGTTGTTAATTTTCTCCACTCCAATATTTTCATGTACAAAAACTGACCAATAATACAGATAGTGTAGGCATTATATAATGATCCCACTATATACACGGTCACTTTATCAAAGGGCAGTTTTGTAATTTTTTAAAAAAAGAAGGGTACTTTTGTAAAGTATTAATATTGTGCAAATATCAAAGCATAAAAGACAACCTTTTTAGGCAACTTTATCTTATAAAATGCTCTAAAGACAATTATACCCTTGCACTTTTCCCTCGATGTTAAAAAGCTGACATGTTTGAAACTGGGAGAAACTGTCCTTTCTAATATAAATAAAAATAAAAATAAAAATAATCAACTTAGGTTGATTCTTAAAGTGTTTTGATGATTAACAAATAAAATGTTGGCTTGTGTGACTCTGTATTTAGAGAAATTTTCATCAATTGGGACATTTTTATGCCTAATTGCGTAATATAGAATTAGTTTGTGCATTTACCAAATGCAATAATAATTGCTTCAAAATATAATGAAATATATGATATATTTGCTTTTGTCAAGGGTGTTCAAGATTATTATTTTTTAAATAAGTGAACTCGGTTGATTCTTGAAGTTTTTTGATGATTAACAAACACAATGTGGATTTATGTGCTTTGAGTATAGAGAAATTTTCATCAGTTGGGGATAATTTTACCCTAATTACGTAATATAGCAATAGTTTGTATATTTATGAAATTTAACAACAGTTTGCTTCAATGGGCGTCTATCTGTTAAGAATCGAATGAGTTTTATCCCTTTTAACGATTTAACTTATATAAATTTTGAAATAACTATAAAAAGTCTTGACTCTTGATAGATAATAGAACCAAGGACAAGGTCTTATTTGAATGGGCAACTTTCACATATAGCAAACACAAAATTTAAATTTGTATCTTATAGCAAAGTTTGCATAATTACGCTCCATAGCAAACATATATATGTACAATTCGCTATACATATACAACTGAAAGTTATGCCTATTTCGCTATGCATATATACAAAGAACCAATTGTATAATTCGTTGGTTCCTCTTCAGAAATGTACAATTTCGATAGCAGGCCATTTGTATAAATTGTTGTTAGCCTCTAATTTGTATAAATCGTTGATAGCCTCTCAATTCAATTGTATGTGTTTGTATATCTATATTAAATTTGAATTAGTATACAGTTGAATCGAATTGTATAAAACGAGAAAGAGAAATATTATATACAGTTTGAATTTGTATTAAACGAGAAAGAGAGAAAGGCAAAAGAGACTTGGGTAGGGAATATACAATCGAATCGAATTGTATAAAACGAGAAAGAGAGAAGTTATATACAATTTTTAATTTGTATAAAACGACAAAGAGAGAATGACAAAAAGAGACTTGGGCAGGGAAATATTTGTATTGTAATAATTATAAGTTTATAGGAGGAAGATATATGTATTTGCATGTATATATACAATTTTCTCTCACTTTATACAAACAAAAAAATTATTTTCATGGTTATGCTATATTAGATCTATTTATTATTTTATATTTAAATTTCCTTTTATAAACTCTGGCTGTTGGTCAAGGATAATAATTATCGAATAATATAATACAAGAAGGTGAAAAGGCAAAGAAAGGTAAAATGAGTATTTCACTATAAGAGTTTGAACAAGTACATACATGAGTTCTATGTGACATATACACATAATACAAATTGTTATGTAGAATGTCACGTAGGGTACATATATCTATTTGTTTAATTTTATATAAGTTTAAGTGTATATTTCTGCACATCCAAAGTTGGAGGACGTAAATGTGAAATTAGATCAAATTAAAGGACATATTTATGTTTTATGTGCTTTAACTTGGACTCAATTTACACTTATGTCCGCGAACTTTGAATTTGCACAAGTAGGCACTTGAACTTTTATGAAGTTGAATAAATAGACACACATCCTACATGTCAATTTGAGGCCTATGTGCATCATGTCACGTAGAATCCATGTGTCTACTTGTTCAACTTTATATAAGTTCGATTGTCTACTTGTCCACATCCGAAGTTCGAGGGTGTAAATGTGAATTGAGACCAAGTTAAATAACATATTTATGTATAATGTCATATAGAAATATATCTTTTATGGAACCGACTAAAAAGAAAACTAAACATATAATTGAAACAAATAAAATAGTAAATATTAAATATATATTCAAAATCTGATCATTATAGTTCATGTTTATTTCATCAACTTCAAATGAACTATGAATGGACACAACATTTATGCATGTACCAAAGTTGTTGGAATAGTAGTGAACTCACACAAAAAACATGCATCTACTTTGACCCGAAAGAATTATACACCTATAAAAGGGAAGTGCCCATATGACCCAATACATCCCATCTTTTCTCTAAATTACTTGTTTCTAGTTTTCAAAAGAAAGACAAAATAATTTTTCAGCAAAAAAACAACATTTAAGCATTTTCAGCAAAATGAAATGCTATAGTTGGAAAGTTTTAAACATTTCGGATGATAGTTCCAAAGTAAGAAATCTCGTTTGAATGTCTGTCGATCAGCTTATATATATATATATATATATATATATATATATATATATATATATATATATATATATATATATATATATATATATATATATATATATATATATATCCAAACGAGGTTTGTTACTTTGGAATATCTTTCGAAATCTCAAAAACTTTTCAACTATAGCATTATTTTTTGCGAAAAATTTGTTTCGATCGACAAGATAAATCTGACCATTTGTTTTGATGAATGTACTTATGGATTTGTAAAAATCCAGTAACTTTAATCCGGTGTGATTTTTCATGTATTTAAAAGAGTTGAAAAATCATAGTTAATTTTATTAATTATCTCTGTGATTTTTGGTACTGTTTTTTTTTTCTTTTCAAGATAAACTAAGTTTATTTCTCATATTTGTGTATTCTTTGTGTTAGTTTTGTTCATTTGCTTTCCTTCATTATTACATTTTGCTTAATTTTGATCTATACTTTCTGGAGCTATTCATGAGTTTTAAAAATGGAATTATTTGAAATTCAATGTTACAATTTTAAGAAATCAAGACACACATGATATTTATTTATATTGATATGTGTGAATGAATGATCATTCTTTGTCAATTCTGCCAATTTACTTTTCTCATTTGAAGTTATATACGAGTTAAAAAAAGAGAGATGATACTTCCTTTGTTTCGTTTTATTATTAATCTTACTAATAATATTTTGGAACTCTAAATTTGACTATTTCTAAGGCAGTATACAGAAACTTTTCTGAAAAAAACAGTAATAGAATAGTATTAAAGTTGTAGTTTTAATAGGAAATTTGATTTTTATTTTTTTTTCATTTATGAGTATTCCATCAAATTGTATACTGAATTTTTGCAAGACATTAGTTATGAAATACTTCCTATTGTATTTGTGTATGAAATAATGCATTTTTTTTAGAATTAAGTAAATAAATTATTTCCTTGTGTGGTGTTCTCTTCTACCTCAAGTCTCAACCATCAATATAATTTACAATTAATATACATTTATATACTCATACCTTGTACAATTTATCATGATCTTCTGCTCATGTAAGACTCAACAAGACATACTGTATTACTAGTACTATTTCTAAAGGATAAACTGTATCGTTTTTCGTCATTAAATATATGTAATATCACATATTAATAATCTAAAGGATAAACCTATGAAAATGAAGGATATGAGGCAAAGATATTATTAAAAAAAGTAGGATAAAAGATTAAATAAATTATTACTAAAATAATAACAAAGGTAATGTAAGGGGGAAATAATGTAATGACACAATCACACAAAATCAATCAATATGGAATGTTGCGTCACTGTATTACACTGAACTTAATGAAATAAAATATACAATTAAATTTTAATTAACAATGAAAAAATTATTGAATAATACAATATAATAGGTAACAACCATCCAAATAAGTATTATTATTGTTGTAAGGTTATTATCATTGAATTCATTATACAATTGAAATTAGGGGTTTAAAAATTAATATTGGTTGATATTTTGGTAATTCTTTTTTATATATAAATATTGTATTCAGTTAAATTCGTAAAATCTAATTGATTATCTGGTTGGAGTGGGTTCGGATTATGAAATATGTTTGCGAGAATAGGTAAGTTTGTTTCAACAACTTGACAGATTAAAAGTACTATTTCTATATACTATAAAGTTTGGTTGTTACAAAATTTGATTTAGCGTAGGAGTATCTTTTTCTTATGTCATGGATAATATAAACACTACTTTTCATGTTATTAGTATTGAAAATAATTTCTCTATTTTTTTCAAAATCGCGATAAGACTGCACACATCACTGGTATGGAGGAAAACATTTTCTAATGTTCAATTTTTCTTACGTTTGATTAGTTAAAAATATCTTTAACAAATAAGTTCATTGAAAATAAGAAAAATGACTTCTCACGACAAATACGTGTCATTTCAAGTTTATTATCTCCATCCTACACGCTCAATTTCCCCAACTCCTGACTATCCCTCCTCCGAACCCCCACTCTCCATTTCCTTCTGCCTCCATGGTGTTTTACTAGATAACATAATATTTTTATGATAATATTTTCTTGCTCACTTAGAGCAAAAAATAGAAAATAAGTAGTATAATTTACATAAATCTCATAATGTTAAGAGGCAATTACATTATTTTCCTACTTTTTTTTATTTTATCAAATTACAAGAATCTTTTATAATTTATGAACTCCGGATACATCACTTGGACTTCCGAATACATCCAGATATATACGGAAGGAATATATCTGAGAGAGGAAATGTATTAAAGAAGGGATATAGCATCCAGATACATAGGGAAGAAATGTATCTGAGAGGGAGAAGAATTTATTCATCAAAACATTGAATTCAATAAATCTCAACACAAAGTTATTTGATGTATCATATTATTTATGAAATTGCCTGAATGATCGCGTATCACCCATTTGACATGGATGATAATGTTATTATTAGTTCTAGAAGTTGGCATTTGCTATGATTATTAATGCTCACAATCATTAAGATGATAAAGATGAAGTAGGACAAACATCGTAATAATTATAGCATAAGATTAAATATAATTTAATCTTAATTATGGGAGTGATTATATTTCAATTTCTTGTACTAATACATTCTCTTTAGGTATTGAACAGACCAAGTAGAAAAGTTTGTTTACATTCTGAATATTAAAAATTAAATGCTCAAGTTCATTACATTTATTTATATTCTTAGTTTTGATATAATTGATATGATTTATGTAGTTTGATTTATTATTTTAATTTTTTAAAAGGTAAAACTTTATTACGAGTTAATATACTGTAATAGATTGGATAATAACGAAACGCATTATTAAAATAATAATTAGTTGATAGAATCATATATCGGAGATAGAAGACACCCTCTTATGATTATTTATAATTAGTTTTTTACGTGAAACCTTGCAGGTAGATTTTATCCGTCATGTGAAATAATTAAGTTAAGGATAATAAGAAGTGATAAAGTTAGTCAATAAACTAAAACTTTTAGAAATTTTGATTTAATTGATTGGTGTCAATTATTCTAACGGAGTTAAATAAGATGAAATGGTAGATTTCAAAATGTAATCAAGGAGTGCAATTACAAATAGAGGGAAAATATGAGAAGGAAATGAGAAGTATTATATTGTGTTTATATTTTGATGTTAGTGTAGTGAAAAAGAGAATTGATCAAGACAAAGAAAATATTCCAAGTCTCCAATTTATTTATTTTTTTGCTTAATAATGGACGGATTTTAGCTAATAATAATAAGGCTTATCTATACAAAAGAGGAACTAAATTTCTTTTGAGTGCTGAGGATATAAACGAAGGAGTCTCTTCAGTTAATCTAGAGTTGATTAAGTCATACAATATTATTGGACTATTATATTCTGAAGGGACAACTCAACAGTATACTGTTTGATTAATAAAGAAAATATCACAGCGCACTTGAATTTTCTTTTAAAAAAAAAAGGACATGCCTACACACCTCAACTTAAATATTTATTTGTTCATTTCTGTCATTTTATTTTCAACATAATTTTGATATATACACCAACTCTATCTAATATTCAGATTTCATTTCGATTTTCAAAGTTGAGTTAGACCAAAAAGATGCTATGTAGATTTGTATTCTTTATCTTATCTCTATCCACACAATCATTTTATATATGAATTTGGTCAACGCAAATTGATTTATTATTAATATGGACTATCATTTTAAATTTGAATAAAATGTGTCACATTTAATATTACTTTTTACATTTTATTTTTGTGAGAATTAGATTAGGAAGTTTAATATTTAACGTTGAAACTTGAACTTTAGAATATAATTTTGTTTTCAAGATTTGTAGAATTATTGATGTTACCATATTGTGTTTATAATCGAGATCAGTTTCATGGTCCATTACAGATTTTCTTTTGATTATGACATTATGTCATACAAAATATAAAAGATAAAATCAGTAAATAAAATACAAGAGATTTTATATAACATTTTTTCGTTTATATTATAACGGATCACATAAGAGATCATCAATTTTCTCAAACTAAAATTTTAAGACTATTATTTTTTATCTCTACATAGAATCTCCATCTCTTTGATACGTCTAGAGTTAGAATATCATAAGGAGTTTATTCGAATATAATAAAATAATATTATATTTTACATATACAATAGATATTAAATTCTTTTAATTTCTTTGCATATACATATGGCAGTGTTCAAAACATAAAACATCGATATGATACCCCATCAATAGCAACTTTATGCATGACATATTTATGATCAACTCCACCCTCTCGAATTAAAAAATAAAATAAAAATAATGGGCATCCATAAGTATCTTGAGTAGCCCCATGTACTTGGATAACATGGTGGAAGAGGGATATGCCTCTCTTACGCTTCTTGATAGAAATAGGAAAGATAATCCACTATTACGTCAAATAGTTACATCTTTATTTATTTTATATTTTTTTAAGAAAAAAAGCTTAAATATATAATCATACTATTAAAAATGATTAATTTATATCATTTCTAATAGTAATAACATTTAAATAAAACTCGTAATAGGGTTCAATTTTAATTATGATTTTAGTTAAATATCGAGTCTTTTTAATAGACAGGTGACGTAAACCTCTAATAAGAGGCCATGTCACATAAATGATTTTGCAAAATCATGTGTTTTCTGTTAAAAATATTAGTATTTACAAATGAACCTTTTTTTTTTGTAAAGGCAACGATATAAATGATCCTAAATTGTAGCGACATAGATAAGTTATAATAATTTAATAATATATTTGAGCCTATTTTTTTTTTTTGGAAGTGTATAAATACATGGAAATATAGAGGTGATAGTTGAGACAAAATTTAAGGGCATATAGTAAAGAGCATTCTAAAGCCATGGCTAGGTTGGAGCCTTATTCAATAACTTTAAGCCAAGTATACAATTATTATTTATTTTTTAGTATATGATACTATGAATACTTCTTTTAGTAATAAAAATGAAGAAAATACTCACAAAAAAATCCCAATATTTTTGCATCAATTCTTACATAGATCAATATTAAAAAGTCTAATTTGCTGGTTTTGATGCTCACTATTCATTGACCATTCAAATATTTCTTTTGTAAATATCGACAGAATATGACAAGACAAATCCAAAAATGTTTTCTCTTAGTCCAAAAGTATGATTCTCAATCAATTATTTAGGAAAAGTTGCTACTACAATAATCTTGCGGTAAACGAAAAAAGATTCAAGATTTAAAGTTTTTAAAATTTTTATAATTATTTTAAGTTAACATATCTGTATTTAAAGTAAAATATTTATAAATATTTTAGTAATCCATTTGTGTTCGTTTACGTAATACTTTGCGCCAATCAGGATTCAAACATCTTAATTTTGACTATTAAGTTTGATATAAAATCTTTAATATTTTTGAAATTACGTAAATAGTTTTGTATATTACAATAATTAGTAATTTTAAAAATATTTAAAAAATATGAAAAATCATTATAAAAGAAATTTTTCAATTGATTCTCGAGATCCAAAAATTGTCACATAAATTATAACAGAAAGAGAGAAAGAGAATACATATATAATATATAGGATTTGAACGAAAATTACTGAATTTCCATAAATCAAAGAAACATACTAGACCCGATCCGGATGATAAAACGACCCACAGATGCTCGGAGAGGCAATGTGACCTAAATGAGAACATGAGAATATATTCACTTCGCAAGTATATATAGAGATTATTTTTTATTGACAAGTTGTTCCTGGCTACGTTTCGCTCTCTTGTTTTATCATTAAATGTTTTGTTTTATGTAAATACTGTGAAATTGTTCTTGCATAATCCACTAACATGACAGCTTTGTTTCTTAATCCACAATGTTATGTGGGTCGTTTGAACTTTATTCTATTGTGTTGTCCTTTAATTTTTACGCCTCCTTCTCTATTTGTTCAACTTTATTCAAATTAATTCAATATTCTTTCTACCGATGATCGTTCTATTTATTCGGAGACAAATTCAGAATTTTCATTTAAAGAGTTCGAAAAATAAAAGTACAAAACATGTGAATAAGTCAACAAAACACAATTCTGAGTAATAGTGTATATATATAGTTTTATAGGTACAAAAAGTCAGTTTGGTTACAAGAAACCTTTTAGCATGTTTAAATTTTCTTTCATGTTTGAATTTTTTTGGGGTTTAAATCTACTCTTTTAGCAGGTTTTTATTGGTTCTGAAATTAAATGAAGAGAAGTTTTAAAAAAAATGTTCACAACAAATTCTTTTGAGTTTAAATATGAAGCTAAAAGAAAATGTTCACAATGAAATTTGAACCTGGATATGAGAGTCAATTTAAAAGGAGATCTATCATTACACTACAGTTTGCTTCTTGTTCATGAGGAGATTTAAAATTATTATATCCACAGAAGTACATAAAATTTATCGTATACAAATAACGTAACTTTTTATCGAGAGAGCTCAGATATCCTGAAATTCACGTGAATCCGCTCTACTTTTATATATCAATCACTAGTTGGGACCCTCCATACACACTTAGAGAACAAGTTGCAGTAATTCATAATTGGAAGGTTTTGGATGACAATAATTTTGTACCAAATAACTTTATGAGCCCATAATTGGAGGGTTTTGGATGCATATAGTAAGCTTTTTCCTTTTTGGGCATGTTACCTTAGATGGAAAGCATTTTCACACAGGATGCACTTTCTTAATTACTATTAGCTACAAAACATTTCATACTCATTGATTATTCTTAATCATGTGTATGCAACATTGCTAGTGGAAGTATTTAAATTTTTAAAAAAACATTGATATTTTCAATCTTTATGTACAAGATTCTTTTTTAAGTTTTCTACCCAAAGTTCAGTGTCAATTTGTGTCTAACATAAATTTGAATTTGTGTTTGAAAAATTATATCAGCTTTTAAAATAAAGATAATTTTATTTATATGATTTAAACGTGAAAGCCCTGGTAAAAAATAAAGCGATACTAATCATTCTACCACAAACTTTTGAGGGTATCTTATGTGCAAGATTCCTTATTTATAAACAAATAAAAAGAATCAAACAAATTTTAAACAAATAATGTGTCTTACCTTTTTTATTTTTTTTGTAATGGATGGTGTTTGAGAGTTAAATTGCACATATGTTGTTTATTACAAAATGGGATTTGATACCTTTCAATAAATACAAGTATCAAAAAGTCTTAGGTCGATGGAAAAAAATTACCTAGTAATATTTTCATTTCTGTTGAAATTCAAATTATGATAAAATATACATTGACAGCATAAAACCCTTAATTATTTTGGTGAATGATAAATGGACCTACTAGCCTTGTCAAAAACTTACAAGGGTGGGATACATATTTAGCAATCACTTAATATCCTAGCCTATATATACTGACCTTGCCAACATCCATTTGATAGACAAATTTAAAAAATTTGGGCTATAAGGTTTGCATGAAGATGAAGAGAGTGAAGTTGCAGCCAAGGATGACTTGCCGGACCAAAGTTAAAGACCATTTTCTAGTTCCGGCAAGTTGTTTTTGGCTATAAGTTTGCTCTCTTCTTCTCATGTTATCCTCGTTAGACCTATTCTTTTTCTATTCTCTACAAGAGTATTCAATTTTGAGGGTCTTGAACATTTTCAATTATGAGCACTATCACTTTGGTGAGGTCAGACCATTTGGGCGATCCGCCTTTTTGGTTAGGTGACAGTCAGTATGGAGTTTATACTTTTTTCAATGTTTTTAATTTTTCTTTAATGTATTTATGAAAAATATCTTTTAAATATTTTTTTTTTTTTAAAATGAGATATCTTACTCTCTTATAATTTGAATAGAAAAAAATGATCTTTTAAAAAATTTATATGTGAAAATTAAGATCTCTAGATCTCGTGTGAACTTAAAAAAATTGATAAGGAGCTAGAAAACTATTTTTCTCTTCTTTTTTTTTTTTTTTGTGTGTGTGTTTTTGTTTGTAGTTAAGCATAAAATTTACTAAATGATATTTATATATAATTAAGATTAACATTATAGAGTTGAAGGTGGGGTAGGGTGTGAGAATGGTGGGCATTGGGGGCTAATACTATGGGTGAGATGTCTCCGAAGTCGGAGTGGAGTTAGTAGAGGTTCATGGATTCATATTCGGTCAATTATTACACAATTTATGTATAATATATGTTGATCATACCTATATATACGTATGTATTATATGTTGATTATACCTATCTTTTTATATATAAATAGTGTAATTTTTTGTCATGTATAAACAATGTAATATTGTATATGGTTAATAAATTATTTGAATCTACTTTTACTATATATGGATAAAAAAATTATATAATGAAATAACACATTCATTTATTTATGTATCCAATATGCATGCTAATATTTTTATAAATTAAAACACGTAAAAATATTTATGATAATAACAACAATATACTTAAAATTCAAAACTTCTATCTACTTATAACATGTTATGTCTGAAGTAAAATTATTTTATCTATAAATTTTGTTATTAAAAACAATACCTTCTTTTATATATATATATTTAAACTTTAGAGATAACTTTGCGGCGCATGATTATGGTGTCATGTTTTTTACTTTTGGAGAATTAATGAATTAGGAAAAAACACATCCTACAAACATACATATTATCATGTTTGCCTTTATCATGAAAAAAATAAAAAGGCTAGTGTACTAAAGTTTCCACTTGTTGAACACAAGTAGATGTTTGTATTTTGTTTTACTTCTAGTGACCCACCTTTGATGTACGAGTTATTTTCTTATGTTTTTAATAGGTGATTTATATTTATTTTGAGATTCAGTTAAATTATAATAGAAAATTTTGTTTTTTTAAGAATAAGATATTTTTATTCAATTACTCCTAGTTCTCACTTTTTTCTAACATCCCAAAAACAAATATTTTTGTCCCTTAATCTCTATATGCTATAAGAGTGCCTTTAGCCTTCTAGCACCTCCATAATTTCCATTGGAACATTATCATAAGTTTTTTCTAGATCGATAAACACCATATAAAGATGTCTCTTCCTTTATGTATATTGTTTAACTAGACTTCAAATCAGATGAATGACTTCTGTAGTTGAACGTCTTGACATAAATTCAAACTGATTCTCAGAAATAGACATGTTCCTCCTCACCCTTAGCTCCACCATCCTCTCTCACACCTTTATAGAGTGGCTTAATAGTTTGATATATTCATATAATTGTTGTTATTCTAAATGTTACCCTTCACTAAAAAGAAACTAAACTTATCTATGAACTTTATCGCTAATCTGTAGCTAATTTTCTCATAGCTAATACAAAAATATGTCGATAATTTATTGCTAAATAGAATTAGCAATAAATTTTGTTAATTAATTACATAATAGTTTTCATTGCAAAATCCGATTTTTTTAGGGGTTCTTGTTCTTATAAAATAGGATCATTGTACTCCACTTTCATTCATATTCTAGCATGACTGTACTCCCTTAATATTTTCAATATGTATATACTTACAATATTCAATATCGTCACGCCCCTTGAAATATTTCGAATCTCTTAACACAATGTCCTTGTTTCCTTCTTTAATTTGTTGGAGATCTTATGAACATATAACCGCGATCTTCGTCTAATTAAATAAGTGTGTCCTCCATAAATATTTTATCTTACATCCTCGTTGTTAATGCACTTCACTTGAATGTCTATTAATTACACCCAATTGATCATCGTTAATTAGTTGTCATTTATCATTAGCAGTCTAATCTGTTTAGTGTAAGATAATGGCTAGAATTGGAGGATATATCTTATTTCAACCAACAAAAAAATGTTTTCATGGTTATGCTAGCTTTACTAGATCTATTTATTATTTTATATTTTAAATTTCCTTTTATAAATTCTGGCTCTTGGTCAAGGAAAAGAATTATTGAATAATATAATACAAGAAGGTGAAAAGGCAAAGAAAGGTAAAATGAGTACTTCATCATAAGAGTAGAACAGGTAGATACGTGAGTTCTATGTGACATAATATACATTGAAGGCAAATTGTTAAGTAGAATGTCATGTAAAACATATGTGTCTATTTATTTAACTTTATACAAGTTTAAGTGTATACTTCTGCACATCCGAAGTTCAAGGACGTAAATGTAAAATGAGACCAAATTAAAGGGCATATTTATATATTATGTCATTTAACTTGGACTAAATTTACACTTATGCCCGTCAACTTTGAGTTTGCACAAGTAGACATTTCAACTTTTATAATGTTGAACAAATAGACACACACGTCCTAGATGACATCCTATATGTCAATTTGAGTCTTATGTGTATTATGTAACATAGGACTAGGGGTGTACAAAATCGAACAGAAAATCGAATCAAATCGCAAATCGAGTCAAAAAGAAAAAAAACCGACAAGTGGTTTGGTTTGACTTGGTTTGGTGTTGGAAACACCCCCCACCCCCCCACCCACCCCCTACTATATTTGGTTTCAACTAAATGAAACAACCCTAGGCCAAACCAACTCGACATTATATATATAATTTTAAAATTTTATTTAATACGTAAACATACTTATTTTGATATAATTTTTAAATAATTCTTATACTTTTTCATAGTTTTTATCTTTTAATATATATTTCACGTTTGGAAGTTAGAATTCTTAATGATCTAATAAAGATTATAATAAATACATGTTGGTAATTACAATAAAGTTTAAATAAAAATCAAATTAATATTAATGCAAAAAGAGAATCAATTCAACACTAAGAATGACAATAATATTGAATATTTGTTTTTTAGTTTTATATAGATTTAGACAATTAAAATACATGATTTAATTTTACTTTCCTTTAATATTTAATCATTTAACTAATACTTACTAAACTTATTTTAGCATGATTTAATACTTTAAATTATGATCAATTTCGTTATGACTTATTAATTTGCAATATTTGTTTTAAGCGATTTTATTATTATTTTTTTGTTGGATATTTTAGTGGTGGATAATGTAATGACCCGCAATGTCATTTTTTTTAAAGCTTCGATAAAATTATAGTTTTTACCCTCTCGATAGTTGTCGCGAGTCATTTATGATTGATCGGTGAAGTTGATTGAAAATTTTAATTATTTGATAACTACAATTATTAAGTTAGTGGGTATTTATTAAATACTAAATTTTTTAATAGTTAGTGGTTAGTGGGTCAAGTCCATATGCCTTTAGCAATTGACCCATACAATAAAAATAAGTTAGTGCAAACATTTATCTAATTATACAATGGGTCATAATTATATGCCCTAATCAATTAAAAAGAAAAATGGTTCTTAATAAAAAGAACTTCATCGGCGACCGATCAAAGTGCAGCAAGGGAGAAACCGTTGTCGAACAAAACTCTTGTTGCGATACGAAAAAAAAGGGAGACGAAACTTTGGGTATATTCAAGTGAGTTTAAAATTGTGTCTACTTATATTATTGTTGCATACAAGAATTAGTATTAAAATATTATTGGGTTGAACAATTAAGATGTGAATTGTTGCATATTGAGTGAATTCTCTGTGCTTTGCTGAGGATAATAAAAAATTAATTGAGTGACAATCATTGCCAACGATAATGCAATGATCGGCAGTGATAGTAGAATATGAATGAAAGTCATATGGGTTAAAATACTACTTTGACATTAGAGGTTACTGATTTATATTGATTTTGGAATTGCAAGTTTTCCTGGTGATCACATTATGATCCATGTTCCATCGTATTGGAGTGATGTACTTAAATTTTAGGAATATTATATTTTATAAATATCACAAGATTTATATTATTTAGAGAAATTGAAGCATAATTGTAGACAAATAAATTGAAACTATGAATTGACATGTTAATTGATATCAATATTAAGATCTTGATTATGGAATTGGGTAAATTTATGGGTTCGGCTAGCATATGGGTGTTGTTATTTTAAAATCTTATCGTGATTTTATGGAAGTCCAATGGAAGGGGGAGACTCAAGTCCCGAGAGTGATTTTTCGACTATTGGAGGCAAGTGGATTTCTAAACTCTTGCTAAGTGTATGGAATGCGTGTATTTCTTGTGGTATGTGTTCGGGAGTAATGAGATTTGGAAGGGTTGGCTTGTCCACCTTGATTAATTTTAATGATAAAAAGGGGTAATAAAAGACAATGTGATTATTTGTTTGTATGTGATGTGTTGAGAATGGTACGAGTACCGGTGTTATAATGGGAAGGCTTATTACTATAGAATGCGGATTATAATCTGAGAATGCCAAAACATATGTGCATTAACTAATATATTATTGATTTGATTTATTATGTGTGATTGTGTTATTTACTGAACTCGTATAATTGTGATAATTGGGTGATTATATGTCATAGCGACATTTGATTTATTGAGATGTTACATCATCTCCTTATTTGATATCATATTGTGCACATGCATTGACATGAGATTGGGTATGAGTAAAGGTCTAACACGTGGAGATCGTCCGTGTTGAGATCGAGTATTGATTATTTGGACACGTGGAGATCGTCCGTGCGATAGAAAAGTTATGATTATGATTTGGGCACGTGGAGATCGTCCGTGCGAAATTTGTTTGATTATGATAGTGCGTTGAGATCGTCCGCACAGACACGTGGAGATCGTCCGTGTCGGTATATGGACCTCGCGAGTCCCCCATGGGTCATGAACTCTCAATGTATTTCCGAGGAGTATCATGTATATACGGTTGAGAGAGAAATTGGTATTCTGAGGCATATCACTTCATGGTGTCATATTGCATTGCATCCCATGACATTCTTCATTCTTGATGATTATGTGTTTTAATGGTGATTGGAAAGTACTTGATATTTTATTACCTCTATTTGACGAACTGGATCTTGTGTGTTGCTGATATTGTTAGTGCCTTTTTGTGAAAGTTGTGATTGTTGAATATTGAGTTTATAGTTGAGGATGTGCAAATTCGTTAAAATGATTTTGATGAGCTGGGTGCTATGAAAACTGTGAACTGTTAGGTTGGGCTGAATTTATGCAGGTTGTAGTTGTGGAGGTTCGGTTGGTGTGTAAGGAGTACCCGTATTTTATTCCCTTAGCTTGAGTTTAGACGTTTACTTGCTGGGTACCGTGTGTTTTGGTACTCACCCCTTGCTACTACAATTTTTTTGTAGGTTACTAGCCCGGACCTTGTGATATTTCTCTTCTCTTTGTCTGAGGCTTCTTGAAGATTTGTGAGGTAGCTGTTTGTCGTCTCAGCATACTTTCTTTCTCCTTATTTATGACCTTGTTCTATTCTAGAAACAAGTTCATTTGAGATTTGCATTTCTTGAATCAATTGTATTACTTTAGAGGCTTGTACACGTGACAACCAGATTTTGGGGGTACTTTTGAGTAACTTATAAAATTTCCGCATGTTTATTGTAATGGTCGAGTTTTAGGTTGACTTGTCTTGGTGGGATAAGACGAGTGCCATCACGTCCATTTTTGGGTCGTGACAACATGGTATCAGAGCCCTAGGTTCATAGGTCTCACGTGTGTACAAGTCGAGTCTAAATAGAGTCTCGAGGATCGGTACGGAGATGTCTGTACTTATCTTCGAGAGACTATAGTGACTTTTAGGAAATATCTTCACTTCTTGGATCTCTATTGTGCGTACTTGGTCCCATTTTGATTCTTATCGCTTCACTCCATTCACTCTCATTTATATGATGAATCGTGCATAGTTCCTTTAATGAATCGTTGGCGTGTCGTGTATTGGTTTGATGTTAGATCTGATATTAAAGTGGAAATGATATACTTATGAAACGAATGTGTGATCATATTTGAAAGGATCGATTAAGGTTAGTTACCATACAAAAAAATATAGTACTTATGTGGTATAAGCAATATGGAATGGTTTGACAATAAGAAGTTAAATGTTTAAAGAGCTGGCTAGATAATGAATAGTGTAACCTTGAAAAAATTACAGTTTGTATAGTGTTCATAACATTAATGTGTTGCTTAGCGAATGATGTTACACCAATTGAGGTATGAATCTCTTTTGTGGTTTCATAAATTTAGTGTATACCGAATAAGGTCATGATACGACTATTACAATGGTACTGATAGGTACTTGGTTAGAAGTATGGAGTGTATTACTTTTGTTATCGACTTGCCCTATAAAAGAATACATATAGCTTGGGCTAGATATGAAGCGAATTTGATAATATTTTAAAGCTATTCGATAGGTTGAAATGTGTGGGCTATTTGGGTACAATCTTCTAGATAGGTATGATGTGTTCTAGTGGTGGATCTAACAGAGTTTCAGGATGTGGTACTACTGGTATATGAAAACGAATACATCAACTGCCAAGTGTGAATACTAACTATTTAAGGATTTATCAATTGTATCACATGCTCATATAATAAGATTTGATGTTGCATTCATATTTGAGAAACCAATTAGCTTGTTACTACGACAGAATGAGTTAAGCATTAATTATAAGGAAGCTTTTAGTGGTGGATTCTTAGTACGGTATTGATGTGTTTAGATTGTGAAGTGTATCCCAAAAATTTTAAATGAGTGGTATTCCATCATAAGCTCCATGAAAGTGGATCGATATTAGGCTGAGAAGCTTAAAGGTAAAGGAAGTCTAAATGAGGATATTTGTGTGAAGGTAACTGAGAATTTTAGTAAGGAAACATGTATAAAATTGAGATAGTATTTTAAATTAGATTGGTATAGATGAGTTTGAAATGTCATGTAGATGAAAAGGTTGACTTTGAGATGAGAAAAATGTCTAACGAGCATAACGATAATAAGAATTTGAGGTGAAATCGTAATTAAGATGCAACTATATGATAATGATTGTTGGCTAAACAAATTTTGTATGGTAATAACGATTAGCAAGTATTCGATGTGGTCTATGGAAAGTCTAAGAATATGTAGAGACATTGCTCGAATAAAATTTAAAGCATCTACAGTCTTAATGAAAAAGTGTGGAATATAGTGGAGCATTCAAAAAGAGGTGAGAGTAAGTATATTTTTTCTTATTGCAAAGGCTAAAGAGGTATGCTCAAAGGGATTGAGAACTGGATTCAGAGATACATGATTTCATCCATTTTATGTTGGTCATGGTAATAGTGTCACGGGTTTATCACATTGGTTAAAAAAAAAAAAAAAAAAAAAGACCTCTCATATACACTCTTGATTCGAAGTTGAAGGATGTATGAGTTTTCATATATAATTACTAATATGGATATTGTTGTGAATTGGCTCGGTCTAGACTTACTAGAGATTTATAAGAAATTGTTATGAAGATTGAGTTTTTATTGGGGTAAAAATAATGAGGTGTGTAAGACTATGTGTTGTTATGTGAAGCTAAATGGTTTAGATTATGATAGGTAACTTATTGATGTTCAACGGTGTCGACCTACAGTTTTACATGATTAATGAGGATTTCGAGCGGATTGAAATTACTTTATTGATGGGCCGAAACAGACTGTTATGATGTGTTGCATAGGCATTTGATTGTGATTAGAGGTAACGAGCTTATTGTATACTGAGTTATTTGAGTGATCAATTTCTTTAGTGTGATATGAGATATATATTTGTTTTGAATATTAGCTGAAATTTGATATGTGAAGATTGCGTAAAGTGACGTTGGGTGTGCTTAAATTGTTGTACCTCGATGAAAAGTATTATTAAACTTGGAAGTAGTTCTATCATGTGTGACACGTATCATTCACAAAATGCTAAAATGGAAAGAGAGAGCGCCATAGTTTCAAAATTTTGGAGGTGGTAATGTGTTTTTTTTAGGAGACTTTGGTACTAGTGGCGGTTTGAGAGCAAGCTAAATGGCCTGAATGATTATAATATTTTGTTAGTATTAATAATGTTGATACTATTGGAGTACAGTGAGAAGTATGTGGATTCGATAAATTAAGTATGTGTACTATCTACACTGGTTGATTGTAGTTGGCTAAGAATCAAAGAGATGGAGTCGTATGAATGGAATGTTTGATATAGGCGCTTGGAGAGAGTATACTGTGTTATTCGATTTTTTGTTACGTACATTATTATGTGACCCACCTATTTCATTTCAGACATGATTTGAAGTATAATTCGATGTATATGTACACGTGTGTTTCTACATATATGGGTAAATTTTTAGTGGTGGATCGGGTGTACCGATCCTCTTATGTACTCTTGATAGGGTAGATTTCTTGGACAGAATTGGTCATTTCAGTTATGGTAGAGTTGGTGTTGTTTGGGAAAGTAGAAGTATACCATTGTTTCTTTATGGACGACCTTGCTTATGAGAACTTATAGAAGAGCTTTCGTGAATATTTACAGTTATCCGACAGTGTTATTAAGGGTTCTGCATCTTAGAGTGTACCGCTTGTTGGGTGCTTACTTGATCTTATTCTTCTTTGGGTTAAAAGTTAGTTCCCCCTCGATAAGATATGTGATGGTTTGTGCATTATGAGTATGGTGGTTGGTACAAGCTCACTTTGGGTTGTAGCTAGTATTGATTCAGGAGGTTATCTTGGCTATGTTAGAGAAGATCTGTCTTGGTGGTTGTGTCATGGTTTAGAGGGTTTTGGTTCATAATGGATTCATGTGTTAGAAAATCACTCTTGATTTGTATATCTTCTAAGTTTGATTCGTAAGTTTAGTTCTAAATAGTTGATCTTATTGGAATGTTTTTAACGATTAGCTCACTTGGAGAGATGCACACCGGCTCTAGCAGATCATAACTTAGAATTTAGTGACATTGGTTATTCTTTCATCTACTTCCTTATGTTCGAGGACGAACATGAATTTTAGTGGTGGATAATGTAATGACCCGCAATGTCATTTTTTTTAAAGCTTCGATAAAATTATAGTTTTTACCCTCTCGATAGTTGTCGCGAGTCATTTATGATTGATCGGTGAAGTTGATTGAAAATTTTAAATTATTTGATAACTACAATTATTAAGTTAGTGGGTATTTATTAAATACTAAATTTTTTAATAGTTAGTGGTTAGTGGGTCAAGTCCATATGCCTTTAGCAATTGACCCATACAATAAAAATAAGTTAGTGCAAACATTTATCTAATTATACAATGGGTCATAATTATATGCCCTAATCAATTAAAAAGAAAAATGGTTCTTAATAAAAAGAACTTCATCGGCGACCGATCAAAGTGCAGCATGGGAGAAACCGTTGTCGAACAAAACTCTTGTTGCGATACGAAAAAAAAGGGAGACGAAACTTTGGGTATATTCAAGTGAGTTTAAAATTGTGTCTACTTATATTATTGTTGCATACAAGAATTAGTATTAAAATATTATTGGGTTGAACAATTAAGATGTGAATTGTTGCATATTGAGTGAATTCTCTGTGCTTTGCTGAGGATAATAAAAAATTAATTGAGTGACAATCATTGCCAACGATAATGCAATGATCGGCAGTGATAGTAGAATATGAATGAAAGTCATATGGGTTAAAATACTACTTTGACATTAGAGGTTACTGATTTATATTGATTTTGGAATTGCAAGTTTTCCTGGTGATCACATTATGATCCATGTTCCATCGTATTGGAGTGATGTACTTAAATTTTAGGAATATTATATTTTATAAATATCACAAGATTTATATTATTTAGAGAAATTGAAGCATAATTGTAGACAAATAAATTGAAACTATGAATTGACATGTTAATTGATATCAATATTAAGATCTTGATTATGGAATTGGGTAAATTTATGGGTTCGGCTAGCATATGGGTGTTGTTATTTTAAAATCTTATCGTGATTTTATGGAAGTCCAATGGAAGGGGGAGACTCAAGTCCCGAGAGTGATTTTTCGACTATTGGAGGCAAGTGGATTTCTAAACTCTTGCTAAGTGTATGGAATGCGTGTATTTCTTGTGGTATGTGTTCGGGAGTAATGAGATTTGGAAGGGTTGGCTTGTCCACCTTGATTAATTTTAATGATAAAAAGGGGTAATAAAAGACAATGTGATTATTTGTTTGTATGTGATGTGTTGAGAATGGTACGAGTACCGGTGTTATAATGGGAAGGCTTATTACTATAGAATGCGGATTATAATCTGAGAATGCCAAAACATATGTGCATTAACTAATATATTATTGATTTGATTTATTATGTGTGATTGTGTTATTTACTGAACTCGTATAATTGTGATAATTGGGTGATTATATGTCATAGCGACATTTGATTTATTGAGATGTTACATCATCTCCTTATTTGATATCATATTGTGCACATGCATTGACATGAGATTGGGTATGAGTAAAGGTCTAACACGTGGAGATCGTCCGTGTTGAGATCGAGTATTGATTATTTGGACACGTGGAGATCGTCCGTGCGATAGAAAAGTTATGATTATGATTTGGGCACGTGGAGATCGTCCGTGCGAAATTTGTTTGATTATGATAGTGCGTTGAGATCGTCCGCACAGACACGTGGAGATCGTCCGTGTCGGTATATGGACCTCGCGAGTCCCCCATGGGTCATGAACTCTCAATGTATTTCCGAGGAGTATCATGTATATACGGTTGAGAGAGAAATTGGTATTCTGAGGCATATCACTTCATGGTGTCATATTGCATTGCATCCCATGACATTCTTCATTCTTGATGATTATGTGTTTTAATGGTGATTGGAAAGTACTTGATATTTTATTACCTCTATTTGACGAACTGGATCTTGTGTGTTGCTGATATTGTTAGTGCCTTTTTGTGAAAGTTGTGATTGTTGAATATTGAGTTTATAGTTGAGGATGTGCAAATTCGTTAAAATGATTTTGATGAGCTGGGTGCTATGAAAACTGTGAACTGTTAGGTTGGGCTGAATTTATGCAGGTTGTAGTTGTGGAGGTTCGGTTGGTGTGTAAGGAGTACCCGTATTTTATTCCCTTAGCTTGAGTTTAGACGTTTACTTGCTGGGTACCGTGTGTTTTGGTACTCACCCCTTGCTACTACAATTTTTTTGTAGGTTACTAGCCCGGACCTTGTGATATTTCTCTTCTCTTTGTCTGAGGCTTCTTGGAGATTTGTGAGGTAGCTGTTTGTCGTCTCAGCATACTTTCTTTCTCCTTATTTATGACCTTGTTCTATTCTAGAAACAAGTTCATTTGAGATTTGCATTTCTTGAATCAATTGTATTACTTTAGAGGCTTGTACACGTGACAACCAGATTTTGGGGGTACTTTTGAGTAACTTATAAAATTTCCGCATGTTTATTGTAATGGTCGAGTTTTAGGTTGACTTGTCTTGGTGGGATAAGACGAGTGCCATCACGTCCATTTTTGGGTCGTGACAATTAATCATATCATATTTTTTTTATTTTCTTGAGAAATAACTTAGATAAGTGCATTTTGATAGGACTGAAGAAATATTTAAAGTACAAGTAAATTATATGTTTGTATGAAAATTTTATCGAAAAAACCCGAAAACCCCAAGAAATTCGAAAAAATCCGAAGTTGAAAACCTGAGTTTTATTGGTTGGTTTATAGATTCAAAAATTCGACACTAAGGGTTTGGTTTGATATTTGAAAAATCCGAACTAACCCGGTCATGTACACCCCTACATAGGACCCATGTGTCTATTGTTCAACTTTATATAAGTTCTACTGTCTACTTGTCCACATCCAAAGATCAGGGGTATCAATGTGAACTGAGATCAAGTTAAATAATATATTTATGTATAATGTCATATAAAAATATATCCTTTATGAAACCGATTAAAAAGAAAGTTAAATATATAAATTGAAACAATAAAATAGTATATATTATATGTATATATATTCAAAATCTGATCATTATAGTTCATGTTTTTTTCATCAACTTTCAATGAATGCACTCAAAATTTATGCATGTACCAAAGTTGTTGGAATAGCAGTTAGCTCACACAAAAAACATGCATCTACTTTGACCAGAAAGGAAAATGTCCATATGACCCAATGCATCCCATCTTTTTTCTGAAATACAAAATAATTTTTCAGCAAAAAAACAACATTTAAGCATTTTCAGCAAAATGAAATGCTATAGTTGGAAAGTTTTAAACATTTCGGATGATAGTTCCAAAGTAAGAAGTCTCGTTTGAATGTCTTGATCAGCTTTTATATATATCTAAATATATATATATATATATATATATATATATATATAATATATATATAATATCCAAACGAGATTTGTTACTTTGGAATATCTCTCGAAATCTCAAAAACTTTTCAACTATAGCATTATTTTTTGCGGAAAATTTGTTTCGACAAGATAAACCTAACCATTTGTTTTGATGAATGTACTTATGGATTTGCAAAAATCCAGTAACTTTAATCAGGTGTGATTTTAATCAGGTGTGATTTTTCATGTATTTAGAAGAGTTGAAAAATCATAGTTAATTTTATTAATCATCTCTGTGATTTTTGGTACTGTTTTTTTTTTTCTTCAAGATAAACTAAGTTTATTTCTCATATTTGTGTATTCTTGGTGTTAGTTTTTTTCATTTACTTTCCTTCATTATTACATTTGGCTTAATTTTGATCTATTCTGGAGCTATTCATGAGTTTTAAAAAATGGAATTATGTTAATTATTTGAAATTCAATGTTACAATTTCTGTTTTACTATTCTTAGATGTAACTATGTACATCAATTAGATCTATCCCAATAACTACTATTTCTTCACAAATGCACACCATGAAATTGACGATGATATGCTAGTCATCCTAACGAAGACATACGTCGATTCATTTTTTGCATAATATCTTCAAAATAGTACTTTCATTCAACAACTTATTGATATGTAACAGTAAAAGGAGGCAACAATTTTTTTAAAAGATAATACAAAAACTTATAAACAAGTAATTTGCAATCATAGAGGTTGCATATACTCAAATTTATATTTCTTTGTGTGGTGTTCTCTTCTACTTCAACCATCAATATAATTTACAATTATACTTAGGAGCAATATCCACTTCTCAAACTCTGCAGTAGCTTCAGGTAACCAAACACTTCTGGTCTGATGTGCCTGGTATCATTTCAAATGAAAATGTGGTATTAGAATCATAAATTATGCATATAGAGGGAGAACAACAAGATGGAATCATAATAGGTAATTGTTTCAATATTTGAATTTCTTCAGAGATTTCAGTCAATAACCACTAGATAGTCGCGACTATGGTCCAACAGAAATGTAACTTTATGTTTGTGAAAAAAAAATAAACTGCTAACTTTGTTAATTCAGAACTGGTTTAGATAGTTTTACAAAAATAACGTTGCTTTAAACTTCATGACTGAAGTGGGGTTTAATGTGGCAGGACAGAAATATATAGAACGAATAAATGGCTTATAAGTTGGGAAGGAAATATCAAAGTAAATGGTATGATATCCTTACCCATGCCGGAAAAGGAAATCAGTAATGACAAGATTGCAGTTTGCTTTGAAGAACGATGTGTTTCGGATGATATTTGCCACTTTTGTGACTGGGACCAATCGAAAGCTTTCTACCTCCCCATCTGTCACAAAACACAAAAGAACAGAGATTGATTAAAATTGTATGAATATCTGAAATAAGTATATAGAAGCCATTCAACTAGAACAATGCTTGTTCCAAGTGAAAGACCAATATCAGAAACACAGCATTTTAATTAGATTAGCGGTGAAACTAAATACATCAAAAGGTTTGGTTTAGTGGTTGGATACAGATAGAAAATTTAGTAGGCTTACCCTCGTTATGAGGAATGAAGCCATCAGTAAGCTTAAGATCATAACAAAAGAGGACATCTCTCTTCATCCTATATTCTTCTATGTCAATGTAGGACACAGCTCCAACTGGCCTAGCTCTGATCATGACAAGAAATGGAGAAATATGAAGAAATATTTATACCATATAAAACATCAAAGCAGATAGTTGAGTGCCTTAGATTGATGGTTATTATTTCAAAATGGAGAATTGATCTTACGTATGGGAAATAGATCTTGGTATCCCTGCCTCCTCTTCACATTCCTTAATAAGATTTTCTCCACAAGAAATATCATGTGGCTGCAGGCAAAAACGCATCAATGAACATTAATCAACCAAGAAATAATCATGTTTACTCAATATTGACTAATATACTACAGTATGTTCCGCAACAAAGAATAGTTGGTAGGTTTCTTTGATAAGGAATGAACAAAATGCAGTTTATGAAGTGGCAAAAGAATTTTCAACTGAAGCATGTTTAGATCCAAGGAAAGGGAGTGACTAAATCCGTTATACCAGTAAGGCTACAGGAACATATATAACGATAATCTGTGATAAACCATTAATCTTGAAAGGTGATACATACCAATCCCCCAGCGACTAAATGATCAAGCATTCCAGGATAGGTGGCTTTTTGTTCACTTCTCTTTCCTAGCCATAGAAATTCCTGCCCATCTTTCTCAAGATAGCCATTCATATGAACTCCATACGCCTGTTATCAACAAAGAGTCATAAAAATTCATAGGCCTCTAGAAAGAAATGTTTGGAATTGGATGGCCTCTGGAAAGAAATGCTAGGGCTTATAATCGAGGGGTCTCAATTGTCTCTACTTCTCATAAACAGAGATCAAATGATGGGAAAATGTGTTATAACTGTAAAAACCAACCTAGACATCAACTCAAGAAGTTCAAAGGATTTCAAGAACTGGAAAACTCAAAGTGATATAGTTGATTAATGACCTTATCTCGACGTTCCAGACAAAATAAAAAAAAGAACTGCCAGAAAACTCCCTCACTTACCACCATGAACATCTGATAGAGATTGCGAAAAGTCACATGATAAGAATTGTTAACGGGTTAGGGACCTCATTAGAAAAGAAAAAAGCCCTTCTTAAGCTATCAAACTAACACTAAGTAGTTAGTATGAATATCCATCATAAGCTGAGAAAACAAGCCCATTATGACATTCATAGAAGTGGTCATATCAAAACAAAGACTAAAAATCTATTTAGAAAGATTTTTATGATTTATAGCCACATATTATGAAGAGATGATGTAATTAGTTTAAATGGAAAAACTGAATAGCACACCTTTATCCCAAAGTACGGTGCAGCAGCTCGTTCCAGTGAAAAATATACTTGTTCCCCAAAAGCTGAAGCAACCGGAAACAACTACCCGTGATCAACGAAGCATAGATGTTATCATGGAGGAAACACGCGTTAGTCTTAGGACTTTTAGCTAAAAGATTTCAGAAGTTGCAAATTTTTAGACAAAAGGTATCAAATGGTTTCAAGTACCTCATTTCTTATGCCGGGGATCAGTTCGCACAAAGACTTAACGACATTGGCTACAGCTTTGGTTCGATCGTTAGGTGTACTCAGGTTTGGATGCAAAGTGCAGTAACATCCAAAATGACTACCATAGGTATTATCTTGTGGGAAAATGAATACATTCTGAAATGGCTTCAGAAAATCAGCAAACCTAAATAAACCAAATATATTTACCTTCTCATCAAACAAAACACAAAATTTTAAATCACTAAGAATAGCTATCTGATGCAAAGATAAACCAAATTTTATTGACAAAATACACAAACATACCCTCAAACTTGGCCACAGCTAGCAAGTAAGCACTTTCAATTTTGAGAGAGTATACATCTAGACACCTCAACTTACAACTTACAAAATGATCACCTAGACACCTCAAACAACTTATGTATCATATCAATATCAGGTGTCCACGAGACACGGGGATGAGTTGGAGTATTTAGTTGTCATTGAGACCATGTTGAGGTGACTAGACGTGCACCCTCAAAGTTAGAGTATTTACTTGTCAAATGTTTATCTATTATATGCTAATTCTATTTGGAATGGGCAATGTTATCCATAAAAAAAAAACACTTTTTCCGAAATCTTTTTTTTTTTTTTAAATTTCACAATCAAACATCATCAAATTTTTTTTTAAAGTTAAAAAGAGAAACGAAAGGTGCATTATGAACATAAAAAAATCAAGGAAAAATTGAAATTACCCATGGTGAACGTAGCCAATTATTTGTTCCTCAATCACGAAAGGCATGAACTCACATTGTTTCTCCTGTTAAAACTAGTTATTTTTCATCAATAAAAAGCACAAGGCTCTATGAAGAGTGAAAAAGAGTGTGGGGAATACCAAATCGCGATTACAAAGCTTGATTTTATCGAAAAAACCAGAGAGGGCAGAGTCTTCATTTTGAGGAGATTCCGGTACTCGGAAAACGTCGTCCCAGTTGAAGCTATTGCCGGCGGAAATGGAAAATGAACGCAATGGTCGCCGGCGCCGGGAAGGGCAAAATGGGGATTTAAGGCTCAAAATGGTAGGGGCAATTGGGGTATAACATATAAAATTAGGGAGTCTGTGAGAAACGGAGCGATACAAGTAATTGCAACTCATTTTTTGCAATAATAATTCACTATTGAAATGCCACTATCTTATACTCCATTTCTAAAATAATTCTCTCCGAAGTTAATTTGATTAATTTTATAATTTGCTATTAATATTTTTTACTCATAAAACTTCAAAAAGAGTCTGAGAGTGGAAATTTATTTGACCTATCGAATTTATTGAGTTTCTTACTTATATTATTGAGAGTATGAGTTTCTTAGCTAAAACACATCTCGATTAATTTATGATGATGTGCGGACACTATTTCTTTTGCTTTGAAGAATAATGTCACATGACATTTCACAAATCTAAATAAATTAATATTAAGTTAAAGTTAAAAATAATCGCCATATAAATTAATTTATTTCGATTGTGGCGTCCATCATATTTCTCTCTAGACATAATCTCGTCTCAGATTTGTCGTGGCATCTATATCTCCAACTTTAAAGAAAGAGTTTAGGATTTTAGAAAAGTCAATTAAAAATATATTTTAACAAATAGAGTCGTTATATACGTCAGATGAACGAAGATTTTATGGACAAACACGTCTAGTAAAAATATTTTTAGACAGATTTGATCTAATCAACATGTAGGCGTATTTTGCTAACTATTGGATAATAGTTCAAACTAAAAAACTCATTCTCAATAGTGGTTACAAAGTTATTACACATATGATAAGACCTAATGGAAATAGGTAGTTGAAGTTGTTTCCATGGTATTAATAGTGGTTACAAAGTTAATCATCATGTCACGTAGAACTCATGTGTCTACTTGTTCAACTTTATATAAGTTCTATTGTCTTGTCCACATCCGAAGTTCGAGGGTGTAAATGTGAATTGAAACCAAGTTAAATAATATATTTATGTATAATGTCATATAGAAATATATCTTTTATGGAACCGACTAAAAAGAAAACTAAACATATAATTGAAACAAATAAAATAATAAATATTAAATATATATTCAAAATCTGATCATTATAGTTCATGTTTATTTCATCAACTTCAAATGAACTATGAATGGACACAACATTTATGCATGTACCAAAGTTGTTGGAATAGTAGTTAGCTCACACAAAAAACATGCATCTACTTTGACCCGAAAGAATTATACACCTATAAAAGGGAAGTGTCCATATGACCCAATACATCCCATCTTTTCTCTAAATTACTTGTTTCTAGTTTTCAAAAGAAAGACAAAATAATTTTTCAGCAAAAAAACAACTTTTAAGCATTTTCAGCAAAATGAAATGCTATAGTTGGAAAGTTTTAAACATTTCGGATGATAGTTCCAAAGTAAGAAATCTCGTTTGAATGTCTGTCGATCAGCTTATATATATATATATATATATATATATATATATATATATATCCAAACGAGGTTTGTTACTTTGGAATATTTTTCGAAATCTCAAAAACTTTTCAATTATAGCATTATTTTTTGCGGAAATTTTGTTTTGACAAGATAAATTCTGACCATTTGTTTTGATGAATGTACTTATGGATTTGCAAAAATCCAGTAACTTTAATCAGGTGTGAATTCATGTATTTAGAAGAGTTTGAAAAATCATAGTTAATTTTATTAATTATATTTGGGATTTTTGGTATTGTTTGTTTTTTTCAAGATAAAGTAAGGAAGTTTCTCATAACTGTGTATTCTTTGTATGAGTTTTGTTCATTTGCTTTCCTTCATTATTACACTTTGCTTAATTTTGATTCTATACTTTCTGGAGCTATTCATGAGTTTTAAAAATGGAATTATTTGAAATTCAATGTTACAATTTTAAGAAATCAAGACACACATGATATTTATATTGATATGTGTGAATGAATGATCATTCTTTGTCAATTCTGCCAATTTAATTTTCTCATGTTTGAGAATTTGAAGTTCAGTTTTAAAGAAAAAAAAAAGGAGAGAAAAGATGCTTCCTTTGTTTCGTTTTATTTGATCCATGTTAACTTGATCTATATTTAATAAATTTCTTAATTAGGCATGCTTTTACTAAACTAATATTATTAATAATACTTTGAAATTCTAAATTTGATTATTCCTTCTTTATATAGTTATTTAATACTAGAGCCTAGAGGTGATACAAGAAAGAAAAATAATAATAAAACTCTCCTATTTTGAAATTGACGATGATATGCTAGCCATCATGAGGAAGACATACGTTGATTTATTTTTTGCATAATTTCTACGAAATAGAACTTTCATTCGACAACTTATTGATATGTAACAGTAAAAGGAGGCAACAATTTTTTTTAAAGATGATACAAAAACTTATAAAGAAGTAATTTGCAATCATAGAGGTTGCATATACTCAAATTTATATTTCTTTGATGTGGTGTTCTCTTCTACTTCAACCATCAATATAATTTACAATTATACTTAGGAGCAATTTCCACTTCTCAAACTCTGCAGTAGCTTCAGGTAACCAAACACTTCTGGTCTGATGTGCCTGGTATCATTTCAAATGAAAATGTGGTATTAGAATCATAAATTATGCATATAGAGGGAGAACAACAAGATGGAATCATAATAGGTAATTGTTTCAATATTTGAATTTCTTCAGAGATTTCAGTCAATAACCACTAGATAGTCGCGAATATGGTCTAACAGAAATGTAACTTTGAGTTTGTGAAAAACATTAACTGCTAACTCTGTTAATTCAGAACTGGTTTAGATCCTTGTTACAAAAAGAACGTTGCTTTAAACTTCATGACTGAAGTGGGGTTTAATGTGGCAGGACAGAAATATATAGAAGGAATATTTATACCATATAAAACATTAAAGCAGATAGTCGAGTGCCTTAGATTGATGGTTATTATTTCAAAATGGAGAATTGATCTTACGTATGGGAAATAGATCTTGGTATCCCTGCCTCCTCTTCACATTCCTTAATAAGATTTTCTCCACAAGAAATATCATGTGGCTGCAGGCAAAAACGCATCAATGAACATTAATCAACCAAGAAATAATCATGTTTACTCAATATTGACTAATATACTACAGTATGTTCCGCAACAAAGAATAGTTGGTAGGTTTCTTTGATAAGGAATGAACAAAATGCAGTTTATGAAGTGGCAAAAGAATTTTCAACTGAAGCATGTTTAGATCCAAGGAAAGGGAGTGACTAAATCCGTTATACCAGTAAGGCTACAGGAACATATATAACGATAATCTGTGATAAACCATTAATCTTGAAAGGTGATACATACCAATCCCCCAGCGACTAAATGATCAAGCATTCCATTTTATATAGGCTTTGTCACCCTGCACGCAATGGTTAATTGATCGTAATATATACTAAAAAGGGTTAAACTTGTATGTATTGATAATATAAAGAATTTTGATATCATGCTAAAGCTAACATGAATTACTACCTCCGTCTCATTTTATATGTCACATTTTGGATTTCAAGAGTCAAACAAGTTTATCTCTGACTATAAATTTTTCATAGATTTTTTAAACATTTTGAATTATCAATTATTGTAACTAATAGAACTTTTTACGTAGTTTATGAATACATAAATTTCATATTAAAAAAATTCAAGATTTCATGCGCAAGTTTTCGGTCAAACTTAAACTGTTTAAAAGGTGTCATATAAATTGGGATGAATGTAGTACGTAATTAATGTCATCACTATAACAAAAAAGGATTTTGCAATAATTATTTAACGACAGTAATATAATTGTCAATATTTAGCAGCAGTAATAATAATAAATATTTACTATCAACATTCTATATAAGTGTCGTTAAGGTTTCAGTGAGTCTAAATGAAATGTTGTTAACTCAATTACCACTAAATATTTTACAATAAAAAAAAAAGTATTGCCACTAAATATCTCTTTCGTTGGAGTTGCATTATATTCTTAGTGATATTATTTGTAGTTATCTTATAGATATTGTATGTTAAATAAAACATTAAGAAAGATCAAGTTGCTTCGAGTTAAAAGTTTGAATTTTTCAAAAATAGTTAGGTATTTGTTGGATATAATCAAAGTTAAATATATTTGTGGAGAGAGGGGAAATTGTTATCAATACTTGAGAAAATGGATTAAAAAAGAAAGGTGAATATGACTTTTTCATGTTAAATTATTTGATGTCTACTCTTTACTTGAGAAAATAAGCATGTAGCATTAGGTGTTCAACCAAATATCCTATTTTCTTGATTTTGACATTATAGATCATAATGTAGGGATCATTTTGTATGTATCTTGATCACAAATTTGATTATCGACTAGTTTTAATCAATTATTATTAAAATATTTGATAATTTTCATCATCAAAATTTAGATAATATTTTTATAAAAAAAATATACATTTATGGTTAAGATAATATTTATGTGTTTTCATAATCCTATGATACTCAGCAAACAAACGAATTGGGGTTTCCAGTTGATCCCTGGAACGCAGACCATATAGGAAATTATTTACTGAAAAAATCAAAGGGCGACTATCTATTAAAAGTGGAACGATCTTATATTTTTCAACGATTTAACTTACATAAATTTTGAAACAATCATTAAAAGTATGTACATATAATAAAACCAAGGACACGGTCTTATTTGAATCCCTATTCGGTATAGCTATCCCTTTTCATATTTTATTTCTCAATTTTTTTACGAATTTGTTCAAACAATTCACTATCCATATGTTTTCATTCGTGACTACAATTGAATTTCCATCTATAAAGTTCTCATTCATTATTATTTGTATGTATCATACCATATAATATATAGTGAAGTTAATACTTAAAACATTTCCCCACTTATTCTAAGGAATTCCTTTCTTTGACATTTTTAAGATTAGTTTATCCTGCCGTGCAAATTTGTTGTGCAATAGTTTTAAATGTATACAATAAATATAGTATAAATTAAAGGAATCCCATAGTGTAAGATCTAAATTACGTCATATACCTAATGATTTCAATATTACAAAAATCCCTTGAAAAGGGAGGCAGCTGGATACACAGAAATCGTCTTGATACATTATATCTGATACACAATAAATAAATTGTTATTGCGGTAAAAAAGGAAGAATAATGTAAAATTAAATGTTGTGATATCTGTTTCCTTGATTCACGCCTAACTTATCCTAATTAGTCCATATCCTAATAGGGAACATATTCACCAATTTGAAATTTCAAAATTACATGTTCTTTATTGAAGAAGATTTTTGAATATCCTTTGATATCCAAAAACTGATATTTTCTTCCAAAAAAAAACTAGATTCATGATGAACATATCAATTTTATTGAGACATTCAAGAATTTGGGCGAGCAAAGTGAATTACAAAAGTTACAAAAGTGACGAAATTGTTGTTGGACAATCAATTTCATTCTTGAATCTCAAAGCAACCATATCAGACGAGTTATAGATAGAAGAGGGAAGGAAAAACATTAAAATTTGATAAATCGTGAAAGGTAATTCATCTCCGATGAAAATTAAGAACGACATGGGTGTTAGGCTATATTAAAAGTGAAAAAAAATGAGTATGACTTTGCAATGTATCCATTATGTATTGATAGAATGGATAAGATTGGTGATGAGATACGTAACTTTGATGGAACTTGCGGAGAGATTACGTGTATCGAAGGTACAAGGATACAAAAGATCTTGCAGTGGTTGAATTAAGAATTTGTGATTCAATGATATTTCAGAATGAGAAGTTACAAATTACATAATTGATTCAAGCAATAGAGATGTGAAGACATGTCAATTGTATAAGGATAAGGCAACACTGATAGATGTGATGACGAAATATAAAATCAAGTACAATTTCAATTGCAAAGTAAAACGATCTTATAGACAAAGGTATGCGATTTTTTTTGTTCTACAGTATGAGTTAATGTATTTGAATATTCAGATCTGTAAATGGTGATACATTTCAATTTTTAATTTGTGTGATACATTATTATTTTTTAGAAGTTATGTAATGAATCTTTTATTTTTATTTTTGTTTTTGTTGATTATATGATACATGCAGAATTTTATAACAATTTCTTTGAAGCGCATCGGTTGTCTATATTAGAATTCTTGAAAGAGATCATTTTGATTCTTGGCATTTTAAAAACTGGAAAATAACATCTTATACAAAAGACGCATCAAACTGGTTGTTTTGATATGCATTGTTTTGAACTAAATTTATCGCTTACTTTTTAATGTTCGCAAGTTGTTTCAGCATCTGAATTTATTTTCTTGATTTATGAAGTTGGAAGAAGATACATTGTTTGTCTTGAGAAGAAAGAAGGTACTTGTTGTAGAATTCAACTAGATGAGATTCCTTGCGCACATGCAATTGCGTTTTAAAGGACAAGAATGTTACATATATGTATCATTATTGCTCTGATTACTACAAGTCTGATGCATTAACAAAAGTTTATGAGGCTCAATGTTAGATAAAGAAGATTGGTCGATTCCTAACAATGTTGTAGATGAAAGTGTGTCGCCACCTACATATAAAAGATTGGTTGGACGATCAAGAAAAAGAAGAAAAAAATGTAGATGAAAAGATAAAAGTAACCATCATTAGTTGTGGACAAGAAGGTCACAACAAAAGAACTTGTACTTTCTTTTCAAAAGTAAAGTGAAATCGTTATTTTAATAAAACATTCATGCTTTCTTGAATTATTTTTAACGTAATTGATTATCACTTTTATATTTTTCATAAATGAAGTTTATTAGTTAATTTGATTTTTTGATTAAATATTTAAGAATTCTACAATTCTATTTAAGAATATGTTATGATTTGTGTGTTTAATTTTATTTTGGTTACAATTATATATGACTTTTACTGGTTCGATTCAAGAAATTGTTATGATTTGTGTGTTTAATTTTGTTTTGATTACAATTATTTATGACTTTTACTGGTTCAATTCAAGAAATTGTTATGATTTGTATGCAAATGTTATATATGATATACATATATTTATATTCAATTGTATCATATATATTGTGTGATGTATCATATACAACAAATCATAAATAGCCAATCTATTATCAATAAGCTATGTATCGACTGCTTATATGATACATAATTTATATAATTCATTAATTTTCTCACTAATGTTTTGTTCTAATAACTATAAATGATGTATCATATACATTATTATTTCGTGTATCATATATATAATAACTCTTGTATCATATACATTATATAAGATTGTGTCATGAACCTTAAATCATATGTAACTTATATATTGATAATAAGACTTGAGTTAAAATTTATATGAAGACTCTTTAATATATATTTTTAGAACAGATGTTTCAAATTTATAATTTTTAACTCAATAAGTTTTTCATCGTAACATACACTTCAATGTATTATTGTTTTAAATATTTTTGATAGAATATATTGAATTGTTCCTGTTAGAAAAAAAATGTTTGCTTAAATTTATGTGCATTTCTGATTGATGATGATTTAATAATACTGTTTAATTATTAGAATTTGTATTTATACAAATATACATTCTGAGATTAAAAAAACAGAATATATTGATATTAAAAAGTCAGACAAAATAACTTTTTAGAGAAATACTCCTACACTTATCTTAACGTATGTTGAAAATAGTAAAGACAAAAAAAAAATACTATGTATCTATTGATACACAAATACTACTCCAGATTAACTATTGCATCATGGTCTGATGATGTCAAATGACCCCTAGACTTTGGTGGATTGTCATTATCACTAACATATCAAGTTTCAGACTTTTCACTGCATATTTCCATAACTATGTTGCGTATATTAGCCAGAGATAATCAGATAAAAAATTATTAGATTATTGGAATTTTCTCGTTAAGGAATTCAGCGAACGCGGCCACAAACAAACCACAGTTCCTGCAAAATGCAAAAGATACATTCTACAAAATAAATTGAACATAAAAATTAAAATAAAAGTTTATAAAACATACAGTGTGTCGCTTCCTTGGTGAATAATGTCTTGTACATGTTCAACTAGTAAAGGGTGCTTAGGTCTCAAAAGACTTCCAGTTTCCTTGTCCTTATAAGCATCACTCAGTTCGCTCCGAATGCTCAAAAAATTCATTATACTGGAGGTAAGTAGACAACATTAAAGATAAATTTTTAATGTCGTTCAAATCAATTTTTCTCCTTAATCTAGATGTTGAGTCGTAGACACGTATTAGCCTCTTTTTCAAAACAACAACAATCAATACCCAATGAAATTGTCCATCACAATTCACTGAAATGTAAACATCATCTACATCTACTGAGTGCTACGACAAGCAAGAATCTCAATATCATTAACGATGTTCATCAATGACCGCTCGAATCCAGATACAACAAACTCAATCCATATATACAACTTCAACTCTTCTGCAAAACACATGTTGTATGTCCAACCAAACCTCAAAGAGTGTGTAGGAATTTATTGTATGATCTTGTATTTCATAAACTATATGAGACACATGAACAACAATTATTGATACACAAAAATTAAAAACATGATACAATTTGAATACTAAACAACTGAACTTACAACGATTATTATATTTGTGTCAGATACATAATATTATCATTTGTGTCTATTACACACTATTCCTAAAAAGAAACTTATTTTTGTATTATATATGATAAATCGGGATTGATACTTGCATAAAGAATTTACAACACAATGTATGTCTTTAGTTGTGAGTAATACATAATCCAGTCTGTTACAATAATATTTACACCTTGATACATTGAAAAGAACAATTGACTTTTTTTTTGTATCAGTTAAATGAAAAGTTTGAGAACAACTAAACTATATAATTTTGTATCATATGTGTAATATGTTAGTAATGATACATAATTAATTTCATCGAAACCTTACTGAAAATTAGATTTTTATGTATTAAAAAATAAATTATATAGTGATACATTCAAAAATGATAACAATAATCTATATTGATATTCTATCAGTAATGTATCATGAATTCAAATTAATAATTAAATCGAAGATTAAACATAAAAAAATACAAAAATAGATCAGAACTCATCATTTAGGTAGAATAGGACGGAAAATTGAAGATGACATGTTTTTACCCCCTTTTAGGGGATTTTGCAGCCTTCACTTTTGGAGAAAAAGACACATTCTTCCTCTCCTTCTCAATACTCACATTGGCTATTACAGGGGATCAATGCAATTTCTTCGATCTATTCTCATCCCAACTTGCGTCTTCATGGTCATAAACATGATTGGTGTTAAATGCCCTTATCTGGGTAATACCTATACTGGAGGAGGGAGCATCATCATAATGAATCAGAATTTTGAATCAAGAAAAAAACCTATTAACTATGAACAAAAGTAATAAAATTAAAATAATACCCAGAAGGAATGAAAAATCATTTGGCTGGAGAGAGAAATACCTTGAAATTCAAATTGAAAATTAAACTGATAAGATTATGAGAGAGAAAATATAACGTAATTTGAGGAGTGAAAAGTAGAGGAGATAGACGTGAGTTAGGAGATATGAAGTTATGTATCAGGGAGATGGATTTCAAAGAGTAAAAAAAGGGATTAATGAAATATTTAAAAAAAGTAGGGAAAAATGAAGGATAAGATAAGATAGGTTGTGTATTAAAGTAATTTTTTCATAAATATAGCCATACTTTTATTTGCATAAGTAATAATCAAAATTCATTGAAAGTATATACTGACTATACACTAAAATATATTCAAAAAGTTGAATATAGTTCACGTATACATGAGTCATACACTGACTATACATTATGATATACTCAAATAGTTGAATATAAGTTAACTATACATACATAAAGTAGGGAAGGTCTATTAAAAGAGACAAATAAGTTATTCAATTAGGTTATAGTCCTTTAAGTCTTAAATATTGAGTAAAAGTGACAAATGAATAAATAATATTTATTAGGTTAAAATATACTTTTTCAAAAGTCCCAAACTTTTTACTTTTACACTTTTACCTCTATATTTTTTACCTTAAAATATCTAAATTTTACCAAAATAGACCAAAAAAAAAAGGGCGCTAAACTTGGGATCATCGTCATTCCAACGATCCTCTTCTCAACGGCAGGTACATTTTCAATCTTTTCCTCTTCTTCTTCTTCATCTTCATCTGCAAAAAAAAAATGTGCTTTTATTAAGAAGATCTATCAAGAAAATTTTATGAAAAAAGAATGTCAAAATATCTACATGTTTGAGTTTTTTGAGACCCAAATTTTTTTGTATTGCATTTGTTTTGTTTGAACTTTGAATAAACTAAAAAGAGCATTATTAATAAGTAAAAAAAGTACTTTGTATCCATTTTTAAGTTGTGTTTAGTGAACTCAAAGTGATTGTTTCAGTCAACAACTTTTGTAGTTGTCCGGGCGACTGTCGAAGTTGTTTATTAAAATAGTTAAATGTTCATGTTGATGTCCAACAACTGTCTTTAGTTGTCTGGCGATAATAGAAGTTGTCTCAACAACTAGTGGAGTTGTCGACAACTGTGTTCTGTTGTTCAATCGAAGAATAATAATTTCTAAAGCTACTAAAATTTTCTTACTATTGTTGATAGTTGTGAAACAACGAAATAGGTGTAAAAACAAGTAGTAAAAATTTTCTAGTGATTTCAAAGTTGTTTGAGGAATGTCTCACTAGTTGAAATATTGTGTGATGTCTTTAGGTATTGTGTTCATCTATGGAAGATCAAATAATAATAGCAGTGGAATTACATGGTGCATGGGTAGAGAATCCTACACGCTATACTTGGCGATCAAAGTGTGATGTCTTGAGATCATTATTTCTAGGTTTGAGTTAAATTGTGATAAAGATGATCTGTGTATTACTTACATGCTTGGCTTCATTGACAAACAAAAGGGAGCTCCTTCTAGGATAAGAAATGATCGTGATTTACGATTTTTTTTGGATGATCGAAGTAGGCCTATTTTAAGAATATCAGTGGTTGAAAAGATGATAGAGACAACAAATTTAGTTGCAAATAATGAAGAACATCATATTACTATTGATATTCCCATAAACGAGAACGCTTCTCAACATTGTATACCAACACAAGGCCACATGGATGATGACGGCACAGGTTTTTATAAAGTTAAAATTTTCAAGGACAAGCGAGAATTAACTAAATTGTTGAAGCTTGCTTCTGTGAAGAAGATCAAAGACTGAAATCAGTGTAGAGTTCTAAAGATGTGTATTGTGCTAGATGTGTAGATCAAAATTGTGATTGGTGGTTGAGAGCAACAAAACTTCAAAGTTGCAATAGATTTGAAATTAAACGATACAGCAACATTCACTCATGTGGAGCACAACATGTTACAAGTCATCATCCACATGCTTCAGCGGAGGTCGTTGCAGAATACATGCTACCTAGTTTCTTGAATGGAAAAGGTCCATCTACAAAAGATATAAAAACTATTGTTCAAGCAGATTTGGGCTGCAAGATTAGCTATTGGAAGTGTTTAAAAGGCAGTGAAATTGCAAAGGCTATGATAAGAGGGATACCGGAGCATGGATATGCGGTTTTAGAAGGTTACCGTCATATGCTTATGACTGTAAATGAAGGAAGCAAGACATCGCTGAAACTTGATGACAAGGAAAGGTTCAAGTATCTTTTCGTATCGTATGGAGCTTGGATTAGAGGGTTTGTGCATATGAGAAAAGTCTTAGCTGTTGATGGTACATTTTGAAGAGGTTGTTACGATGGAGTTTTGCTGTCTGTTGTCGCACAGGATACAGAAAACCATACCTTTCCTGTTGCAATTTGTGTAGTAGATAAAGAGTGTGATGCTGCATATGAATATTTTTTTGAGAAACTCTTAGACATAGTCCCTGATACTTCAGAGTTGTGCATAATTTCTGATAGACATCCAAGCATAGAAAAAGCATTATCAAAGTTTTACTCTGAAGCGCACCACGGGTGTTGCACGAGGCATCTTGGTGAGAATGCTCGTACAAATTTTCATTGTGAAGACTTTCTTGGTCATTATTATCATGCAACAAAATCATATCGAAGAGATGTGTTCCATGATCATTTTGAACAAATTAGAATTATGAATGCAGAAGTCGCAAATTATCTTGAAAATGTTGGATTTCACAAATGGAGTAGAGCATATTTTTCAGAAAATAGGTAAATTTTCAAACATAAATATTGCAGTTTTTTCAGCAACTGCAGTAGTTGTTTCAGCAACTGCGGTAGTTGTTTCAACATCTATAGAAGTTTTTGTTAGCCAAATTCGCAATCTTTATTGAAAATTAACAATACTTTGTATTTTAGTTTCTTGATATTTTTTATTTTTTATATTGCAGATATGATGTATTGACTTCAAATATTGCAGAGTCTGTTAATGCAATGTTCAATGAAGCAAGAGAATTTCCCATTACTGCCCTGTTGAATGATATAAGTAAAAGATGGTCAGCAAAATTTTATGAGAGACGAATGGCATATGCTAAGTTAAAAACCACTTTTGTCCCTTCAGCTGAAATAAAAATAATGGCTAACAAGAATCTGGGAAATAAGTTATTGGTTCATCAAATTGATAAAGATACCTTCAATGTCACCGCAGACAATGGAATTGCAATCGTCCATCTTCGAAGCAAAATGTGTTCGTGTCGAGAGTTTGATTTGGACAAAATACCTTGTCAACATGCCATGGCAGCGCTCAGGCATAAGTTTGGAGATGAATATGGCAAGATGATTTACAAGTTTTTATCTCCATATTATAAGGTAGAGTCGTATATACTTGCATATGCAGATTCAATAGGTGCCAGCTGAAGAATTTTGGAATCTTTCTCCAGAAATTTTAGGGAGCGTAATACCTCCATCTGAAAAGAAAACTAAACGGGGAAGAAAGCAGATGAAACGTGTACCTACTATAGGAGAAGTCGTTTCAAAGAAGAGAAATAAATGCTCTTTATGTAAAAGATTTGGCCACAAAAAAACAACATGTCCTACCAAATCAAATGGAGTTGCATAAACATGTAATGGTGTAGTTTCATGATTTTTTGTCGTATTTATAACATGTACTTAATGATATTGAAGGGTCAAGTCCTTCAAAAAACTGCATTAGTTGTCCAACGATTTGGAAGAGTTGTCCAACAATATTGGAAGTTGTCTAGCAACTTTGCATAGTTGTCTTATTAATAATTAAGGATCGATATAGTCGTTTAATAATAAAGGATGATCGATCTAGTCTTTTCATGAATTATTAAGTATAAACTGAGTTGTTTAATAATAACCGAAGGTTCATTTAGTGATTTTGTAATCTTCAAAGTATAAATTAAGTCGTTTAATAATAATCGAAGATCATTTAGTGATTTTTGTAATCTTATAAGTATAAATTTAGTCGTTTAATAATAACCGAAGATTTATTTAGTGGTTTTGTAACCTTCTAAGTATAAATTTAGTCGTTTAATAACAATCGAAGATCGATATAGTCATTTTGTGAATTATTAAGTATAAATTTAGTCGTTTAATAACAATCGAAGATTCATTTAGTGATTTTGTAATCTTCTAAGCATAAATTTAGTCGTTTAATAATAACCGAAGATTCATTTAGTGGTTTTGTAACCTTCTAAGTATAAATTTAGTCGTTTAATAATAACCGAAGATTCATTTAGTGGTTTTGTAATTTATTAAGTATAAATTTAGTCGTTTAATAACAATCGAAGATTCATTTAGTGGTTTTGTAATCTTCTAAGTATAAATTTAGTCGTTTAATAACAATCGAAGATCGATATAGTCATTTTGTGAATTATTAAGTATAAACTGAGTCGTTTAATAATAACCGAAGATTCATTTAGTGGTTTTGTAATCTTCTAAGTATAAATTTAGTCGTTTAATAATAATTGAAGATCGATATAGTCATTTTTGTGAACTTTTAAATTTAGTCATTTAATAACAATCGAAGATCGATATAGTCATTTTGTGAATTATTAAGTATAAACTAAGTTGTTTTCATTTAGTAGTTTTGTAATTTATTAAGTATAAATTTAGTCGTTTAATAACAATCGAAGATTCATTTAGTGGTTTTGTAATCTTCTAAGTATAAATTTAGTCGTTTAATAACAATCGAAGATCGATACAGTCATTTTGTGAATTATTAAGTATAAACTAAGTCGTTTAATAATAACCGAAGATTCATTTAGTGGTTTTGTAATCTTCTAAGTATAAATTTAGTCGTTTAATAATAAAGGACGATCAATATAGTCATTTTGTGAACTTTTAAATTTAGTCGTCTAAACAACTAAACAGTTGCAAGGACAACTGAAGGAGTTGTACAAAAAACTAAACAGTTGCACGGAACAACTTTAGCAGTCGTCCAAACAACTAAACAGTTGCAGGGAACAACTGTAGCAGTCGTCCAAACAACTAAATAGTAGCACGAACAACTGAAAAAGTTGTCCAAACAACTTAACAGTTGTAGAGACATCTGAACATGAATAATTGAAGAGAAAAAGAGACAATTAAAGTAGTTGATAACAAACACACAAAAACTGAGTTTTACAGAGAATTAAAGTAGTTAATTATAAATACACCTTCATACACAACTGCACTCTCAAGGAGTTAATTCTTTCTCAAGCACCGCAACAGCATACTTAATCCTAAAATTATCCACCTCATTATCGTTAAGGAATTTCATATACATCCCAACAAGCAAGTAATCAATAAAAACGTAAGCATATGGTCCATATGCCGCACAAGAATTATTACTTGGCACATCCTTTAGACGTTCATATGACCATGCATCATTCAACAAATTTTCAGACAAATGATTGAACATCCCGCTTTGCTTGAGTAGTTTGAATGGGTTGGATCAATGCTAAAAAAGTCAGTTCATCACACACATGAATATTGCAATCATAAACTTGAATCAAACCTTTCTCCATCAAAAACTTAAGTGCAATAAAGTGTGTATTCTTTATGTTCATCACAGTGTAAATTCTTTTTGCTCCATTCCAGTTTTGACCATATGGATAAGGCCTTCACCCTTAAAGTATTTGAGCATTTCATTGTCTATCTCAAACAATGTGAGCGCCTCATGCAATGGTGGAACACCATCCACTAAACTCTTATCACTCAAATTCTTGTACTGAGCATACAAGATGTTGTAGAAATTTAGATCCAAAATTAGATCTGTTTGGTTATAGTGTTTGGGAAACCAAATCTGTCATAAGAGACAAGATCTCATCAACATGCTACAAAAAAAAAGTTGGCAGTGTTCGCAACAAATTTTCGTAAGCGCGGAAAATTAACTGCAAGCAAAATAAATAAAAGAAAAATGTGATTTTTATTAACGAATCGTTGTGAGTACAATTCCGTTGTTCTATTGATTCTCTCTCCTAAGTTTCTCTGCGATTCGAGGGCCTTCAGTAGCGTATTTCCCGAATCGTTGGATGATGTAGACCTCCTTGAGATGTTGTTGATCTCCAAGACGTCGGAAAGTGCTTCGTCGTTGTAGGTCGATCTCCGGGAAGAACTCCGTTGATCACTCCTTCGAAGAACTATCGATGTTAATGTTGTAGCTTTCTCCAATTTGCTGAATGCTTGTTGAAGAGTTTTTTTTTCTCTGGATCCCCTTGAATGTCATGTTCATCCCCTATTTATAGTTGTAGGGGGTGGACAAGGTTGCATATGATTGGCCAAAGGATGTCATTTTGACACTTGGCGTGCTGTAATTGGTTCTTGCACTTGACTGGGAATAACACCTCATTTGGACATGTGGCGTCACCTTGTTGGTTTCGGATGCTCAGTCACCGTGACACGTGGCATGAGTTTGGGCTTCAAGGTGAAATGGACCTTGGATTTCAACTTTAATAAAATGAACTCATTTATTTGTAAAGCCCAAATTAATCATTCAGCCCAAATGAACATGGATTTAATTCAAAATTTGTATGAATTTGATCCAATTACAATTTATGTGTCTACAAATGCCCCTTACTTCGAGACTTGTCGACATTTAGGCTTGCGAAGTTTGGCGACAAGACTTGAAGTATTCATGAATGTGTTGTTGAGACTTCAAGAGTATGTGTTTCTTGTCGTCGTAGTCTAACTAGGCCACCGCAAATGATGTGCTTGTAGTGATCTCAATCATTTTTTTTTATTATTTTTTTTATATAAAAAAAAACTTTCTTGCTCGACAACCACATGGACCCTCTATATCAATTACAAATAGATAGGTCTAGTGGGTAGTAACATTTTTTTTCTGTCCGATCTTCCTTGTAAGGTGAAAAAAAGATCAAGAAAATTGATTGGATTTTGTTACAAATAAAAAGGATATAAACTTTCCTTTATCCAAGTCAATGAAGATAATATTCTTTCCTTAACTCTTTGGTTCATCCTTCCATATTGGTATGACTTCAAAATGGAAATGAAATATTTCAATCCAAATCAGATTTTTAATTTCCAAATTCATCTTACTATGCCTTGTGGGAGAATTAGAAGTTATTCACAAGAATCCCCATATAATCCCTTCCAATGCATAAAGAATTTCATCACACAAAAATTCAAAATGCTACAAGCAAGTTAGCCGAGTGTATTGAACTCTTAAAGTGCGACGTCTTTCTTTCAAATCGATAGACGTAACTTCCCTCATATCTCGAAATAAACTTCAACCAAGGTGTTCTTGCTACTTTCTCAGGTAAAATAGGATTATTATTTTTGCAGTAACCCGTTTTTTATGCTTCAGCTTTGCGTGCCTGTAGTGTAAAATCCATATCTAATTGTAGAAACGTTGAAATTGCAATCCGTTTGATTTTTCCGAAACAAGAAACACGGGGCTATGACGTAGAAAAAAAATTTCAGCCAAACTTTCAATCCGTTGCTACAGTTTTTATCTTCAATGTTGGACCTGCTTGAGATTGACAGATTTGGGCGTCCGTAGTATAAAATTCATTTCTAATTGTAGAAAAATCAAAACCGCAAGACGTTTGGTTTTTCCGAAACTAGAAACATGTCACTACGACATATAAAATATTTGTAGCCAAATTATTTTTCAATTGCTACAATTTTGATCTTCAAGTTTGCACCCGTTTCTGATTGACAGATTTGCGCGTCCGTAGTGCAAAATTCATTTCTAATTGTAGAAAAATCGAAATAGCAAGCCGTTTGATTTTTCCAAAACTAGAAGCGTGGAAATATTTGTATCCAAATTCCTTGTCAATCGCTACAGTTCTAATCTTCAAGGTTGAACTTATTTCTGATGGTGAGATCTTTTTTGTCTTTTGATTACTCCAATTGTGTTTTTGCCAACGTAACCTCTTTATTTATTTTTTATTTTTTTCCAGAGCCTCAGTGTGCGATCTTGGTTTCCAGCAACGACAATGGATTTTAGTGACCGAGATGCGCCGTACCCTTGCCTTGAAATCGTTGAGAACAAGCAACATGCGCGCCAAAGTTCTCACTTTGAAAGTTCATCCTCCGGTGATCGGCGCCTTCCCACTCATTAGGAAGATGCTGGATACGTCTCATCATCTCCTGGAGTGGTCATCAACAGAAACGAAGGATGTTACGGACAATTTCTCCGGCAAGTTCGCAACTGAAAAAGTTCTCCTTTTGAGGTCTTCTAATCATCAAAACGTTGTTGTTGTCGTCCCTCCTCGTCGCAATGAACATCTTAGCAGTTGGCGTGTTCCTTCTTCTAGGTTTGGCGAGGTCCGCTATACGTCTGGCTATTGGGAGTGGGTAGAGGATGTGCTTGCTCGCTGCAAGGAGACTCTAGATAACATCAAAACTTATGATGCTATCTTTGCTTCGATGTTCACATACGATCACAACGAAAATGTTCTCCAAGACTTCTGCGAGAATTGGCGTCCATCCACTAATACGGTCTCTACCTTCGTCGGAGAGTTGTCTATTTCTTTATGGGATTTGAGAACCATTGGAGGTCTTCCTGGTCATGGTTCCTTTTATGATGAAGTTGTACCCTCGGCTAAGGAGTTGACACATGTAGATGATCAAGGGAAGTATTTTCTCCCAAGAAGTTGTTCCTTCTTGTTTTCAGCATTCTATCGACTTACCAAAGGTGCCATCGATGAAGTCTCTTTTCGAGAATGGACAAAGTTTTGGTTTAGGGGGCCAAAAAAATATGTCGAGCCTTCACCAAAGACATCTAAGAATCGTACAAAACCAAGGATGAATCATGATCCTTCTGGAAATATTGACATGAGCTTTTTGCCTCGAACTGAAGAGGAGAATGCTCCTTTTGTCGAGCTAGGCGTAGAAGAATCCTTCAGAGATGAGACTTATCTGGCAGCTTTTCTCGTATGTTGGCTTTGCAAGTTTGTTCTTCCTAGCAAGAAAGATGATTGTATTCGTGCTAGTGTCTTCAAAGTCGCAAGCTTGATGGCTCATGGAGAAATATTTTCTTTGGCGGTGCCGGTCCTAGCATGCATCTATCGCGGCCTTAAGGATATATCTACTTCTTCAAACTTAGGTGCTTGTGATACATTACTGCCCCTCCATTATGTATATGGGTGGATAGGTGTTGCCTCGATTGTCTTCGAGAAGTTGACTTCATCAACCTTAATCCTTTAGAGGTTCTCCATGAAGATTTTCTCAAGAAACATAGAGATTATGATGTTGCAAGGCTGTCCACTTCTCAAAAGATAACAAGGGATTCTCATCAAGAGTTGCTTTCTGCTGCCCAACAAGGTCTTAATACCACAAATGAGGAGAGAATCAATATGGACAAACACTTGGAAGGGCTTCAAAAAGTCCTTGCAAGAGCTGAAAAAGAGTTGAAAGTGTGGGCTTCAAAGAAGAAGAAAACCATCTCGCTTATTGAGGATCATCAAAAGAGGTTATCTCAAAATCAAAAGATTATCACTAACCGTGAAGATGAGATTCATGCCATTGAGAAAATCATTCCCTTGTCGGAAATAGAAATAAAAGAACTAGATAAGCTAAAGGAAGATGCTGAGACAAGTCGTCACCAAATCCTTAGCCATAAGTCTATTTCTTAGTCTTTTATCCCGCATAATGTCGTTCTTTCTCAATTTCTTGTTCTATTGTGTGTGCTCTTTTTTTTTTGTCTTGTTTTTTTTGGAACATTGTTCTGATGTAGTGACCTTCTTGAATGAATAAAAGTGTTGGGTTTTTTTTTTCTTCTCAAGTGCGTTCTTTCAATTCTCTATTTTTAGTGTTTGTCGTGTACTATGTAACTTACTCCAGATGCCGAACAACTTTCTCCCAAAATTTCAGCTTTGAGCTCTTATGTTAAAATTCTGTAACTCGTAGTAGGAGCACTCAAATGAAGAATGCGGCATTTCATTAGAAATATAACTCATACAAATATAATATATGTGAAATTTATGACTGAAAGATTTCCGGGTTAGTACGCCTACTATTCCAAAGTTAGCTCGAATGTTGCCTTAATAGACCTTTCAGCTTATAGCACCTGCGGTAGAAAACCAATAACTCGATGTGGGGGCATCAAAATAATGTGATTCTTCTTTCATTGGAAGCATAACTCATATAAATATAACTCATGTAAAAATCACGGCCAAAATCCTTCCAGATTAGTACAAATGTATTTTCAAAGTTGGCTACAGTCCTGTCTCGCTCGACCTTTCAGCTTTTAGCAACTTCGGGAGAAAATCAATATCTCGGCGTAGGAGCCTCAAAATGATGCGATTATTGATCTGTTGGAAGCGTAACTCATAGAAATATAACTCATGTAAAAATCACGGCCAAAATCCTTCCAGATTAGTACATATGTATTTTCAAAGTTGGCTACAGTTCTGTCTCGCTCAACTTTTCAGCTTTTAGCAATTTCGGGAGAAAATCAATATCTCGGCGTAGAAGCCTCGAAATGATGCGATTCTTGATCCGTTAGAAGCGTAACTCATAGAAGTACAACATTCGTAAAAATCACGGCCAAAATTCTTCCAGATTAGTACATATGTATTTTCAAAGTCAGCCTGAATTCTGAAACTATGAGCTTCTTATTTCACTGTGACGAAACTTCTAATGTTCATCTTGATTGGCTGAATCCGAATACATTGTTGATAATTTTATCAGTTATGATGTTGCATTTGAGTCGGTGAACGACAATCCTGAAACCTTAGTGAAAGATAATTCTGCTGTCGAAGAAGTCCGAACTTTGGAAATGATGTCGTCTCCAACTGATACAAATGATGGAGATAATGCTGGAGCATATCAGATACTGAGAATTTCTCACTTGCACCGAGTCTGCTTGCTGCTGATAAGACTATGCATCCAGTAGCAGTTCATGCTGATCAAGTCTCAAGTAAGAAATGTGCAACACATCATGTTGTCGAGGAGAAGTATTTCTCTCAAAATTGACCCACAAAAGTCGATGTCACGGGAGAGTCTTGTCCTTCATAAATAAGCATCTTTCGGATAAGTTCATCTTGTATTAAGAAAGACCTTCTTATGGAAGTTTCACTACATATAAAGGATTTCTGTCAAGTATGCAAGTGGAGAAGAAGAAGTCAGCACCCCTGTAAGGCTCTCTAGCAGAATTAGAAGGCATGCCATTTCTCCCTGAAGATTCCGATGTCATGTCACTCTTGCATTGACAACTGAAATAAAAATTGTCTCTTGACCTTGGAGTGTTCGTACCATGATCTTTGCGGGTTTACCATTTCAACATAGAGCTTTGATCCTAAAGGGTATCCAGATTTGATGTTATAAGTAAAGATGCCCCTAATTTTGATTAACTTACTGAAGCATCATGAATTACAAAAAATTATCACCATCGTAAAAAAAAATGCAAGTAGAATTGCAAGTCGCTTGATCCAATGCTAATGAACTCCTTGGCGAGCTTCTTCTCTTTTTTTTTTAATTGCGATGAGAGATTCAAGAGCTTCAGCGTGTGTAAAAATGATGATCAAGATCTTTATGAATTTCCACTAACAGGAATTTGAAATGCTCAGATTAGCTCAAATATGATTATTATTATATTATTATTTTTTTTTTGAGTGGTCGGGGTAGAAAATTCATAAGTTAGCAAAGAACTGTTTGAAACACAAGCTGATTTTCACGTTGGGAAGTAGGCTCCAACAATCTTTCCCTTTGCTCATTTGCGATGCATTTGAACTTCATGTGCTAGCTACATAAACTTTAAAGAGCTAGTATGATGATCACGCAAGCCACCAAACCTTTTTTTTTTTTTTACTCATTTGACTGAGCTTAAAGTGATTACTCCAAGCGCCTACGTACCTCGGTGAAGAGGATCAAGTCATATCGTAGTTCAAGATGATGAGTTTTTTTTTTTCTTTTTTTTTTGGGGGGGGGCCGTACACAGTTTATACTCTTGCGGGCCAGGAGTAACATGCAGTTTATGCTCATACCTTGAGGAGCGTAGACGACTTTCAGGGGAAGTATTGCTTTAAAAACTTGGAATTGATGGGACCAACTCTCACACCGTCTTGGTCTAAAATTTTGTAAGTGCCACTTGAATATGCTTCCTTCACAACATACGGTCGTCCCATTTTGATGTGAACTTGTCCCCGATGCTTTTGTTGAGGATTATGGGTCTCCGGACTGCTAAGACCAAGTCTCCCACTTGAAATGATCGAGGTCACACTTTCTTATTGAATGCTCTTGCAAGTCGAGCTTGATAACACTCCAATTTTTGTTGCGCTTCCAATCTCTTTTCATCCAATGCCTCTAACACTGCTAGTCGAAGTTGGGCGTTGCTTTCAGCTGTAAGTCCATCTTGGACTGCTATTCGCAATGATGGAATTTGCTTCTCCAATGGAAGGACTGCTTCTACGCCATACACCAATGAAAACGGCGTCGCTTGCGTAGCCGTTCTAAAGGTTGTACGATATGCCCACAAAGCTTCACCAACTCTCTCATGCCAGTCTCTTTTATTCTTTGCAATTACTTTTTTCAATAGGTTACCAAGTGTCTTGTTAAAAGCTTCAGCAAGACCATTGGCAGGTGCATTGTACATTGAAGATTTATGTTGCTTAAAATTGAACTTCTCACACAAACTACTCATGAGTTTATTGTTAAATGGTGTTCCATTATCAGTGACTATACATCTTGGTATGCCATATCTAAAAATTATGTTTTATTTGATAAAATCAACAACACTTTCCTTATTTACCTCTTTTAATGGTACAGCTTCAGCCCATCTAGAGAAATAGTTAGTGGCAGCCAAAATATACATTTGTACTTTTGACGACTTTGGAAGAGGTCCAACAACATCAAGTCCCTATGCATCGAAGGTCCACGAGGCTACAGTCGGATGCAGAGCCTCTGGAGATTGATGAATGTAATTAGCGTGGAATTGACACGCTTGACACTTTTTGGCATGCTCTAAGCAGTCCATCACCATTGTCGGCCAATAGTAGCCCATCCTCTTGATGCGAAAATGAAGTTTAGGCCCTGATTGGTGTGTTCCATATGTGCCAGAATATGCCTCTTCCATTGTTTGTTGAGCTTCTTCTTTGTCAAGACACCGCAGGAATAGTCCCTCAAAAGAACGACAAAATAGTATTCCATCGTGAAATATGAATCGTGGTGCCCTTCTCTTAATGTCTGCTCTTACTCGTGGATCCTCAGGCAGCCTTCCATGTTCAAGATACTCAATCAGTGGTTTCCTTCAATCTTTTTCTTCAACCACCCGAACAGATATATGATGGCTTTCATCGATTTGAAGATCAAGACAACTAGGAACAACCCATCGATGACATACACGTACCTTTGTTGTTTCATTTTCTCCAAGTGCCATTGTTGAAGCCAAGTTAGCCAAAGCATCTGCCATGCGGTTTTCTTCTCTTGGGACGTGATTTAAGAACACTCGATCAAACCTTTCAAGTAAGAAAGTAGCATATTGGTGATATGACAAAATATCTTCTTTCTTCACCTCGTAACTCCCCGAGAGTTGATTGATGATCAATTGTGAGTCACCGTATACATCCAATTGAGGAATCTTCATATCTGATGCCATTTCAAGGCCCACAATCAAAGTTTGGTATTCTGCAACATTGTTGGAACATGTTTCACCTAGAACAAAGGAGAATGGTAAGATTAGTCATTCTGGAGATATCAACACCACGCCTGCCCCTGCTCCTTCTCGGCGTGCAGATCCATCAAAGAACATTGTCCAGGATGGCATCTCTTCAGTAAAAAATGCGTCTTCATCAGGGAACTCATCTGAAGTTTCCCATTTTCCCGGAAGAGGATGATCGGCAAGGAAATTAGCAAGTGCTTGCCCCTTCACAGCTTTTTGAGGTGTGTATATGATCTCATATTGATTAAACAATATAGACCATCTTGCTAGACGTCCTGAGAGAACTGGTCGAGTCATTACGAACTTCACAGGATCAGCCCGAGAAATTAGATTGACGGTGTAGGCTTCAAAATAATTCCTCAATTTCTTTATTGCATAAAGCAATGCTAAGCACATCTTCTTGATAGGTGTATAATTCAACTCAGCCCCTATCAAAGTCCGACTCAGATAGTATAGTGCTTGTTCCTTCTTAGCTTCATTCTCTTGGGCAAGAAGTGCCCCAAGTGATCGCTCTTGCGATGCAATGTATAGTATCAATGAGGAGTTGGTGCCCCTAATACAGGTGAATTCAACAAGTAGCTTTTGATGCTTTCAAAAGCATTTTGACATGATTGATCCCAGTGGAAAGAAACATTTTTCTTCATCAAATGATTGAAGGGTTTTAGAAATGAACCTACGGATGAATGCCAAATTTCCTTGTAGACTGCGGAGGTCTCTCAAGTTCTTTGGCTCAGGCATTTTTTGAATGGCATCAATCTTTCCAGGATCAACTTCAATTCCTCGGTGACGCACAATGAAGCCAAGAAACTTTCCAGAGGTAACCCCAAATGCGCATTTGAGAGGATTCATCTTTAGGTCAAACTTCCTTAACCTTTCAAAAATAATTCGAAGGTCTTCAAGATGGTGTTCCCTTTGCTTCGTCTTTACCACTAAGTCATCGACGTAACATTCCACCCTCTTATGAAGCATGTCATCAAATATGTTTTGCATTGCCCGTTGATAGGTGGCCCCAGCATTCTTTAGACCAAAGGGCATCACTTTGTAACAATAAATCCCTTTCGGAGTTCGAAATGCAGTGTATTCTTCATCTTTTGGAGACATTCTAATTTGATTATATCCAGAAGACCCATCCATAAATGACATAGCTTCATGCCCAGTTGTAGCATCAACCATGAGCTCAATGATTGGCAGAGGGAAGTCATCTTTTGGACATGCCTTGTTCAAATCTCGAAAATCAACACAGACACGTATTTGACCATTCTTCTTCTTAACAGGCACAATATTTGAGATCTACAAAGGGTATTTCACTTCTCGAATAAATCCAGCTTCGATGAGCTTGTTGACCTCCGCTTCAATTTGTGTGACCAACTCCGGACGAAACACTCGTTGTGACTGCTTTATAGGACGTGTTCCCTTTTTGATCCCCAAATGATGAATAGCTATGCTGGGACTAAGGCCTGCATTTGTTTGTACGACCAAGCAAAAACATCCTTAAACTCAACCAATAACTTAAAGTATTTCCTCTCTTCTTCTGGTGTAAGAAGTGTGCTAACGAAGATCGGACGTGGATCTTCTATAGTGCCTAGATTTAGTTCCTTAAGGTCCTCTACGATCGATTGTACGCCATCCTCCAATTGAGGGGGAGCCTCTTGGACATCACCATTTGCATCATCAATGTCTGGACCTTCTTCCCCTGTTATGTGATAGGATGATTGTGTCAAGTTTGAATCTTCCACCTCGTTTCTCATGAAGACTGTGATGGCTTTATCTTCCTCCTTCTTGGTTTCTCCATGAAATTGGTTGGTGACAATAATTGTGCTTCTTTTCACCTTCAAAGAACCATTAGTGGTGATCGACAATACAGCCTTTCTCTTCATACGTGATGGGAAGGCACTATGAATATCCTTGTCGTCAATTATATCACCAGAATCTTGATTTTCATGCTCTAGCAACCTCCTTTCAGATAATGGCTTTCTTTTGGTTCCCAAGCGATGAAATACAGAGGTATTTGAGGTGGTGGCGTACTCATCCACTTGTTTAGAGGATTCTCTCTCGCCCTTGCAGCCCAATCTTTCAAATGCAGAGACACGAGGTGTCAATCTCCCAATGCGTTCAAACACTGAAGTCCGTCGTGGTATTTTACCCCCCTTAGCTTCCTCTGTCTTTTCTGTAGAGGTGTAATGGGATGAAGTAACTTCTTTCCCCTTCTTAGACGAAATTCGAAGAGGCTCTGGCAAGCTGAATCCTAACCCAAACTTAGGAGTTGCGACTTGATATCCTTGCTTTCTTAACTTCATTTGAGACTTTGTAAGCCCGTGTATCTTTTCACCAGTGACTTTATCCCTGAGTTCTCCTAACTTCACTGGATTTGAGAAATCATAGCCTGATTTTTCAAACAATGTGAAGACCTTTTGATCAAAGTTCCCTTTTATCTTACCAACTTGATATAGCCTTTGGAGGGCTCCAAAGCGACACACGGGATTTGCGCGACTGGGACAGTCATTTTCTCCTTCAAATCTTGGAGGTTTATGTGACTAAGTTCCTTCCTCGGTGGCTGGACTTGTTGAGTGCATTCCTCTAGTGGTGATTGTCCCTTTTTTCGACGTTCACGTGGAATATATCGAAAAATTGGTTGCTCATCATCCATATTAGTCTGCACGTCTCCTTTAGATGGTGAAAGCTTGATGGAAACCTCTTCCGTCCTCTTCTTAGACATCTTGATAGCAGCCCATTGAACTTTACTATCTTCGAAATCAATTGAGTCGGCTTCTTCATATTTTTCCATATTTGATCTTCTAGAATCTAAGTAGAATTTTGCATCTGCAAAATATGACTCTGTCTTAGTGAAAGGATTGAGGTCTGCATCAATTTTGACGACTTCACCATCTTTCATGTACTTCATGCATTGATGCAAAGTAGATGGTACCACTCCATTTTCATGAACCCAAGGACGTCCGAGCAACAAGTTGTATGATATTTTGGCGTCTATGACATGAATCAAAGTGTTTGATTTCACATCGCCAATAGACAATCCTACACGAATCTTCCCTATGGATCGTTGTCCTCCTTGATTGAAACCTTGAATCGTTAGGTTACTTTTGGACAATTCATCAATAGAGATACCAAGTTTTTTCAGAACAACTTTTGGCATGATATTGACTGCCGAACCACCATCGATTAGTATGCGATTAAGATGTTGCTCTCGAATAGACCCTACAACAAACAAGGGTCTATTATGTAGCTTAGACCCTAACAACAAGTCATCATCTGTGAAGGATATTGTAGCACAACATGAGGCAACTTTTTCATCACTTTGATGTTCTTGTGTTATTGTTGGATTATGCTCACCTTCGTTTCCCTTTGTTTCGTCTGTGCTGGAAATAACATGTGTTGCACCAATTTGACTACCACAAAAGAATTTTTTAGGAAAGAATTCATCCAATGTAATGGGCCTTCGAACCTTCTGCAATGAAGGACCATTGATCTTTCGAATAGTACAAGGCTTGAAACTTTTTAATGGTTGTAGTTTATCCACATCGCTCCTTGTCGCTTTTGTCTTAGGAAGTCGTATCCTAAGAACTACTTGATGTCTCCGCTTCTTACGAGTAACCAAAGTCCAACCATCAACTTCATTTTCCTTGTGGTTGTCTATCTCTAGTGAACCCTCAACAGTTTTCCTTGGAACATCAACTTTAACAGGCGCTAAACTTCCAAATTGCAAAAAGGTGGCGTTTGGAATAGATGGTGACCTTGAGCACTTCTTTTGATTTGGTGCTACACTAGCATGATTTGCCTCCGCTGTTTCATCTTGGTCAATAATGATTTTTCCTTCACTTACCAACATCATGATTTTCTCCTTCAAGATAAAACATTTACTTGTCGGGTAGCCAAGGACGCGATGAAACTTGCAATATCTAGGATCACCAACCTTATTGATCTCTTCAGGCCTCTTAGACTCAGGAAGATCAATAACCTTCTTAGCCAGTAATTCCTCAAGAATCATAGGTACATCTGAATCTGGAAATGGGTAGACCTTTGCCTCTAACTCCCTCAAGGTTGGGCGTCGCCTCTCCTCCCTTGGATATTGACTTGGGGCTTCTTCCTCTTTTAGTTTACTCTTGGTGGTGACCTTTACAGAAGTTGCTTTCACCGCCATAGATTCCTTAGTCTGGATCTTTGAGGTCATACCTTTCTTGAACTCCTTCTTTTCCTTCGTCAAATCAGCAAAAGGAGATGTCTTCCCATGACTTTCGATGCTCAACTCCATGTCATGCGCTCGTGTAGCAAGTTCTTCAAAAGTTCGCGGCTTGATTCCCTGTAGTATATATAGAAGTCCCCAATGCATACCCTGAATGCACATTTCCACAGCAGATATTTCAGAAAGACGATCTTTGCAGTCTAGGCTCAACGATCTCCAACGATTGATGTAATCCACCACAGGCTCGTCCTTTCTTTGCTTAGTGCCAGTCAACTCTATCATGCTTACGGTTTGGCGAGTACTATAGAAACGATTGAGAAATTCCTTCTCAAGTTGCTCCCAACTATCAATGGACTCATGTTCCAGGTCAATATACCAGTCGAAGGCATTCCCTTTCAGCGAACGAACAAATTATTTTACCAAAAGATCGCCATGTGTTCCAGCATTGCTACAAGTTTCAACAAAGTGGGCAATATGCTGCCTTGAGTTCCCTTTGCCATCAAAATGTTGTAACTTTGGTGGTTGATAATTTGCTGGCATTGATAGACAATCAATCCGTCTTGTATGGCTTGGAGTAATACAAGGAACTTTGTGGTGTTCCGCCATATTGAGCCCTGATAGTGTTCGTTATCATGTCTTGCAACTGTTGGACAGATAGTGCAGCAACTGAAGCAGATTGTTTCTCCTTTTGAAACTTGGATTTTGCTAGAGATTCCTCAACGTCCTTGTTTCGTTGATCAAAACCATTTTGACAAGTGGGAACGTGACTTGACTCTCCAGGCGTAAAGGCCTCCAACTTGTTCATAAGTTGAGCAATATGAAGATTTTGTCATCAACGGATTTCTTCAAGGCCTCAATGGTTTGCTCCATCATCGCAAACTTCTCGTCTATGTCAGTTGAGTCAGCCATCAAAGCATTGACATTCATTGAAGTTGGAGAATCCATTGAATCTTCCGAATCACCAAAGTTGGAGCCAATTTTAGAAGATTCTCCGAAGAATACAGACGCAAGATTTCCCCTAGGTGTTGCACTTACGACCATCGTATGAGAGTTGTTGCTTTTCATCGCCTCCAAAGAAGTGAAGTATTCCGATCCATCTAGCCCACTGTTTTTGAACTTATGCCGAGTAATAGGGCCAACATGACTGAGACCAGTAGACACGGCATCAGTAGACTCCTTGTTGGACAAATCACAACTCTTTCTGAATGTCATTGCAGTAGTAGCCTCTGTAGTTTCTGAATTGTAAGAGAAAGAGATGAAGAGCAGAATTGGTCCCACTGGGCGTGCCAAATTTGTTCGCAACAAATTTTCGTAAGCGCGGAAAATTAACTGCAAGCAAAATAAATAAAAGAAAAATGTGATTTTTATTAACAAATCGTTGTGAGTACAACTCCATTGTTCTCTTGATTCTCTCTCCTAAGCTTCTCCGCGATTCGAGGGCCTTCAGTAGCGTATTTCCCGAATTGTTGGATGATGTAGACCTCCTTGAGATGTTGTTGATCTCCAAGACGTCGGAAAGCGCTTCGTCGTTGTAGGTCGATCTCCGGAAAGAACTCCGTTGATCACTCCTTCGAAGAACTATCGATGTTAATGTTGTAGCTTTCTCCAATTTGCTGAATGCTTGTTGAAGAGTTTTTTTTTCTCTGGATCCCCTTGAATGTCATGTTCATCCCCTATTTATAGTTGTAGGGGGTGGACAAGGTTGCATATGATTGGCCAAAGGATGTCATTTTGACACTTGGCGTGCTGTAATTGGTTCTTGCACTTGACTGGGACTAACACCTCATTTGGACATGTGGCGTCACCTTGTTGGTTTCGGATGCTCAGTCACCGTGACACGTGGCATGAGTTTGGGCTTCAAGGTGAAATGGACCTTGGATTTCAACTTTAATAAAATGAACTCATTTATTTGTAAAGCCCAAATTAATCATTCAGCCCAAATGAACATGGATTTAATTCAAAATTTGTATGAATTTGATCCAATTACAATTTATGTGTCTACAGGCAGTCAATTAAATAGTAATAAATAAATAAATAAAAATAAATAAAAAATAGTAATATTTACCTTGCACTCAAACAAATATGGATCAGTCATATTCACAAAGTCTTGATGATTGAATTTTCCACTCAAATACATTTTTCTTTCCTCTTCATTCTTGCTAATGAAGACATTAAAAGCTTCTCTTTTCTCCACATCAAGAGGTTTGTACAAATCCACTTTCAATTTGTTCTTCTTTGCATCTTTTACCTTGGCCAACCTTCTTTTTAATGCAGGAGTGTAAGGAGATTTTCTTGCATAGCTCGGATATATAGTCCTCTTTGTTGACAAGGATCTTACTTCATTCAAAAGGATTTCATACTTATCACAATAAGTCTCACATTTGCAACAACATTCAACATTGGAGGCATTCACATTTGTTATTTTTATGACACGAGGAGTATCCTCCCACCTACCAAGATCAGCTTGATATGAGTCACCTTTTTCTACGTCACCAAAAGATCTATATGTATCAAAAGCAATCTGATCATCACCGCCCCTCTCAACACCATAATCTCTCACAACACTATTTTCTCCACCTGCTATACCAAGACCCTCTTCACCAATAGTTATATTCAGCTTCATAGTTCTTACAAGTGCCAATTCCTCTTTTAAATAAACATCAATTTTTGGATCAGAACTATCTTAATAGGGCTCAATATCTTGAACAAAAATTTATTCTTTCTCTATGTTTGTTGGAAAAAGAATATGCAAATATCAAGGGACCTGATAGAGTTACTCCTGAAAAGTCTTAGTAGTTTCGATAGTGAGTTGTATCTCAAGTCCCAACATTGTAAGATTCATTCCTTTGCTATAAAAGAATATAGATCATTTCATTCACATTATGAGTTTATTGAGTTCATGGCTAGAGTTAGGTTTGAAGATTTATTTGAAGTCTATATCTACTGGCTAGAGCTAGATTGTGTAGTGGGCAATAGAGTTATTGCTTAGTTTTATTTTATAAAATAATTGTTACAAATGGGAGGGATCATTTCTGTAATTTCTAGGTTGCAAGACCTTGTAATCTGAATCCTGACTCTTTGAATAATACAGTTGTTAGTGAAATCCTGATAGACATATTGTGAATTTTCCGCCATATTGAGCAAGGAGTTTTCCATATAAACATCATTGTCCTTTGCTTTAAGTATTACTGTTTTTGTTGTTCATAATATTGTCAAGGGACCTGGATCCCCTTACTTGTGGTGGACTCATACAAGTCATCACAACGCCTTTACCTTCTCAAGGTAGAAGCGTGATAATTATGCACTATCCTCTTTACACTTTATTTATTGAATTATAATGAGTATATTATTATTGTTTGATTGAGTTTAAGTAGGGTTATAAAAGAACTTTGAAGAACAAGTTTCAGAAATCGCATTTCAAATTACAATTGAATTCTCCCTACACTAACACATCTAATCTTTACATTCACCTACTATAGTCCCACCCACCCGTCCTTTATCCCTATGTAAATAACCCGAGAAAATAAACTATTAAAATTTCACTTATTTTTTTAAAAAATATATTTTTATTCGCACTGAAGACACCTTATACCTCATTCACACCAAAACCCCAAAAATATTTACACCATAAATACCCAAACAGATTGTCATTAAAATTGGTCCATTGAATGTGGCTTGCAGCCTGTCTTGGCCCCTCTTCCCCACACATTTTCTTTTTTGTTTTTTTCCTTATGGGAAAATTACATTTCTGAGTCAATCAAATAAAATTATAATAATATCTATTATTTACCGATTTATTTATACTTCTTCTTTTTTTTTTTTTTTTACAAATCCCAAAATGAGGATAGCAGTTTAGAGAAAGTAGAATTAATGATGATACGTTGATCGAGTCAATATGGATAATTAATTCACGAGACGATGATCGTCAGGTTGGCAAGCAAGTGTTGAAAAAATATGCATTAAATAGTACGATAGACAATATCATGAAAAAAAAAATAAGTCACAATTATATTTAGGGGTAATTTCAGAGACGTTCCTCCAGGTTTCGCTCTATAACACTCACATCTTCTGTGGTTTACAAAATTACATTTATCTTCCTTATTTCCATTTACTTGTAACCATTCTTTAAAGTATTCAAAATAAATATAAATTAATTTTGATTTGATAATTTAACCTTTTTTTATATTAATTTCTTCATATTAATAAATATTATATAAAAAACAACTTAGTTAACAAATACTTTAAAAATAAATCAGCACAAATACGTGTTTTTTTATCCAACAAAGATCAAAGTCTTCATTCAAGCTGACTCACCATTTTCACCAAATATTAACTATTCATCTCTATTTCACCTTTACCAATTCACGTAGATATTTTCCCCACAATAACCCATCATTTTCCGGCAACAATTTCTTCTAATAGAAGATAAAAATGAACTCCCAAGAGAGAAATTCGATAAGAACGATAAGATTTTATTCTAGTAAAACATTTCCATGAGCAAAGAAGAAACATGATCCAACGAATAGAAATAAATCATTGAAAATTATATCTAAATTTTCATAGATAAGGGTAAAATTGTCAAATCTAAATTAATTTATATTATTTAAAATAGGTTTAAAGAATGGTTACAAGAAAATGAAAATAAGGGAGGTAGACGTAATATCGTAAACCACAGGGGAGGTGAGTGTTATATAGCGAACCCTGAAGGGAGGTCTCTGAAATTATCCCTTATATTTAAAATAAAAGCATATTGTAAAGTTTAGTAGGACGATGATTGTGAATATATGATCTCAAGTATTTTTAATTAGAGATTTTGAATTTGAGTTATTAGATAAGAATACCCTATTAGGAATCATTTCTCTTTTAAATAAGACTTATGCGACATGAATTTTGAATTAATTTGCGCTCTAATGCAAATATCAGAACGAGAAATCCAAAGAAAATAGCACTCTTAAGAGATCGTTTGGTAGGGTAAGAGATAGTACTCTCGGGATAAAATGTAAAATATCCGGCCCATGGTTGGTTAAAGGTATTAGTTAATTCCGACTATATGTAATACAATAATGATAAAATATGTTATCTCATATATATAGTGAGATAGCGAATCTCATTGGATATCTGAATCCATAGAATAACTTTATCTATTCCATCTCCACGACACAAAGCCAAATTAATCCAAATTTCAATATGAATATAAAATGCTAAATGAAAATCCAAAGAAAATAGTACTTGAGGAGAAGAGTGAGATTTAGGTCGTCTAATACTTTGGAAAGAGGTTTTTTTTTTTTTTAAACAACAATGAAGATTCTATTTCAAAGCAAAAGGATACAGAGGAGGACCAACCTTACGTCATACAAGAGTAGCTAGAATGGTAAGCCATTCTTACAATTTTAGCTTCCAAAAATAAAGCAAAAGAGGAAGATTGTTCCTAGTACAATTAGGCTTCCAAAAAAGTCTAGGATAGAATACCTAGTACATTAAAGAAAAGCTCAACCAGGGTCGAAGATAAAAGTGTTTTTCCTTAATATGATTCTAAAGTTTGGACGAGCTTCTTCATGGAAATAGTTAATTATAATGGTGTAACAACAAATTTTACAAGTGAAGTATGGAAGATCATGTAACCTTATCTTTACTTTGTGAAAGTATTAAGAGATTGTTTTCGATAGATCCTCGACTGAAGAGAAACATATAGATAAGACAGTAATAAAATCCATTTGATGATGAAAAAGTCAATTCTTGAACGCTCATGTAGCCATCATTTTCCCTATTTCTATTCCAACTTTCACTACGTCCAATCCAAACTTGAGTATATCAATTATGCCAATGGATGGTGGTGGTGGTGGTGATGGTGTTGATGATGATGATGACGACAATGACGATTCTTGAACTAAGAATATTTTATCTCCAAATTCACATGAAAACTTCAAAGTCCCAAAACTTTCATTCGGATTTGAATCATTCCTACGCACTGAAAAATTACACTCCCCTTTATAAAAAGGTTTAAGAGTGAGGTTTAACTCGCCAACATACTTGTCATCTAAGAAACTCCTTTTGCAAAACAACTCAATAACAACATCTACATCCTCTCGTTTGATATCTTCCTCGGGCACGAAGAAACAAAACCTAGTATTCCACTCAGGATTCGTCTTGTTCACAAGATCAACTTCCGTGTACTTGCTCATTCCTGCTATTGAAACCTTCGCGTAAACTTTCATTTCCCCAAAGTTTCTAACATCTATAAGGTCTCTAGCAGAATGGACAGTAAAATACAAGTACCTTATTGCCTCCATATTATTATAACTTTCGATAAATAAAAAAAAACAATTTTTTAGATATTGCATGAAAGAATATCAATTTATAGAGCGAGCTAGCCTTGCTTACAAATCCAAAGATAGTCTAATTAAGGACCACAAGCATTTTTTCATGTATTATTTGTAGTTACCTTATAGAAGATAACTGGAAAGTTAAATCAAACATTAAGAAATATCAAGTTGCTTCAAGAGTTCAAATTTGAATTTTTCAAATATAGTTAAGTAATTGTTGGATATAATCGAAGTTAAATATAATATATTTGTGGAGAGGGGGAAATTTGTTATCAGTACTTGAGAAAATGGATTAAAAAAGAAAGGTGAAAATGACTTTTTCATGTTGAATTATTTGATATCTACTCTAAATAAGCATGTAGCATTAGGTGTTCGATCAAATACGAGTTTGGAACCTAAATAAAACCCCCCCCCCCCCCCAAAAAAAAAAAAAATCAAAATAAGCCACTATTTTAGAAAGTAACTAAAATAGGCTTAGTAGAAGAAAAAAATCACTTTATCCAATATTCCAAACGTTTTTCGTTAGTCCATAACGGATATATTTTAATATATAACGGAACTATTTCTTACACTTTATAAAATGTACGTTTTTCTTACACTTTGTAAAGTGAAACTTTTTCTTACACTTTATAAAGTGGAAGAAAAACTTACATTTTACAAAGAGAAATATTTTTCAAGTTTTGCTCTCTTTATGATGTTTTTGTAGTGTTTGTCATACAATTATATTGATTTGACATATCATAAAAATAAAAAAATTATTACACTATGTATTTTTATTTTTTTAATTCTGAAAGCTCATCCAAGCTCTATTTAAGGACATTCAAACATAGCACATTTAACATCTTTAATCTTCTATTATTCTTCATTTCAATCACAAATAATGTCTTCTAAACCAAAAGTTAGAGTTTCGATTTATTGGGATGACGAAATTATACATGATGGAAATACCGTTTATTATAATTTTCCTCTCAAACACAATGCTAAATACTCAATTAATATCCGATATCATATTTTTTTCCATCAATTTATAAAAGAATGGGGGTATAAATAGTATTACTATGATTATACTCGAAAAATACCTACTTTGTTATAAACATATTTGTATTATAGTGAATGTCTAATTATGTGAAGTCCTTTTAAGATATGGTTAGGAATCCTACTTGGGGACCAATTTAAGTTTCCCCTATAATTAAATAAAGGGGTTTTCCTTCATTGTAAATAAGATGTGTGAATCCTGAATATACTTCAACATGAATAAGAAGTCTCCCTATTTTATTCTTCTTCTAAGTTCATATAATTTCATAACACGCTATCAACACGATGCTCTAACCAATTGAGTTTGAGTTAATATGTCCGATTAAGGTTAGCAGGAATTTTATAAAGGTTAGCAATATATGATATATGATAAATAGTAATCATCTGGTCTTTGGTTTGCTGGTACTTGTCTTTAGTTATCATGGCTTTATTTTTAGTTTGTGTTTATCTGCAAGTGTTTGTTGTCCATCCACGTGTGTTGCAAGTTGTTGTATTGATTCATTAGCTTGAAAATGATCAGTATTCTCCCTTAATTAATCCCTTGAAGTTTGATAGTTTTCAAATGTGTCTCTGTATGATATAATTTAGTGGGATTATATGTTGAATTATACTCTCTTGAGTTCGTTCATATCATTTTTTTAATAAATCGTTTTACTCCTTATTTTTTATCTCAAGTTTGTTTATATATTAACTCTTTTCCTTTTCTTTTTGTTTGCATGTGAAAACTCTTTTTGAGTCACTATGGACTCTTTCTCCTCTCCTTTGCACTTTAAATTGAGCCATAGGCTCAATACATCCTATCGAGTTTGACCTCATCATTCAAAGGAATTGAATGCTGAGGCAGGTCCCAAAAGCACCCAAAAATGATTGTATACGAGATGTATACAATATATAAATTCAGTACACATAGATATACAGGTCGAAAAATGTGAAATTATAAGTCTGAGGCGAAATACAGGTGTTCGGAAGCCAGAAATACATAGAAAGAGCTGGTATAAGCGCTGATATACACTGATATATAGCCAATGTATACAAATATGGAATTGGGTTAAAACCCAAAAATCTGCAGCGAAATTGGCCCAAGAAGGGGCCCAATATCATTATCTCTTTCACTCTCTTAATTGTTTTGAATAAAAATAACACCCCATACACATTTAAGATGATATATATCAAGTGATAAACATACTTTTTAAAAATAAACTACTTATAGCAGATTATTATCGAGTTATAGCATATCAATTAAAAATATATTAATTAAAAATAAATTATAAGTAATTATTTAAATAATAACAATTAATATGTTTAAATATTTACTTTTATTTTTTCAGTCACCTTTTTAAAACCAAATTCTTTAAATTTTTATTGATTAATTATATAGTTACCTTTTACAGTTTTTAAAATAAATAATAAATTATTATTAATTAAATTTCACATTATATAGTTACCTTTTTAAAAATAAAAACTAAATAATAGGAATTTGATTTTAATTAAATCCCTACTTTACCGTTGCGCAATAACTATCCACCACCATCTCATCCAATAAACGACATCTTCCCCAATACACGCCATCTTCCCCAACACGCCTAAATCTTCATCTCCCCCAAATCCCCTAACTGATCACCATTGCTATTACCCTTCATACATCAATCCTCAAACACGCCTCACTCATCATCTCTTCCATCATGTTTGATCTCACTCAATAAAAGCCCAAGTTATTAAAAAAAAGAAGATCAATTCAAATTAAAAATTAAAAAAAACTAAAAAAATTTGGTTTATTTTTTGAAAGAAAAACTATTTTTTCTTAGTTAGTTTCGTCAGTTGTCATTGTTCTTTTTAATTAAAAATACCTTATTTTAATTTATTAAAAAATTATTCTATTTTAATTAGTTACCTATATTTTAGGCGTTACTATAACTATTTCCGTAAATCAAAATTTAAAAGTAAAAACATTAACATGTCTTTGTTTTTATTTTATTTTTTTGCAAATTTATTTCTTTGTAATTTTTACTTTTAAAAAAATACCGTTTTTTAAAAACATATGAAGTTTGTTATTTTGCTTTTCAAAATAACTGTTTTATTTTTAAAAATATTATTTATATAATATAACTACAAATAATTTATTTTAGTTATATAGAAAATTGAAAATATGATGTTGATTTGGATTTTAAATAAGTACAATATTAATAAAATAGAAAGAAAAAAGAAAAAAGATATATATTTATGTTTTAGTTGCAATAAATATGGAGTATTTTTGTATTATAGTATAAAAACGTGATGTTAAAACTGTTTTAAATTAACAATGGATAATTTTTAATTATTTAATTATTTATTATTGATTATTCATTGCTTAAAATTTTGAAAATTTGTTGTGTTGACATAAGTAATATTTTATTCTCCTTTTATATATAGATAGAAGATTATTATTATTATTATTATTATTATTATTATTATTATTATTATATATTTTGTAGTGGTTTACTTCAGCAAGATAGGAATATTGCTCCAAGTTTGGACTAGATAATTATTATGGTCAGTCCTCACAGTTTGAAACGACGAACAATGTTGGGACATTCTCAAATTTTCATGTCTCACTATTTTTTATGCAAATGATTATCAGTATGTCCAACACTTAATTTTTTATTTATGTTAATTGCATGTGATAAATATTTATATATTTTTAACATATATAGGGAAAATATCTCAATTGTATGACAAGCATGACAAAAACTTCATGAAGAGAGCAAAACGTGAAAATATTCTTTTTTGTAAAGTGTAAGTTTTTCTTCCACTTTATAAACTGTAAGAAAAAGTTTCACTTTACAAAGTGTAAAAAAAACTTCCATTTTATAAAGTATAAGAAATAGTTTCATTATATACTAAAATATAAACATTATAAGACTAACGAAAACGTTTGAAATATTGGACAAAGTGAATTTTTTTCTTCACTAAGCCTATTTTAGTTACTTTCTAAAATAGTGACTTTTTTTTTTTTTTTTTGTGGCTTATTTAGGTTCCGAACTCTACTTTGACTAAGTTATATATTATGGTGTAGGGACTATTTTGTATGTATCTTTGACCAGATTATCGACTAGTTTCAATCAATTATTATTAAAATATTTGATAACTTTCATCATCAAGATCTAGATAATATTTTTATAAAAAATAGGGGGAATGACCGAGAAACCCTCATACTTGGCTCTGTTTGTTACTTAGACCCTTCTACTCACGATTTTGTCAATCGAACACTTATTTAAACACGTTATTTTAATACCCTTTGACTGTTGACTAATCTTATGTGGCGTTTATTTGCTGAATAGGATGAAATATGTGGTTACACGCGTTTAAAAGCAAGTGAATACAAAAAAATTAATTCAAAAAATTATATAATAGAAAAAAATCCCCTTCTTGACTTCTTTCCCCATTCCTTTACTGTTCTTCTTCTTCCTCATAAGTTATCACTGCCCGCTCCTCTCTCCCCCACTTCATTTATCTTTCTCCAATCGTCATCCTTTTTCTATGATACTTGTTTTTTTTCCATTCGAGATTTATAGAAGAAAAAAAGGGAGAAGAAACAAATAAGAGAAAACAAGATTGAAATGACAAATAGATGAAAAGGTTAAGAAGAGAGAAAAATGAAACTCTTGATTGAAAGATTTCACTTTTAATTTTGATGGATCTTTCGGTCAAACAACTCGTCGGCGTTGATTTCTTGACAGTGATTGCATCAACGGTGGCTATCCATGAATGAAGTGGCCGGAGAGATATTTTTTCCGGTGAAACAATTTTAAAAGACTGATTTTGTCGATGAATATGAGATTTTCTTTTTTTAAAAAAAAAATAAAATTGTAATGATAAAAATGATATGGCAATTTTTGTGTATCTGACAATTTTTATCTAATGTGGATAATGATGTGTCATCCATATCAGCGCGATTGAAAGACACTTATGCTCAAAAGGGTTTAAAATAACATGTTTTGATAACTTTAAGTGTTCGGTTGGCAAAGTCGTGAGTAGAAGGGTCTAGGTGACGAACGGAGCCAAGTACGAGGGTCTCTCAGGTCATTCCGCCAAAAAAATATACATTTATGGTTAAGACAATATTCATACGTGTTTTTATAATCCCATGATCTCAATATTTTGTAGAGAAAATGATCAAATGAACTCCCGATCTATTACCAAATTTTCAACTACACATTTTTACTTTACTCCTGAACTATTTAAAATTGAAAGGCCAACCCATTGGTGCCCCCTCAAAGTTGGCACCAAGTTTCACTTAGACATCTTAACCGAACGATATTCATTTTAGACACTTTAGATAGAGTTCCGCTGTGTCATTTGACACTTTTTGCTGACATGTCATGATAGTGTAACACACTCATTAAGTGCGTGTCTGAGATTTATTTAGTCAATTTTTTATTTTATTATTTTTCTTCTTCCCCATTTTTCCAACCACCATTTTCTCAAGCTTGAACTTCTTTCATGGTGAAATAAATTCGATGATGCCACAAATGAAAAATCTAATTTCTAATGTGAGAGGTTTTCCCAAACTTAAATTTCTTTTCTTATTTATTGCCCTTCTTCCTCCTCGATTTAATTTGAGAAAAAAAGACTGAAATTTATAGAAAAAAAAAAACTTGAAAAATTGGAGATGAACATGAAAGGCTAAGAAAATGATATAATCCCTATTAAAAAAAAACTTAACAATGTGATGTGAAATAAACACGAACACATGTGTATTTTTAAAATTTCACTAGATCTTAGATTTTTCTTTTAGCAATAAAATATGTGCAACTACATTTAATTGTAAGAATTTGAATTACACAAATTTAATAAAATTATATTATAGAAAGATTAAACAATTTTAAGCAATAGAGATAGATAGAGTTTTGGGTATATAGCGGAAAAGATTAGGGGTGTATGCTTGTTGGAGAAGATGATGGGCGTGGGGGTTGGGGGAGATGCTTCTCCTAAGCAAATTTTTTACAAAGAAAATGTCATGTGTCATCAACTCATTGGTCTTTTTTTTTAATTTGAAAGTTTTATTGTTTAAGAATTATTTTGAACAAAATGTCAAATGTCTTCATTTATTTTGACACTTTACACCTCATCCGCGAGTGAAATTCACACACACATATCATATTGTTGTTGATTGTATTAAAAGTGTTAAAGTGACACAATTGAATCTTACATAAAGTGCTTAAAATGAACAAAGTCTAGTTGAGGTGTCTAAGTGAAATTTGGTGCCAATTTTAAGGGGCCACACCGATGGGTAGACCAAATTGAAATTATTACCTCCCTATATGCTTATGTGGCAAAGTGAGTGTATTTCATCTCTATGAGAGAGTGAAGATCAAAAATAAAAATATTAAAACTTTATTTTTAATATTCGTTTCATTTTTTTTAATTATCTCATCTCTTTTGTTCTTCTTCTTCTTCTTACCAACTTACTAGAGCATCCATGGTAGCCATCAAATTACACCATCACGATCTGGAAACACCATCAATTACAATATCTATTAACATACCATAATTCCTAAATAGAAATCTCTTTCCTACTCTACACACAATGAAAAATTATTGGGAAAAGGGTCAAAATTACCCCTCAACTTTTTTTTATGAGTTGACTTTACCCCTGCCGTTAAAAGCAAGTTATTTTTACTCATGTCGTCAATAAACTTAACAAATATACCCCTTCTTGGATTGAAAGTCCTAAATAATTAAAATTATCCGATTTTACATGAATTACCCAATTTTAACCCGATTCGATCCACTTAATAATATAACCCATTTATTTTATCCAAATCAACTTTGTTCCCCCCACCCCCACCCCCACCACCAAAGCCATCACTCTCTCCGAAATCTCCTTCACTACCACCGTCGAAACCACCATCAAATAATATACTATATCCTACCCACTTAATAATATAACCCATATATTTTATCCAAATCAACTTCCCCCCCCCCCCCTCCTCCCACCAAAGTTATCACCCTCTCCGAAATCTCCTTCATCACCACCGTCAAAACCACCATCAAATAATATACTATATCCTAACCAAGAACCTCCTTGATCTGTTTCTTTTGGTCCTCTGTCAATGACGCGGGAAAAGAAACCTCAAATTTAACATATAAATCACCCTTGTTGTTACCTACTATAATAAATCCAATCAGTGTTTTAAAAACGCTTTTGGGGCGAATCTCGGGGCGCGGCGTAAATAAAAGACGTAGATCCATAAGGCGTAAGTCCTACAATTTGAGGCGTAAGCTCCAAGCATAAAAACGTAAGTCCTGGGTGTAAAAACATATGCGGGGGCGTTTTTTATTTATTTTTTGTACTTTTTTGCTTTAAATCATATTTTTACTATTGGTGTAATGATATTCTCAAATAGTAATCATAATTTTTTTTCTTCATTAGTTGTTAATACTTATCTCAATTAAAAATCATAAATAATTGAAAGATTTACTTTTGCTTATTTTATTAGTAATAAAACTATAAAATTGAATATACACGACTACGCCGTAGATCCATGGGACTTACGCTCCGTGTCTTAAGGCTTACGCTCGCCCTATACTGTATAAAACGCCCCTCCTTTTAAAACACGGGATCCAATAATTGTCTAAATATTGTTATCTGCCTTCAAAGCAAATTTAAACGCCAAAACTTTATAAAGTAGTTACTAATTTTGTAGTTTTGCAACAAAGAGATCAAACATCACTATTTTGTATCTTCAAGCCTCAGTGATGGGGTACTCAAACACCACATCTTTTCCTGAAAGTTTCTGATAAACTGCAGAAAAAGTCCCCAGCTTGCTACTCTGTGTTATCCTTCTTGGGGTCCAAGTAGACCTTCAAGGTGGTAAAGGAGAATTCGGAGAGGGTGATGGCTTTGGTGGTGGGAAAAACAAAGTTGATTTGAATAAAAGAAATGAGATTATTAAGTGAGTTAGGTTGGGTTAAACTTGGATAATTAAGTAAAATCGAATAATTTTAATCGATTTGAGGCTTTCCATCCAAGGAGGGGTATATTTGTTAAGTTTATTGACGGCAGGGATAAAAATAACTTGCTATTAACGACAGGGGTAAAGTCAATCAATAAAACAAAGTTAAGGGGTATTTTTGATTTCCCAAAATCATTAAGTAAAATATTTTAGCCCCATTTCCAAAATTATCTATTAGCCATTAAAGCACCATTGAAATATCATTTTGAAGCTATTATAACAAATTTTTCAGTTAACAAAATTCATTCAAACAACTTAATAATGTAGGGGATCTCTTAAAAAATTCTCAAAATATCCTGATCATCGAAAAAAAATTTGACCAATAATTTATTTTTAGGTCATTCCTCTTATGAACCCTTGCTCTTGCAAAAATGATGCGGAGGGTTGTAATTCATCTAATAATCACCATATTTTTTTTCGCTTCTTAAGCTTTCTACTTGTGTCTCTATGGTAAGATGGAATTGAAGGATGGAAAAGGAAGAACAAGAAGAGGAATTGAAAGAAATAAAAGGAAAAAGGAAAAAGAAAAAAGAATAAAATAATCCGTCAAAAAGGACAAAAAAATAAAAAAATAAAAAATTACACGTGTCAAACGCGTGGATTACACTTATCAATATAAATGTAGTTATGACTTTTTAGGAAAGTAATAATTTCTATTTTAAATAATTCAAGAAAGTAATAGGACTCCGTAAAGTATAAGTGTGTAGTTGACGAGGGGCTCATTTGGCCATTTTCTTATATTTTGTATCACAAAGTAGATGCTAAATTTTTTTCATCCATTAGGAATAATCCAAATATACTTTGAAGTAAAAAAAGTGGTCTAAACCACTCTTTCTAAAAATAAATAATCAACTTGGTTGATTCTTATAGTATTTTTCTTGGTAATAATTGTGAATTTATCATTGATAGTCGTAATGTTTACGATTTTAAAAAGGGAAATGTGCACCCCTAGTATTACAACCACCTTCCTGGATGGTGTTGCAATCACCTAGGCCTCAAACAGAAAATCAAAAATCAAGTATATTTGGAATACTCAACAAACAAATGAGACGGGATCTCTAGTTAATTCCTAGGACACATACCACGTAGGAGATTGTTTACTGAAAAATCAAAGGGCGGCTATCTATTAAGAGTGGAACAATTTTATCTTTTTTTATCGATTTAACTTACATAAATTTTAAAACAACCATTAAGAGTCTTCATAGATAATAAAACCAAGGACAAAGTCTTATATGAATCCCTACTAGGTATAGCTATCCCTTTTCGTATTTTATTTCTCATTTTCTTTTACAAACTTGTTTAAAATTTCATCATCTATATGTTGTCAATCGTGACTAAAATTGAATTTCCTTCTATTATAAAGTTGTCTCGTTCATTATTATTTGTATGTATCAGACCATAATATATAGTGAATTTAATATTTTTATAAAATATTTTCCCACTTATTAAAGAAATTCCTTTCTTGACATTTTAAGATTAGTTTGTCCTGCTGTGCCAATTTGTTGTGAGATAGTTTCAAATATATACAATAATTACAATGAATATAATCATGCTTTTATTTACATAAGAAATAACTTGAAGTCATAAAAAATATACATTGACTATACATTAAAATACACTCAAAAAGCTGAATATAATTTACTTATACATGAGTCATACATTAATTACACATTATGATACACGCAAATAGTTAAATACACAACAAGTACATATACATATTTCGAATACTTCTATACCAACGCAAATAGTTAAATACACAACAAGTACATATACATATTTCGAATACTTCTATACCAAATCGTAACAAAGTAATACCCAATTTCCATAGTAAATTTGACCCAAATATCGACCCAAAATTATGTACTTGTAACATCTACTTCTCACTTTTTCGATAGACAAACAATGTTTCTTAGAGCTAAACCCCAACAATATAAAATCTCCCGCTTTTTCACCATTGAAGCAACAAAGCAAGCTTTCAATAATCAACAAGAATGTTTTCCCATAACTCAACAACTCTTATTCCTCTTGAAAAAATGCATTACAATCAAACAAGTACAACAAATCCATACCCAAATGTTAATTTACTCTGTAGACAAAGCCAACTTTTTGCTTTCAAGAATAATAGACCTCAAGAATTTCGACTATGCTACGCTTCTTTTTTCACATATTCATAGCCCCAATGAGTATGCATTTAACATTATGATAAGAGGGTTAACTACAACATGGCAAAAATTTGATCTTTCTTTAGAATTTTATCACAAAATGAAGTCTTTAGGTTTGAAAACTGATAATTTTACTTACCCTTTTGTGTTTATGTGTTGTGGGAATCTTTTAGCTGTGAAACTTGGTAGATTAGCTCATTGTGAGGTTGTGAAAAATGGGTTGTTTGTGGATTTTCATGTTGGTCATTCTTTGATTACTATGTATTCACGTTTTGGGAAAATGGGTTTTGCAAGGAAGGTGTTTGATGAAATTTCAATGAGAGATTTGGTTTCGTGGAATTCGATGATTTCGGGGTATGCTCAAACGGGTTGTTCGAGAGAGGCAGTGGGATTGTTTATGGAAATGAGGGTTGAGGGGTTTGAACCTGATGAGAGGAGTCTTGTGAGTGTTCTTGTGGCATGTGGGGATTTGGGAGATGTGAATTTGGGGAAGTGGGTGGAGGAGTATGTCGTGGGGAAGAGAATGGAGATGAATTCTTTTATTGGTTCAGCTCTGATCAACATGTATGGAAAGTGTGGAGATTTGGTTTCTGCTAGAAGGATCTTTGATGGCATGAAGAAGAAAGATGCCATCACTTGGAATGCAATGGTTTCAGGGTAAACACTTACTTCAACAGTTTAATATCCTTGGCTGTTTGCAGTCTATTTGCATTAAATAGTCAGTTTTTTTTTTAATTGAGATCATCATTTTACTATTCGGTCACAATGGGGAAAAAAGGCTCTATATAGGCGATACCGATAATGTTGGAAGTATGTTTTAATCATGTTAGTATACTTATCTTGGAGTTTTCGCCTATCTGAGATTTTTATGTCAATAGAAATATAGAGAACTTCTATTCTTCATTTGTATAATATTGGCTTGAGATGAGTTTAAAAGGAGGAACATGATAAGTGAGGATTTAATGAGGACCATGAGACCTAAAGTTCAAAGCTCAACAAAGGCAAACATACTAGGTGATTTCCCATCTGCGGAAGTCTTGGTGGACAAAGTTATCGGTATTGTGATGGTGCGAGGTAGAAAATACCCCATGGAATAATCATGGTGAACATTAGATAGCTCAAATACCAGTGTTATTAAAAAAAAAAAGAGGATTAATATTACCGCCACAACTTGCTTGGGACTAAGGCGTAGTTGTCCTTGTTTGTATCATTTTTGTATTTGTGCAAGGGGTACCCAAATCCAAATCTGGCTTGCAGTACTTTTTTCAATAAACTCTAAGTGAAATCTATGCTAGTTTCTCGTGGTTACTAAATCTATTGGTATCCATTATAGTTTTTTCAAATGAATGTGCATTTAGACAACCAAAAGAATAACTGTGTTTTGAAGCATAAAAAATATGAAGCCTGCTGTGATTTATGTCCAGTCGTGTTGAGGTTTTTCTGTTTCACTAGTACAGCCATTGTATGTTCTCCTATATTAGTCTCTTCTACGGATCTGAATTGTACTTATTACAGGTACGCACAAAATGGGTTGTCCGATGAAACAATCTCTTTGTTCAATGCCATGAAGGAGGCAGGAGTTAACCCAAATAATATCACACTGGTAAGTGTTCTCTCTGCATGTGCTTCAATTGGAGCCCTGGATGTCGGAAAAAGCATCGATGACTATGCATCAAGAAGAGGAATAAAGTATGATATATATGTAGCTACGGCCTTAATTGATATGTATGCAAAATCCGGCAAACTGGATGATGCGTATCAAATTTTTGATAGCATGCCTAGAAAAAATGAAGTCTCTTGGAATGCAATGATTTCTGCTCTTGCCTTTCACGGAAGAGCACAAGAAGCATTATCCCTATTTGAGCGCATGTCACTCGAGAGTAGTGATGCCCGCCCGGATGATGTCACGTTTGTTGGAGTACTCTCAGCATGTGTACATGCAGGGTTGGTTGATAAAGGGAAGTACATCTTTGATATAATGAACTCATCATTTGGATTGGTTCCAAAAGTTGAGCATTACTCTTGCATGGTTGACCTTTTGTCTCGTGCTGGTCGTGTATATGAGGCATGGGACTTCATTGAAAAGATGCCTCAAAAACCAGATGAAATTTTACTTGGTGCATTGCTTGGTGCCTGTCAAAAGCTCAAAAATATTGATGTTGGGGAACGAGTGATGCAGCTACTCCTTGAGATGGAACCGTCAAATTCGGGTAATTATATAATATCATCCAAGATATATGCAAACCTCCGAAGGTGGGATGATTCAGCTAGGATGAGACAATTAATGAGACAAAAAGGTGTGACTAAAATTCCAGGCTGTAGCTGGATTGAGATGGATTCTCAACTTGTTGAATTTCGTGCTGGTGATTCGTCACATCCAATCATAGATGGGATTCAACAAGCACTAGACTTGTTGTACGAGGAGATGACCATTGAAGGTTATGTTCCAAATGTGAATCTTGTGTAGAAAGGTGAGGATGAAGATAATTTATACCTTGCTATGTTTATCAGGTGGAATTGAATTTATGTATTAAAAGAAAAAACTACGAGAAAAGATAGGCATTGAACGCAGGAAAATCTGGCTCGTAAAAGTTCTGTTTAAGATTTTGACAACATGGTTAATGAGAAGAAAGCTCAGGTTTTTAGACTTTACGTCTTTAATGATTTGCTCTGGCTACTGGTACTACTTTTCACATGAAATGAAGTTAGTCTGCATTGCAGTAATGCAAGTTTTAGTTGGGTTTCATTCAGTAACAACAAAAGCTATAGTTATTTTCTCCACTTTCTAGGATGTCTAGGTGTATAGTTATGAACTTCGAACATTTTGCGAATTGCAATTGAATTTTTCAAAATTATGATAAGTTATTGGAAATTCCTAATAGCTTCTCTGTCTTAATTCAAAGGTTGTTGCGAGAGATAAACTAGCTTTGATGAAACAGAGTTTCTTTTCTATTAAATAAACTTCGATTTTCAAGCTTGGGTCACTCCTTTTAGATCTCTTGGCATGGTGAAATAGCTTATATCTTCTTTCAAGTGATATAGAATTACTTGTTATTCTCAATTCAACTAACTTAAGATATTTTACTATTTGCCTACAGTAGGTAACTTTGCAGCATGGATTGTTGGATAGGCCACCCGGTACCTCTATGATCGTTGTTAGGGCTTGAACTGAAATGCATGATCAGTTTGTTGGATTCAGTAATCGGCATACTTCCGTGTGAAGTCTGACTTGCCAGGTACATATATGGTCTAATACATATCTGTTTAGGGAAAAAGGACAAATATACCCCGAACTATCATAAATGTTATGCAGATACCCTCCATTATACTTTTGGGACATTGGTGCCCCTGCCGTCCAAAAACTAGCGCATATATACCCTACCCTTTATACTAATAGACATACACGAGTCATAATCTTATCCACCGATCCGACATTTTTAAATATCGGATCGACGGATAAGATTGTGTCATGTGTCACTATTTAGTGTTCCGTTAGAGTGAAGGGCATATATGCCCTAGTTTATGGACGGTAGGGACACCAATGTCCCAAAAGTATAGGTATGTGCATACCATTTTCAATAGTTCCGAGGTATATTTGTCCTTTTTCCCATCTGTTTATTATCTCAAGTACATGTTACCAAGTTGTCGCGACTCTTTAACTCTCTAATATTTCTGACTGACCTGTGGATGTAGGATCCTTTTGTGCTTGCTTTGACACCAAATGAGAAACTATAAATACAGGAACCAGAAATGGTAACTGGACAAATCAATTTCACAAAATGATCAAGCAAGAAGCAATTCAATCTCAGCCACGCTGAGTGCATAGTAAGATCCCTCTCTCAAAGTATACATATTTTGCTGGACAACACAGAAATTTGCTGCTCCTTGACGCGTTGCTTGATGTTCTTCTGTTGTAACTAAAGAGTGAAAGTTCAGCAAAGTGTAATTTTCTTGAGTAATTTTGTTATATTCATCAATAACCTTCTGCAATTCACCAGTAACCATATCGAAAGAGCTTTTCAAGTTACAATTAGAGCAATCATGATGTCTTACCTCGTTTGATTCTCCCATAGTCATAAAGCAAATGTTTGTTGTCGAAGCAAATGTGATTCCTTCTTTTTAGTTCCAGACAATTTTGTTTAATGTGACCAGGTTTTCCATAGTGATAGCATCAATCATTATTTCTATGATAGTCTCTGTTGAGGTTTTTGTCTTCTTTGTCAAAGTATTTGTCTGACTCCTCAATTTATGAGTGACATTTTCCTACTTTAGGATTCATCGATATTTTCCTCGATTTCAGGAGTTCTAGCAATGAACACTACAGGTGTCTTTTTGTCATCGTTATTGTATTTGTTGATATGATTTTGTTCATGGGCCATAAGATTTTCTCACAGTTCATCATAGGTCATTTGTTGCAAATCTCCATCTTCAAGAATAGCAGCTTTAGTTTCCCATAACTTGTAGTCCATTTGAGTATATCATTCCCAGAGATTTGAGCTCGCAAATGATTTTGCTAAATCTTGAGAACATTGTTTTCTACACTCTCGTCATCTGGCATTTTGAACAGTTCATATTAATTTACCAGTGAATTGATTCGTGCTTCTTTCACATTGCTGGTCACTTCATAAGTTACTTCAAGTTTGTCCCACTTTTTTTTTTTCTTTTCAGTTTCACAATTAGAGATTTTTTCGTATTCTACTCCGCTAACTGCACAGTACACCAAACTTATAGCTCTAGCATTAGTTTGAATTACCTCTTGTTTCTCCTTTGTGATATCGAAGGATTCCAGGTTAATTCGCTTGAAGGGAGATTCTTTTCCAGTGAGACCAGAAATTGGTTTGGTCTCTTCTTGATAACAACTGATTCTTGAAAGTGGTTTGATATAACGAACGATTATGAACCTGTCTTTCCAGTGAGATTAGTATTGTTCATTGAATTAAGGAGACCGGTTTAAAGAATGTCCAACGATACAATAGAATTTAAATAACAATCAAAATTAAAATTTTATTTACACTAACAATATAATACATGTAACAACCATCCAAACAAGATGTTTAGTTTTGCACCATGAAAAAATATTCCAAAAATTCAATTAATAAAAAGAATAGAGGGAGTATCACTGAAAATTTATTTATTGACTTTGACAAATGAAAATACAAAAAGCATGCCATTTTATTTAAAAATATAACATTAAAAAATGGAACCAAAATGAAAAAAAAGAAACCTCTTTTCTCAAAGATTTGATTCTATTTTTTTTTCCCACTTTATCAAATTCAAACATTCCTTTCACCAATGGCCATTCTTTTCTCCATCACTAATTGGGACCCTCCACACACTAAGAGCACTACTAATCAATCCATAATTGGAAGGTTTTGAGTTACAATAATGCACACATAATTGGAGGATTTTGCATGCATATAGTAAGCAATTTCTTTTTTTGGGCACATAGCATTTTCAGACTATTATATTCCTAGCTAAATAAAAGTGGACTCATTGACTATTATTTTCTTAATTAATTATTACTGTCCTGTTGATTTCTAGTGGAAGTCTCAATTATTATTATTTTTTTAAAAAAAAACAACAATCATTAAGAGTAGAAGATTGACTTTTTCTAGACAGGTAAAAAACTTAAAATATAAGTTACTTTTAAATAACCACAATCAATTGTGTGTGCCTAAAATAAAAATCCTTATTAGCCTAAATAAGAGACCTTTTTACTAGATCATACATAATAGATTAGGAATTACAAACTTGAAATAACTTTTAACTTCTCTTTAACGTTATATACTAGATTATTATTTTTTATGTTAAGTGAATTCAAAAGATTAAAATAAATCAAAAAAATATTTTATTTTGTTAGTACAATATAATTTTCAACGAAGGAAATTCAACTGAATTGTTTTCTCAATCATTACCTCCACTTGGCTCCACCTAGGGGAAAAGAATTTATTTTTTTTATATAAGGTTCAAGATTTAATATTTATAAAATAACTTTTTATCTATATACTTAATATATAATTTCTTAAATTGTTTTTTTTTTAAAAAAAAAAAAGAGTGTTCATTTTACAACCTATCCGTTATGCGAGGCTATGATTTGCTCCTGCCTATTACCTTTGCACAAGCACATGTACTTAATTATTTTACCTACCAAAACTTTAATAGATAAAGAAAAAAAATATCTAATCTTTTCTATTTTTATTGAAATTTAACTCTTTATTTTTTATGATTTTCGCTCATTTTATTGCCATGAAAATCCCTTAATTATTTTGTTTTTCAAAAGAATCCCTTTATTTTTGCTGATGTTAAATGGACCTACTAACTTAATTTCCTAGCCTATATATACTCACCTTGCCAACATCATTTGATAAGACTAAAATGTTTTTGGTCAATGAGGTTTGCATGAAGATGTAGAGAGTGAAGTTGCAGCCAAGGATGACTTGCCGGACCATAAATTGCAAGGATTTTCTAATTCCGGCAAGTTGTTCTTGGCTATAGTTTGCTCTCTTTTTCTCATGTCATCCTCGTTAGACCTATTTTTTTCCTATTCTCTACAAGAGTATTCAATTTTGAGGATCTTGAACATCTTAATTATGAGCACTGTCACTCTGTTTGAGGTCAGGCCATTTGGGCGATCCGCCCTTTTGGTTAGGTGACAGTCAGTGTGGAGTATATACTTTTTTCAATGCTTTTAATTTTTCTTTTAATGTATTCATGAAAAATATTTTTTCATAATAAATATTTTTTGCATAGAATGAGATATCTTACTTGAATAGAAGAAAATGATCTTTTAAAAAAATTTATATGTGAAAATTAAGATCTCTAACTCTCGTGTGAACTTCAAAAAAAATTGATAAGGAGCTAGAAAACTATTTTTCTCTCTTTTTTTTTTTTTTTTTTTTTGTGTGTGTGTGTTTGTTTGTAGTTAAGCATAAAATTTACTAAATAATATTTATGTATAATTAAGATTAACATTATAGAGTTGAAGGTGGGGGTAGGGTGTGAGAATGGTGGGCATTGGGGGCTAATACTAGGGGTGAGATGTCTCTGAAGCCGGAGTGGAGCTAGTAAAGGTCTGGGATTCATCTTCGATCAATTATTACACAGTTTATGTATGAATAATATATATATACGGTGTAATTTTTCATCATATAGTAATAGTGTAAATTTGTATATGATTAAAAAACTATTTAGATCTATTTTTTTATTATATATACATAAAAAATATATATATTAAAAGTTAACACATTCATTCATTTATGTATCCAACATGCATGCTAATTTTATTTTTTTATGAATCAAAACACGTAAAATCTAGTATTTTTGATAACAAATAACAATGAAACTTAAGATTCAAAACTTCTATCTACTTATAACATGTTATGTTTGAAGTATGATTATTTCATCTATAAATTTTGTTATTAAAAATAAGTTTTGTTATTAAAAATAAAACTTTATTTAAGATAACTTTGCGGCGAATGATTATGGTGTCATGTTTTTTACTTTTGGATAATTAATGAATTAGGAAAAAACACATCCTACAAACATATATATTATCAAACATGTTTGCCTTTATCATGAAAATATAAAAAGGCTAGTATACTAAAGTTTCCTCTTTTTGAACACAAGTTGATGTTTGTATTTTCTTCTACCTCTAGTGACCCACCTTTGATGTATATACAAGTTATTTCTTTTATTTTTTAATAGGTAATTTTTATTTATTTGGAAGCTCTTTATTTCTAATATAACAAATATTTTTTGTCCCTTAATCGGTAAAAGTAGTTTTTAAATTAATAATTTTTTAAAAATAGGTTAAGAGTTGATTCCTGGTGAAACACCATCACAATTTAAAAATGTTCTGAGTCCCTTCTCGGGTCTGGATCCACCGTATAGATATGTCCTTAATCTCTCTTGTATATGCCATAAGAGTGCTTTTAGCCTTCTAGCACCTTCATAATTTCCATCAGAACGTTATCATAAGTTTTTTGAACGTTATCATAAGTTTTTTCTAGATCGATGCACATCATATAAAGACGTCTCTTCCTTTATGTATATTGTTCAACCAGACTTCATATAAGATGAATGACTTCTGTAGTGTCTTGACATAAATTCAAACTAGTTCTGAGAAATAAACATGTTCCTCCTCACCTAAGCTCCTAACACCCCTCTCTCACACCTTTATAGTGTGGCTTAGTAGTTTGATATTCATATAATTGTTGTTATTCTGAATGCCACCCTTCACTTTAAGGAAACTGAAATTATCTATGAACTTTATCGCTAATCTGTAGCTAATTTTCTCATAGCTAATAAACAAATATGTCGATAATTCATTGCTAAATAGAATTAGCAATAAATATTGTTATTTAACTACATAATAATTTTTATAACAAATTCGATTTTTTTAGGGGGTCTTGTTCTTATAAAATAGCACTACAACAAAAACAACTTTTAGCGGCATTAAATATGGACACTATAATAAAGAGTGTTAAAGTCTTTACTGGCATTAGTTAAGTGTCATTAGAACCAATGTCGCTAAAGGCTTTATGGACATATACAAAGAGTGACAATTGCCGCTAAAAATATATATTTAGTGACAATTAAGAATTAATTGCCGCTAATGATCATTTTTGGTGTAGTGTAGAATTATCGTACTCCACTTTCATTCATCTAGCATGACTGTACTCCCTTAATATTTTCAATATGTATATACTTACAATATTCAAAATCGTAACGCCTCTTGAAATATTTCGAATCTCTTAACGCAATGTCTTTATTTCCTTCTTTAATTTGTTGGAGATCTTATGAAAGTATAACCACGACCTTCATCTAATAAGTGTATATCCTCCATAAATATTTTATCTTACATCCTCGTTCTTAATGCACTTCACTTGAATGTCTATTAATTACACCCAATTGATCATCGTTAATATTATCGTATATCATTAGCACTCTAATCTGTTTAGTGTAAGATAATGGCTAGAATTGGAGGATATCTCTTATTTCAACCAACAACAACAAAAAATCATGGTTATGCTTTATTACTAGATCTATTTATTATTTTATATTTTAGATTTCCTTTTATAAGTTCTGGCTTTTGGTCAAGGAAAAGAATTATTAAAAAATATAATACAAGAAGGTGAAAAGGCAAAGAAAGGTAAAATGAGTACTTCACTATAAGAGTTGAACAAGTACATACATGAGTTCTATGTCACATATACACATAATACAAATTGTTATGTAGAATGTCACGTAGGGCACATATATCTATCTGTTTAACTTTATATAAGTTTAAGTGTATATTTCTGCACATTCAAAGTTGGAGGACGTAAATGTAAATTGAGACCAAATTAAAGGATATATTTATGTATTATGTTCTTTAACTTGGACTCAATTTACACTTATGTCCGCCAACTTTGAATTTGCACAAGTAGGCACTTGAACTTTTATAAAGTTGAACAAATAGACACACATATCCTACATGTCAATTTGAGGCCTATGTGCATCATGGCACGTAGAACCCATGTGTCTAGTTGTTCAACTTTATACAAGTTCTAGTGTCTACTTGTCCACATCCGAAGTTCGAGGGTGTAAATGTGAATTGAGACCAAGTTAAATAACATATTTATGTATAATGTCATATAAAAATATATCCTCTATGAAACCGACTAAAAAGATTAAAACTAAAAATATAAATTAAAACAAATAAAATTGTACTAATATTATATACATATTCAAAATCTGATCATTATAGTTCATGTTTGTTTCATCAACTTTCAATGAATGCACTCAAAATTTATGCATGTACCAAAGTTGTTGGAATATCAGTTAGCTCACACAAAAAACATGCATCTACTTTGACCAGAAAGAATTATACACCTATAAAAGGGAAGTGTCCATATGACCCAATACATCCCATCTTTTCTCTAAATTACTTGTTTCTAGTTTTCAAAAGAAAGACAAAATAATTTTTCAGCAAAAAAACAAACATTTAAGCATTTTCAGCAAAATGAAATGCTATAGTTGGAAAGTTTAAACATTTCGGATGATAGTTCCAAAGTAAGAAATCTCGTTTGAATGTCTCTCGATCAACTTTTATATATATACATATATATATACATATATATATATATATATATATTCAAACGAGGTTTGTTACTTTGGAATATCTTTTGAAATTTCAAAAACTTTTCAACTATAGCATTATTTTTTGCGGAAAATTTGTTTTGACAAGATAAAGTCTGACCATTTGTTTTGATGAATGTACTTATGGATTTGCAAAAATCCAGTAACTTTAATCAGGTGTGAACTCATATATTTAGACGAGTTTGAAATATCATAGTTAATTTTATTAATTATATCTGGGATTTTTGATATTTTTTTTTCTTTTTTTTTTTAAAGATAAACTAAGGAAGTTTCTCATATTTGTGTATTCTTTGTGTTAGTTTTGTTCATTTGCTTTCCTTCATTATTACATTTTACTTAATTTTGATCTATACTTTCTGGAGCTATTCATGAGTTTTAAAAATGGAATTATTTGAAATTCAATGTTACAATTTTAAGAAATCAAGACACACATGATATTTATATTGATATGTGTGAATGAATGATCATTCTTTGTCAATTCTGCCAATTTAATTTTCTCATGTTTGAGATTTTGAAGTTGAGTTTGAAAGAAAAAAAAAAGGAGAGAAAAGATACTTCATTTCTTTCGTTTTATTTGAACCATGTTAACTTGTGTTGGGGAAGCACAGACAAAGCAACACGGAAGCGGAATAAATCTTTTTCCCCAAATTGTCAAGATAGCCGACAAGTCTCAACACACAACAGAAAATCAGCAGCAACAAGCACAAATAAATAGCAGCGTAATAAGTAAAAGACACACGATATACGTGGAAACCCCAAATCGGGGAGAAAACCACGGGACCGCTCAACAACGGTACCAAAACTTTCACTAATCACCAAGAACCAAGTGGGTACAACAACTTCTCCTCTCTAGTAAACACTAGAGGCAAATACAATCATCAAAGAGCAACCTTGGCACAACAACAAGCTACAAACTTCACCAAAGGTGAAAACACACCAAAAAAACGCAGGTATGAAGATGCTGCCAGAAAACTACCTTCCGGGCGTCAAAACCAGAAAACTGACCGTTTGATATGAAGAGGAGAATGTCACGAACAACATACTAAAATTTCAGGACGATCGGACTCCGTTTGACCTTCGATCCGGGCACAAAAACCAGCCTGCTGGGCAAAGGCTCGAAAATGAGCTCTCAATTTTCTTCTTCTTTTTCTCTGCAGTTTTTTTTTTTCACTGCCCAATCTCTCTCTATATATTTATTCTCTTCTCATCTTCTTTTCTTTAATTAGCCACATAGGCATAAATGGACTAACCAAAGAAAGACACAACAATTGGGCCAAAAGCATTGAACATACAGAGCCCAAGAAAGAGAGATAAAAAATATAAAGTGTTGTCCAATAAAAATTGGACTCATCCTCCATGTGGGAGGGATATTTCCCAACAAATCTCCCCCTCACTCATACATGGAGTGCTCAAACAAACCTGTCTTCTCTCGACATAGCACAAGCTTCTCTTTCGGCAAAGTTTTAGTCATCATATCCGAACAATTCTCACTTGTGTGAATCTTGATGAGCTCAAATGACTTGTCTTCTATAGCTTCTCGAATCCAATGATATCTCCTCTTAATGTGTTTGGTTCGAGAGTGGAAAGCGGCATTCTTAGCAAGGTGAATGGCGCTCTGAGAATCACAATGAAGAAGATAATTTCCTTGATCCAAACCAAGCTCCTCAAGGAAATTCCTCATCCATAACAACTCCTTGCCTGCCTCAACAGCTGCTATATACTCTGCCTCAGTAGTGGACAAAGCAACACACTTTTGCAATCTTGATTGCCATGAAACTGCAGCTCCTCCAAACGTCATCAAGTACCCCGAGGTGGACTTTGCAGTATCAACGTCACCGGACATATCTGAATCTGTAAACCCATCTAACATAGGATGCCCATTACCAAAACATAAACAAACTCTGGAGGTGCCTGTAAGATATCTGAGGATCCATTTTACCGCTGCCTAGTGCTCTTTACCCGGATTCGACATGTAACGGCTAACAACCCCAACAGAATAAGCAATATCCGGCCTCGTACATACCATGGCATACATCAAACTACCCACGGCTGAAGCATAAGGCACCTTCTTCATCTCTTGCTTATATTTCTCACTTGTGGGACAGTGGTACATACTCAACTTCATGTGGCCTGCAAGTGGAGAACTCACCGGTTTAGCCTTCCTCATGTTGAATCTGTCAAGCACTTTCTCAATGTACTTCTCCTGTGATAGCCAAAGCTTTTTGTTCTTTCTATCACGAGTGATCCTCATAGCTAGAATCTCTCTGGCGGGGCCTAAATCCTTCATTTCAAAGGACTTACTCAATGACTTCTTCAAGCTAGCAATCTTCTTGGTATCCTGACCAACAATCAACATATCATCTACATATAAAAGGAGAATGAGAAAATCACCTTCGGAGAAGTTCTTCACAAAGACGCAATGATCAGAATGTGTTTTGTGGAAGTCGTGATCAATCATAAAAGACTCAAATTTCTTGTACCACTGCCGAGGTGCTTGTTTCAAACCATACAAACTCTTCTTCAAACAACATACTAAGTTCTCCTTTCCCTTAACCTGAAAGCCTTCAGGTTGCTCCATGTAGATCTCCTCATCAAGGTCACCATGAAGAAATGCTGTTTTCACATCAAGCTGCTCAATCTCCAAGTCCATGCTAGCAGCTAAACCAAGTACAACTCGAATAGAGGACATCTTCACAACTGGAGAAAATATCTCATCAAAATCTATGCCCTTCTTCTGACTGAAACCCTTCACAACCAACCTTGCCTTGTACCTTGGTTGTGAGCTAGTGTCATCACACTTCAATCTGTATACCCACTTGTTCTTGAGTGCTCTCTTGCCCTTGGGCAACTCCATAAGCTCAAATGTGTGGTTCTCATGCAAGGATTTCATCTCATCTTGCATGGCATCGTACCACTTCTCCCGGTGCACATGTGACATAGCCTCATCATAAGTCTCTGGCTCTCCCCCATCAGTCACTAACACATATTCATCATCTGGAAATCTAGTGGAAGGTTTTCTCGCTCTGGTGGACTTTCTCAACTGAGGTGGCGGTGAAGGATCTGAATGTGGTTGTACCTCCTCTGTCTGTACTGGCACATCATCATTATCATCACCATTATGACCATCATCATCAAGGGTATCATCGGCATGATCGTGCATATCTCCCCCATGATCCTGAGGGACAACAACACGCGGAAGAGATGGTATCGGGTCAACTGTGATGCACGAAGAAGGATTTGTTTTCTTCTTCTCACAATCTTCAATGGTCTGATCTTCAAAGAACACAACATCTCTGCTTCTGACCACTTTCCTATCACGTGGATCCCATAATCTGTACCCAAACTCATCCTCTGAATATCCAAGGAAAATGCACTCCTTGGTCTTCTTATCAAGCTTGGATCTCTCATCTCTAGGAACATGAACAAATGCTCTGCAACCAAAGACTCTCAAATGCTTATAGGAGACATCTTTCCCGGTCCAAACTCTCTGAGGAACATCACCTTCAAGAGGAACTGAAGGAGAACGATTTATCAAGTACACTGCTGTGAACATTGCCTCTGCCCAAAAGGACTTTGGCAGCTTAGCATGAGATAGAATACATCGGATTCTCTCTTCGATGGTTCTGTTCATTCTCTCTGCAACTCCATTAAGCTGAGGTGTCTTCGGAACTGTTTTCTCAAGCTTGATACTCTGACTCTTGCAATAATTCTCAAAAGGACCCCTGTACTCTCCACCATTATTTGATCTGACACACTTGAGTTTCCTGCCGCTTTCTCTTTCAACTCTGACATGAAACTCCTTGAATGCATCAAGTACCTGGTCTTTACTTTTCAAAACAAAAGCCCACAATTTTCTAGAATAATCATCAATAAATGTTACAAAATATTGTGCACCACGGTGAGATTTAGCATCCATAGAACATACATCAGTGTGAACAAGATCTAAGGCATGCTTTCTTCTAAATGGGGGGCGTGAGCGAAATGCAACTCTATGTTGCTTTCCAGCTAAACAATCAACACAAGAGTGTAAAGGCATACCTGAAAAATTGGGAAGATAATCTTTCTTGGAAAGAATCTGCAAACCTTTTTCACCCATGTGCCCAAGTCTATTATGCCACAAGTCACTGGAGGCATCACCTGCAACATTGACATCTCCGTTGCATACTCTTGCTTGCATTACATAAAGTGATCTCTGTTTCTTGCCTCGAGCTACAATCAAACTGCCCTTGGAGAGCTTCCATTTTCCATCACAAAATTTGTTGGCATAACCCTGATCATCAAGCAAACCAGCTGAAATCAAACTCAATCTGATATCTGGGACGTGCCTCACATCCCTGAGCACCAGCCTGCAACCCGTGGAAGTCTCTAAACAAACAGAACCCGTACCGATGATCTTAGATGAACCATCATTTCCCATCCTCACATAACCAAAATCACCACTGGTGTAGGATGAAAAGTACTCCCTGTGTGAAGTAATATGATAAGAGGCACCAGAATCAATCACCCAGGTGCAATCATCACAAGCTATGTTCAATAATTCATGATCACTGATAATAAACAAATCATCATCACTAAATGCTAAAGCTGTAGTATTCTTTTCATCTGACTTTTGCTCGGAGTTCTCATTTTTCTCTTTTCTCTCCCTGGACATTTCCCTCTTTTTCTTTCTGCAAAATTTCTCGATGTGGCCTGGCTTTTGACAGTAATGGCAAGTGAACTCTCTTCTTCTTGAATTGGATCTCCCCTTCGACTTGTCTCTATTTTGAGGATTTTTGCTCTTGCTTCTCCCCCTGCTGGATTCTGGAATAACATTTGCTTCAACTTGGCTAGAGAAACCTGATTCTTTTCTTCTAGATTCCTCATTAAGAAGACTAGCTGTGACCATATCCATGGTCATCTTGCCATCCGGAGCAGAATTGCTAAGTGAAACTACCAAGGTATCCCAACTGTCGGGCAATGAGGAAAGTAACAACAAGGCTTGAAGTTCATCCTCCAATTTCATCTTCATTCCGGCTAGTTGGTTCACCACACCTTGAAACTCATTCATGTGCACTACAATACTATTACCATCCATGTATTGTAGTTTAACAAGTCTTCTGATCAAAGAGGCTTTTCCTATGGCATTATTCCTCTCGTACATGGTTTCAAGTTTCTTCCACATTTCAAAAGCATTAGTTTCATTAGCAACATGTTGCAACACACTCAACGAAACATATTGTCTGATGGAGGCAACAGCTTTCCGGTTCAAGCTAGTCCAATCTTTCTCAACAACACCTGTTGGACGATCTTTATATAAAATCGGATCAAGCAAGTCTTTAGAACACAAATAATCCTCTATGCGAATTTTCCATATAGAATAATTCGTAGAGTCCAAACTGACCATTCCCTGCACAACTACCTTGTCATCCATGGTTAGCAATACAATAACAACCAACCAAAAAATAACTAGGCTCTGATACCACTTTGTTGGGGAAGCACAGACAAAGCAACACGGAAGCGGAATATATCTTTTTCCCCAAATTGTCAAGATAGCCGACAAGTCTCAACACACAATAGAAAATCAGCAGCAACAAGCACAAATAAATAGCAGCGTAATAAGTAAAAGACACACGATATACGTGGAAACCCCAAATCGGGGAGAAAACCACGGGACCGCTCAACAACGGTACCAAAACTTTCACTAATCACCAAGAACCAAGTGGGTACAACAAGTTCTCCTCTCTAGTAAACACTAGAGGCAAATACAATCATCAAAGAGCAACCTTGGCACAATAACAAGCTACAAACTTCACCAAAGGTGAAAACACACCAAAAAAACGCAGGTATGAAGATGCTGCCAGAAAACTACCTTCCGGGCGTCAAAACCAGAAAACTGACCGTTTGATATGAAGAGGAGAATGTCACGAACAACATACTAAAATTTCAGGACGATCGGACTCCGTTTGACCTTCGATCCGGGCACAAAACCAGCCTGCTGGGCAAAGGCTCGAAAATGAGCTCTCAATTTTCTTTTTCTTTTTCTCTGCAGTTTTTTTTTTTCACTGCTCAATCTCTCTCTATATATTTATTCTCTTCTCATCTTCTTTTCTTTAATTAGCCACATAGGCATAAATGGACTAACCAAAGAAAGACACAACAATTGGGCCAAAAGCATTGAACATACAGAGCCCAAGAAAGAGAGATAAAAAATATAAAGTGTTGTCCAATAAAAATTGGACTCATCCTCCATGTGGGAGGGATATTTCTCAACAACTTGATACTATATTTAATAAATTTCTTAATTAGGCATGTTTTTACTAAACTAATATTATTAATAATACTTTGAAATTCTAAATTTGATTATTCCTTCTTTATATAGTTATTTAATACTAGAGCCTAGAGGTGATACAAGAAAGAAAAATAATAATAAAACTCTCCTATTTGAAATTGACGATGATGTGCTAGCCATCCTAACGAAGACATAAGTGAGATTCATTTTTTACATAATTTCTACAAAATAGTACATTAATTCGACAACTTATTGATTTGTAACAGTAAAAGGAGGCTAACAATTTTCTTTTAAAGATGATACAAAAACTTATAAATAAGTAACTTGCAATCATAGAGTTTGCTCTCTTTTTCTCATAAATTGCTAGGATTTTCTAATTCCGGCAAGTTGTTCTTGGCTATAGTTTGCTCTCTTTTTCTCATGTCATCCTCGTTAGACTTATTTTTTTTTGTACTTATCCAATAGAATTTTCAATTTTGAGGGTGTTTTATTTGGGCTTTTTTTAAAAAATTAAAAATATTTTGTACGTATTATCTAAAATCGTTTGTTTATAACATAGGAAAACATGGATTCGGCTCCTGTCCAATGGATATGTAGCATCAAGTTGGTTCAGTGTCCCTTTCATCTGCTGCCATCTGTTACATAATGATATAAGGGTCAATAATTATTCAACCTAAACATCCTCTTAAACAATGGTTGAGCTACAATATATTTTTTAATATCTTTTTGTTGTATATTAACGACATGTATTTTCTCAATTACTGCTCCGTTTTCTTTATCCGCGACAAAAATTAATGGTATCTTAATTTTTTTCAACTTTTTTTTTCACATTCTTCCCAAAAAAATCAATTAATTCCCATCACTAACCCAATTTCTTTCAAATTAAAACTCAATTATTTTCATATTATTTAATAACTCTTCCCACTTTTCTGTATATTCAACTTCTTAACAAAATTAAAGTGCATCACAATATATATATATATATATATATATATATATATATATATATATATATATATATATATATATATATATATATATGTTAGATTTGTGTATTTTTTATAGTAGTTTCCTTCACTATAACTGCATTTGAGGTTGTGGATTATTTTTTCAGATGATAAAATAAATAAACTTATTAAATAAGTAGTGGTACCTCACACTTTAATAATTTTAATGAACTCAAATGTTATCATCGAAATTACATAAAAGACTCTATTTAATTATAACATGCATGGTGTCTTTTGGGAAAAGAAATGTTAGTTTAGAAGGAACAGCTCCTTTCCAGAACAGTTCCTGAATATTAAATTAACTAGGTAATTTGTCCGCGCTTCGCGCGGTCATAAATAATGATTGCATTGATCTTGCAAATAATTTTTTTACTAATATCCATGCATTAAAAAAATGGAAAAATAGATTCTTAAAAAACTATTTACAATATTCCAACATGAATTTGATTATTTGTCATTATCACATAACTCAAGAACCTCTAATGAATGAATTATTCATGAAATAATGAATCATTGGTTCTTTAATCAACATTAAAAGGAAAATAAATAAGAAAATAAAAATATATACAAAGACATTTCGAAATAAAAATAAACATTTAAGTTGCATAGATTATAGAATTGTGATTATATGTCTTAGGAGAAAATTCAAAAAATTGTTAACATATTCAAAAAAAAAAGAAATTAAGCTTGAATATGAAAGAAATTATAACTTTTTAACTTGCATAATGATTTTCTTCAATTGATAAGTGAGAAATTTCATATCTATGCAAATATAGATAATATATAAGCTTATATATAGTACTTTAAGTTATAGAATTTGATATAGAATATCAAAACATAAATTCTTGGAACTGAGTACCATAATTATTTTTTGCACAGTGAATATACGTATTATATGTGTATATGTTCAATATAACCGGAGACAATAACATTGCAGAAACATAAACAACAGAGTTTAAAACATGTACTCAAAAATAACAATTAATATCATAAGCATAAATTAATGAGTGTAAGAAAAATACACCATGATATGTAAAAATAAAATGAAATAGAAAGGAAAAAGATCGAGTCCACTGAATGCACATTGTCCCCTTAAAAAAACTATTTCCCTTCAATACCAGATGTTTAAAGAATTACATTAGCAAAGTACACGAATATTTAATTTTGCGGAAGTAGAAGAAGAAGATCACAATTTTGGTTGTTTTAAAATGAGAGGAAATCCCTCTATTTATAGACAACAAAGGGTAGTGTAAACAAATGTTTATTGTGCCTTATCAGAAAGGGTACAACTATTTGGAAAAGTTGCAACTCTTCGGAAAATTCACAACCTTTTATAAAAGTCACAACTTTTCATAAAATCGCAACTTTTCATAAAAGTCAAAACTTTTCATAAAAGTTGCAACTCTTCATTAAAGTCGCAATTTTTCAGAAAAGTAACAACGTTTGATAAAAGTCGTAACTCTTCATTAAAGTCGCAACTTTTCATAAAAGTCACATTTTTTCATGAAAGAGGAGGGCTAGTTTTGGCACAACTTTTGATAAAAGTCGCAACTCTTCATTAAAGTCACAACTTTTCATAAAAGTCACAACATCTGATAAAAGTCGCAACTCTTCATTAAAGTCACAACTCTTCATAAAAGTCCTAACTCTTCATTAAAGTCACAACTTTTCATAAAAGTCACATCTTTTCATGAAAGAGGAAGGCTAGTTTTGGAAATAAATAAATTTTAAAAGAAATTCTTGCTTGTGGTGGCGCCACGTAGGCGGGCCTAGGATTCTCTTTTATATAAATATATGATTTTGTTGAGCGAATTAATTTAGTTAATTCAAAATTTTAATTAATTAATAAATAATTCAACAAATTAATATTAAGAAAAAGGAAATTAATTAATGAGATTAATAAATAAATTTTGTCTAAAAAATTCAATAAAATTATTTATCGAAGTCGAGTGAAGTGACAATGATGGCATGAGGGACAAAGTCTACTTAACCCTTTAAAAAGCTAAAGGAAAGCGTTTCCTAATAGTATGACAAAACCTTTCCTTTCTTCTACCAACAACGGAGAAAATTACTTTTCATTTTCCATTCATTTGATTTGCGCTTTCCCAATTCACACCTTACTTAAACCCAACAATATCAATCATCAAGTCCAAATCTTTCTTCCTTGAATTGTGTAATCAGTCCATCGATCACATATTCCTCTAGAAGTGTTTCTCACCGCCTTAATCCATTCATCATAGTTGTCACCCTTCAGAACCACAAGAGTTATACATATTCCTGTGTGATTTGCTAAAAGCAAGAAATATTGAGAAGTCAAATTCTTAATGGGAGTTTTGCACACTTCCCAATCCAGTGCTTCCGTCTTTGTTCTTATTCTTATCGTCGCCCACCATCTCCCAATTTTTTTCTAGGTTATAGCCATTAATACCATAAAGAATTTACAATTTTGTTATTTCTTGTTAAATAGGTTGTAGCCAAAGTTATATACAAATCCCTAAACCTTGATGACCATGAAAAACTATTCTAAATAAGGTAATAGTCTCCTAAATGTATACACCTCCCAATATTCAACCACACCTATGTACGCTCTTACTAAATCTCTTAATACTCTAAAACCTTTAGCAACATATATATCATATATCATATATCATATATATTATTATAAGTGGAAAGAGCATAACCCCAAAGTTGATTTACCGTTTTGCCCCTACAGTATTAATTAATATTAATTTATTAAAATTTTAAGTTACTAATAATCTGAGCCCTAATTTAATTCTCTCTCCCTGGATTACCGTAATCGTCTTTTTCCATCGTTTAAGTTCCATGGCTTTTATTATCAGTTGTTCCAAAACCTTTTCAGATACTCAATGATCTATATAAATATCTCCAACAACATGTCATTGTTCCATTAATCTGTTTCTCTTCTCTGTCCCTCAACCTACATCATTGCAGGTAAAAAAAAATTATCATCTTTATTTATCAAGAGTTGCTCTATTTTTTCTGTTTACTGTGTTTTTCTTTATCTAGATTAATTTGTTTCCTTCCCTTTATCACGAGTTGCTCTGTTTTTCATGTGTTATTTGTGTTATCTCGCATAAAAAGAAGTTCTTCTTTATCAAGAGTATCTCTGTTTTAGAAGATAAATCGGATAAATTTCTATTTTATTTATTTACATCTGCCAGTAGCTTACTAATCACAGAATACACGAGATGCCTTGTACAGTTTTTTGGAACGTGGTTGTCAAGTTATAGAACTAAAATGAATGGTAGATTGGTTACATCTACATAATTTAAATCCACTGCATGCCTGCAGATAGACACTAGAATTCTTCAAAAGCATATATGCTACAAAAAAGTCCCCGCTTATTTCCGCTACTATAAAATTGTTGCATCCAATTCATGGTGTCATAAGAATTTATCTCATCGATCAGCCAACAATCTGGTTATAAACAAAGCCAACTAGAAATAGTTATTTCATAGGACACATTATAGCTGAACCTTAAGGGACTAAGAAAAGAACATTCTTATACACATTTGCAGACTGAACTCTTCAGAGATCCTAACCTCAAAGTTGGATTACCATTATACTCCTATGCTATATTATAATATCTAATTCATTATATATATATATATATAAAATGTGTCAAGCATTTAGTGTAATCTTTTAATTCTTTTGGACATTAATCTATTCATTGCTTTGTAGATGCTTCCATCTTACAACTGAAAATTTGTATACTTGAGTAACGAAGAGTTGTAACATAGGTGAAGGGTAATGAAGAGTCAAATAGTATGTTAAAGAGCCAGTTAATTCTATAAATGTATTTCTTTATTTTACCCAAATTTTCCAATGCTTTGATTTTTTGCAAGCGTAAATATAACTCATTCTCAAATCTGATAGTTTTGTTATCAAGAAGCCCGAGCAGTTTATTTGAGATTATAGATATAAGGAGATGTACCCTGTCCAAATGAAACAAAGGGAAAAAAGAAAAATCAAGAGAGAACTGATTACGCCAGATTCCTACTTGTTTTTGTAATACGAATTGGAGGAAACAGTGATATGCATATATATATCCAAGAACAAGCAAGGTTTTATACTCTTTGCGGTTGCAAAAGATCTTCAGTGGTATCTTTGTAAAGAAAGAAAAAATAAAGAACTGTTGAGATTCTACAAAAGGTGAACCCTTATGTTACATTATGGCTACCCAAATCTGTCAAGTATATGATTTATAAGAAAGGTTACTAGCAATGACATTGTTGAAGCCAGTACGACACTATATGCTTAGAGGATGTTCCGAGAGAGATTGATAGTGTTGGTCCACACTTCAAGGACGTCACTAGCTTCCTTTGCTAACACCAAGTTTGAAGGGTAACAATGATGGTCGCAATTCAGGAATCGTGAGGATCACATCAATGAGTTGATCTCTAAGATGAATTAGCATAGAAACCCAGGTTACCTTATCAAATTTTTCTTGTGTTATCAGTTTTGGTATGAATTATTGTAAGACGGAACACTTAAAATCCTAGGTGTTATTCCTTTTGATTCATCCATTCATGTATCTCATGAGTTTACTTATTGGTTGCTGTTTATTTATACTTGATTTTTTTTTTGTAATTTGTAATACATTTTTATTGATCTATTTTTATATGTAAGTAGACATGTAAATGAAAATGCAACAAATAAAATATTTATCACATGGTCGTTTTTCCTTCATAATATTTGTTGGTTTCTTTTCCTACAATATCTTATGAATTTTACATTTTATCTATGACCAGGGGTGGACCCACCCTATGCCATGGGGGTTCACGTGCACCCGGTGGACCCATCCTATGCCGTGGGGGTGCACGTGCATCCGGTAATTTCCGAAAAAATCATATGTATATATGTATATCTATTTTTGAAAAACTGGTAGAAAGTAAGATATATTCAACAGTGCACCCATAAAAAATATAGAAGTTCTCTTGGGCAATTGGTAGAAGGTAGAGATATCACCCTCTAGACAAGGGTTCGAATCCCACTTAAGCCTATTTTTATTTTAGGCTTAGCTTAGACCTTATATTTGAACTATGTTTATATTGGTGCACCCAAAACCTTTAAATCCTGGGTTCGCCTCTGTCTATGACATGTAATTAGAACAAGATAGTGTTTTGAGTTATATGGTTAGTGTTTTGAGTTATATGGTTTTCAGGAGTTGTTTCCTATTATTTATGTTTGTGATGTGTTTCATGATTGTTGGAGAAACACATCATCTAATAGTTCTCATGTAATATTTTTTTATTGGTCACTATTTTTCTTATTCGTTTGTGCGCTTCATTCATCTTTTTATTTTAATGATAGTTGGAGTATTTATGTCCCAAGAAACTTAAGCCTTGGGGCTTAGAATTTTTGAGTGATAATTCTAATTGGTAAAAATATTGTGCCAGCCTTACAAGTTGCTCATTATTCCCCCCAAAATATTGTTGATATTTAAATTTTAGCCAGAAAGTAAACACTAAAAAGAGTTTATTTTATATGCACAAAAACACATATAGGAGTACTTCAGACAATGTTGAGCAATTTTATATCGACAAGAGTTGGGCCTATATAAATTATAACAGTAACAGAGATCAAACGTGCAAGGCATGTTTCCAGAACTAGTATATATATATATATAGAGTGTTGTTTATAAATCACATATTTATCATTACTGTTAACTATAATGCCTATAACGTAACGATAATTATATTATTGTCGTAAAAATCTTTATTCATTATAGTGGACTCCTAACAAAGTGTTTGGATGATGTCCATCTCAAGTATTCTTGAACAAATTTAGTGGTGGAACTACTTGATCCGCGGCTAAATGTTACTTGATATGTTTTCTTCTGGTTCAACTCGGAGAAATTCGAGAGCGGAGGGTTAACTATCACATCAACTCCTTGGGGTGGCACGATCTCTACAACGTAGGACGAGACAGCTTCACCAACATTAGTCACTGTTCTTGTATATGTTTGAGTTTCTAATCCAAGTCCAATTGAAAACGAAGGATAATCTAGTTCTGCTTCAGCAATATTTGATAATGAACATAATCCTCGGGTTTGATGTCATAGATTAAGCCTGGATCACTAGCTCTTAACGGATTAACATGTCCTGCACCAGTAGCGAACAAGTCACTGTTTTCATCAAGATCAGCAGTCGTCATGATTGCTGATTTGATAGCAGCTGGAGTGTGTACTTTTTACTAATGTTGCAATTCCAGATACACGAGGGCAAGACGTTGACGTGCCAGACGCGATGTTAAAAGTAGACTTAGTTGGTCAAGCAGCAAGAATATTAACACCTAGAGCAACAATATCTGGTTTTAAGATTCCAGGATTTGCCCTGTTTGGTCCTCTGCCTGAAAAGCTCGCGACTTGTCGATCAAAAATCATCTTCAAATATGGCTCCTCTGAATAAAAATGTGGCTAAGGGATTTGATGTTGAATTCATGTACGATATGATCTTTAGTCCATCTGTATAGCTGATATGTGCTGCTGGAACAATTCATCGTTCACGAGTATCATTCCACAGCATTCTTCACATAATACATTTTTTCCTTTGACATCCATAGTCTCCAATGACTCCGCGCTGCAAAATGCATCACTAGTATTTCTAGTCAGTGGTAACATTGTCTCGGAGAAGTCTTTGGGCTGGAATCCTGATTCCCTGTCAATTTCTTTTCCATCACTAAGACGTACCGTGGCTCTTAGTTTCCTATCAGTAGTGCTTGCACCAACGGTGAAAAGCCATGGATCTCGATTATTTACATTGCCTGGTATTGTATCTGTATTGCCAGCTGAACAGCTAACAAGAATCTCCCTTTTGCATAGCAGTAAATCCACCTTCTGCAATAACACCAGACCAAAATTGGTTAAACTTTGAGCTAATTGAAATCTATAGTACATCAACCCCGTCTTCGATTGCAGCATCTATTGCAGCCAATACATCCGTCTCAGGACATCCAATACTGGAACAGACTTTATACATAGCAACGTGTGCCAACGGTTCCATACCAAATGTTGTGCCATTAGCCACACCTAAAACATTCGCCTCATCAGCAATGCTTGAAGTATGTGTACCATGACCATTTTCATCGAGAGGTGTCCGATTAAGGTAGACCATCAACGTTTAAGTAAGACGAGTCACCTTTATGGGATCCAATAAATCAACAATCAGTGGTTGCTTAGCTAGAAAAAAACATTAAGGGAAATAATCAAGATATCATTGGGTTAAACTTTGGATCTTGGGTGGGTTTATTTTATATGATTTTGTGACACTGAGACTTAACATGTCAACATAAGCAAATAAAGTGAGTTTAATAAGTGCCTTAAAAAGCTTGGGATGATTTATAAGAGACTTCCTTGTAATTACTGAATGAATTTATTGTTATAAAAAAATGAAAGTGACTTTAGTCATCATTTTCAAACTTGCATTTTCCCTCCTTTTCCTAATTTACTACTTTTTTTTTTCATTTAAAAAAGAATGTTCTTTTTCCTTTTTTAGCAATACTTTGGTTTCAGTTTTGCACGTGATATATTTAAGGCCACAAGATTAAGGGACATTTTAATACACTTGATATAACTTTAATTAAGGACCATAAGATTGAAAAAGTTATTTTTATTTTCTTAAATTCTGTGTCAAATCAAATTAGGTCATTCTATTTTTAAACGGTGGGAGTAGTGCTGCTTTCAAGGCCATAGATAGAATGTGCAAAGATCCCATTTGAACTACCACTTGAACTTGTTTAATACAAAAGATAAACATGTCTGAATGGTTTTTTCAGGTTGCAAGAACACAAAATTTTAAGCCACTTTGAATCCATAGTTCACATTTCATCTTCTTTTCTTTTTTATTTAGGAGGTCTGATCTTATTATTTCTCTCTAGATCTCTTCTTTAACATTGATTTTGATTTTTGCCGGCTTTATATTTGTTAGAGTCAATTTGCTACAATCTTGATATGTGTTTGATGAGGCATACAACTCTTTATTAGCTCTTACTTTTCATCTTCTCTTAATTCGTGTTTTTTTCGTCCAACAATTGGTGTAAGGAGACATGGCTTATGTTGCTGTGATTTCTCTCGTACAAACTTTGAAGCAACTCGTGCAGCTAAAGCCACATTGGATAAGTGATGAAACACGAAAAATGGTGGATTCTGTCCTTGAAAATCTTGAATATTTCCAAGACTTTCTTGAGAACACAGATTGTGGAAAGATTGAAGAGTTGGAACAGGAGATTAGAAGTGCAGTTAATGAAGCAGAGGACGCGATTGAACTAGAGATATATGAAATTAACAAACTGGAAAAAGGAAATGCAAGAGAGGTATTATGTGAAACTCTGTTACTGCTCGTAGAAAAGATTGATGATATGAAGAGGAATTTAATGGGAAGTAGTTTTGGTACAAATGAGATTCAAGGTTATAGTAATACAACAATTGAGGATCTGCAAACAGGATATGTTGCAAAACTTAATCCAGAAAGTGTTGTCGTTGGTCTCGAAGATGATCTCATGAGAATCATTAGACGACTAAAAGGGTCGATGTCTACTCGAGAGATTATCCCCATTTTGGGAATGGGGGGTATAGGCAAAACAACTCTTGCAAAAATGGCATATGATGATCCTCAAATCAGGAATCGCTTTGACGTTCGTGTTTGGGTGACTATATCTCAAGAATACCAAACTAGAGATTTGTTGTTAGGTGTTCTTTCTTGTATTTTTAATGAGATCAAACATGGGACTGATGATGAATTGATGGATATGATATACAAAAAGTTAAAGGGTCGAAGGTATCTTGTTGTCATGGATGATATTTGGAGTAATGACGTCTGGGATCTTATGTCAAGAACTTTTCCTGACGATGACAATGGGAGTCGAATCATTTTAACAAGTAGGCTCAAAGGTGTGGCAACGCATGCTGACCCTGACACCCCACCTCATGAGGTTAGCCTCTTGAATTCAGATGACAGTTGGAAGTTACTTCATGAAACGGTGTTCGGGGTAGTAGAAGTTTGTCCTCCTGAACTAGAGGATATTGGGAAGCAAGTAGCACAAAAATGCCAAGGACTACCTTTAGCTCTTCTAGTGGTCGCGGGACACCTTTCTAAAATTGAAAGAACACAAGAAAGTTGGAAAGATGTTGCCAAAAGTGTAAGTAAAGTTGTTGCTAATGAATCAGATAAATGTCTAGGAGTGCTTGCTATGAGTTACCATTACTTACCTAATCATCTTAAACCATGTTTCCTCTATATGGGAATCTTTCCGGAAGATAGTGACGTTAACATAGACAAATTGATCAACTTATGGGTTTGTGAGGGTTTTTTATGGGAAGAATTAGTGGGAAGAGATTATCTGGAGGATCTTGTTAGCAGGAATCTGATAATGGTTAGAAATAGGAGATTTAATGGTGCGTGGAAAACATGTGGTGTCCATGATCTTGTTCGCGATTTAATTTTAAGAGAAGCTGAGAAAGAGAAGTTCCTGCAGGTTACTAAAGATACTTCAGCAAAGATGCATCATGTTCGTCGTTACAGTTTTCATTCAAACATTTATCAGAATGATTTGTTGGAGTCATCATCAATTAATCTGACCCGCACTATGCATTTCTTCCGTGGATTAGGTTCTAAACAAGTCCCTCTTTTGGCATGCTTCAAATTGCTAAGAGTGTTGTCTGTCGTTCAGTATGGATTTGAAGATTTTCCTCTTGTGATAACAAAATTAGTACATCTTAGATACCTTCAATTACACAGTTGTGATGATCCTCACGGTTGGCTGTCTAAGCTTTATAATCTCCAGGTCTTCATTGTTGGAAGCCTAGGTTATAATCCTCCAACTATACATGAGACAGTTTGGCAAATGAAACATTTAAGGCATCTTAAGGTGAGTCACTCAATTTCTCTACCTAAAAATCCATCAAATAAGCTGCAAAAGTTGGAAGGACTTTCCTGTATAAGATTGTCTAGCTGTACTTTTGAATTGTTTTCCGCTATTCCAAATCTTAAGACGCTTATACTTCGTGGAAGTCAAAAGGAATGCCAGGGTGATCGGAAGATGTTTGAGCACCTAAATAGCCTTGCCTGTTTAAAAAGACTCGAACAGTTGAAGATCAGATGCAAAGACCTATACTTGTTCCCAATCCCATGTAAGTATGCTTTACCTACATCTCTGAGGAGCTTGACTTTAAGCTATACTTACTTACCTTGGGAAGACATGGCAAATATAGTGAAGTTGCCAAAACTCGAAGTACTTAAAATAAAAAACTATGGATTTTATGGTGATGTATGGAGATTAAATGATGGAGAGATTTTCAATCAACTTAAGTTCCTCCTAATCAGGACGAATGATCTGAAGCAGTGGAAAGCTGGTAGTGTTAACTTCCCAATGCTGCAACGCGTAGTTCTGAGAACATGCATATACCTGGAGGAAATCCCTAAAGACTTTGGAGAAATTTATACCTTGGAGTCAATAGAGTTGTATCATTGCAGAAGAACTGCAGCAAATTCCGTGCATGAAATTCAAGAAGAGCAAGAGAGCATGGGGAATGATTGCCTTAGTGTCCTCATCGATGATTGCAGGTAGGATTCAAATTATTGTTCGTTAATCAGTTCAAGACATATTTTGTTTTCTTCTCTTACATTGCCTCGTGATATTTTCACATTTTAAGTACTCATTGATATGCTTCTTATTGCAGTAGAGGAGCTGATCATGCACGTTAAAGGAATGCGGTGAGCGTGGGAAGCAATATATCACCTTTTGTTAGCTTAGAAATGGAGAGGTCACTTGTAACTTGTCAGCAACTTTAGTCTCTTTCTGTTTTTTTTTTTTAACAATAACTCAAGGACCTAACTTTTACCTGTGTTATGCTGCTAGTTGTTGTTCTTTGTTTTTTTAATTTTCTTGCAAGCTAGATATGATTGACTGGATGGTTTATTAACATGTTCGTTATGTTATAGTCAATTTCTATTCATAATCAAAGTTCTTGTTTACAAACTAGTTCAAGTCCCTTGCAGTTGCCCCCATTGTGTATGTATTGTGTAGAAGAGAAAAAAAATGGTATTAGTTTTGAGAAAAGGATGGGGTGTTTGTTTATTTATGATAAACTAAATGTGAACAAGAAGCTAAAGGGACCAGCCAACTACTTAAAACTTGTTTAATAAAAAAAGACTACTTCTTTGGACTGTAATGTGACTTTTGTCCTGTAATTTCTATGAAGGGAAGATGATTATTTTTGACTGTGAAATCAGAAATGTTATATCTTTTTCTCCAAGAAATATCTCCTTTTTATCTATGTTAATGTATATGTAATAATTTTCTTGCATTTCAGGTTTCAAGAACTGAAGTTTTTCTCCCTAATTATCTTCAATCTTTCATCTTCTTTGATCATATTTATACTTTCTAACACTTTTAAAAGAGAAAAAGGCAGCAGGATCAATTTGGATTCGTCTGCAGGCTGTCGTTGGGGTCGATCTGAAGAAGCGTTTAGTTGTGTTTACATCAAACTTCACTAATAAAAAGTTTTTTGAGTTTGTGAAGTAGTCTTTTTTGTCCTATAGTTAGTGTGAGAAATGGCTTATGCAGATGTGGTTTCTCTCATTCAAACTTTGAAGCAACTTATGCAGCAAAAACCACGTTGGATAATCGGTGATACTAGAAAAATGATTGAATCTCTCCTTAATAGTGTTGAATATTTTCAAAACTTTCTTGAGAAGACTTACATGAGAAGACAAGTCTATGGAAATTTTGAAGAGTTGGAAAGAGTGATTAGAATTGCAGTGAACGACGTAGAGAATGTGATTGAACTTAAGATACATGAATGTAATCTACTAGAGCACTGCTCAAGAGTTGGATTGCCACGCCAGCCTTTATGCGATGACTTGCCTCCCCTTGTAGAAAAGATTGATTTTGTGAAGAGGAGGAGGATGAGATTTGTGACAAATGATCAGGATCTGTCATCGGGGGTTTACTTGCTAGGTCATTCATCGTCTAGACGTGTTGCAAGTCTGAATCTAGAAAATGTTGTCGTAGGTCTTGAAGATGACTTGATGAAAATCATGAGAAGACTAACAGGACCACCGTCTAGTCGAGAAATTGTCTCAATTTTGGGTATGGGAGGGATAGGTAAGACTACTTTAGCTAAAAAAGTATACCATCATCCTGAAGTCAGGAATCGCTTTGACGTCCATACTTGGGTAACAATATCTCAAGAGTATCAAACTAGAGATTTGTTACTGGGCATTCTTCCTGTATTTTTCAGCTGGCAAATGAGGTCCAAAATGAGACTTATCGGTTGGCTGTGGGAGATGAGATTAATGAAAGTAGTGATGATCAGCTGATGGATATGATATACAAAAAGTTGAAGTATCGGAGGTATCTCGTTATCATGGATGATATTTGGAGTAAAGGCATATGGGATGTTATGACAAGAATTTTTCCAGATGATAACAACGGAAGTCGCATTATCTTGACAAGTAGGCTCAAAGAGGTTGCTGAGCATGCAGATCCTGATAGCAATCCTCATGAGATGAGTCTCTTGAACTCAGATAACAGTTGGAAGTTACTTCACGACAAGGTGTTTGGTTCACAACATGATGTTTGTCCCCATGAATTAGAGAAAATCGGAAAGCAAGTAGCACAGAAGTGCCAAGGACTACCTATAGCTCTTCTAGTTGTTGCAGGGCATCTCTCGAAAATGTCTAGAACACGAGAATGTTGGGATGATGTTGCCAAAACTATTAGTAAAATTGTTGCTAGTGAACCAGATAAATGTCTTGGAGTGCTTGCTATGAGTTATAGTTATTTGCCTCATCACCTAAAAGCATGTTTCCTTTCTATAGGAGTGTTCCCGGAAGATTTTGTGATTGCAACCGAGAGACTAATCCAGTTATGGGTTGCTGAAGGTTTTCTAAGACATGAAAGGATCAAAAGTATGGAACAAGTCGGAAAAGAATGTTTGGAGGATCTTATTAGTAGGAACTTGATATTGGTTAGAAAGAGGAGATTTAACGGTGAGCTGATAACATGTGGGGTTCATGATCTGGTGCGCGACTTGATATTAAGAGAAGGTGAGAAGGAGAAGTTTCTGAAGGTTACGAGAACTCATGATGTTATCACTAGATTCATTGATACAGCTAGTAAGCCTCATGTTCATCGCTACAGTTCACATTCACGGATTTCTCAGAGTGATTGCTGGAATTCAACATCTAGTCTCACCCGAACATTTTACTTATTCAATGGACTAAGACATGCACCGCGCCCTTCTAAACAAATACCTTTCTTGGCGCGTTTCAAACTTCTAAGAGTGCTAACAATCCTTCATTATACATTTCAAGGTTTCCCTCTTGAGATAACAAAATTAGTACATCTCAGATACCTTGAATTCAACTGTCGTGATGATCTTCATTGTTCAGTATCCGAACTTTACAATCTGCAGAATCTGATTTTCAGACGACATTCTGATTTACCAGTGGAGATTTGGAAGATGAAACTTTTGAGGCATCTTGAGGTAAAAAAGATCTCTTCATTTCCTGTTCCATCAAGTACGTATACGACAGGGTCTAGTTTCAAGTTACAAAATCTTGAGGTACTTTCAGATTTAAGTATTTCCTGCTGTAGTAATGAAATGTTCACTAGTACTCCGAATCTAAGGAGGCTGAAACTTCATGGAGCTTGGGAAGAATGCAGAAGAGATACGATATCTCAGATGCTCAATAGTCTTTACTGTTTAACTCAACTTGAAATATTGAAGATCATATGTTCAAGAAAATTATACCCTCACCCACTGCCAAGTAAGTATGTTTTGCCTACATCTCTGGTGAGGTTAACTTTAAGATGTACTTATTTACCATGGGAAGACATGGCGAATATCGTTATGTTGCCAAACCTCCAAGTGCTTAAAATCAAAGACAATGGATTTGATGGTGATGCATGGATATTAAGTGATGAAGAAATTTTTAATCAACTTAAATACCTCCTAATCGATAGGACAAATGTGAAGCGCTGGAAGCTGGTAGTGTTAACTTTCCAAAACTACAACGCCTAGTTCTGAAAAGATGCATATACCTGGAGGAAGTCCCTAAAGACATTGGAGAAATTTATACCTTGGAGTCTATAGAGTTGCTTAATTGCAGAACTTCAGCAGCGAAATCCGTCAAAGAAATTCAAGAAGAGCAAGAGAGCATGGGAAATGATTGCCTTAGTGTCCATATCCACGACAAACCTTGTAAGATTCAAACGACTGCTTGCTAATAAGTATAACTGTTTTTGTGTGTGTATATTCCTTACATGCTGTGAAACAAGGGGTGAAAACAATGTATGTTCAACCTCTATACATCAAACATACATTATGTATATGTTTACGAAAACAGAACTTCAATAAGCCCCCTCATCCTTAATATACTATATGGTCCTACGCTACTTTGAACATCTTTGATCTCTATTAGAATGATGAGTTCCTTTTGCTTTTGCTTGCAGGGTGGGATCATTAAATGTTTAAATCAAGAAAAATGATCATGTAGGTAAAGAAAATGGTCCGCGGTACAAGCTCTCTAGCAGAACCTCTTTTTCCTGGATCAAGAAAGCAGAATCATCCATTCTTAGCCTGTGATGATCACTTTTGACTTCTTAATCATCAAATTATGGTACACATTGTCATATATAGTCATGTACTCTCAAGTTTATCTTCTATTAATATATTGTTAGAGTGGGTTAAAGTCCCACACTTGTTGGAAAATAGATTGACGGTCTGCTTAAATGAACTTGACAATCCTTCCTCATGAGCTAACTTTTAGGGTTTGAGTTAAGTCATTCTGTTATGTAAGATTTTCTATGCTATAGTCTATAGATCATTCTTTAAGAGCTTTGATCTAAGCCTACATCATCTAAAAGTACTTAAAGACGTGTTGACAAGCATCGTGAAGTCATCGTTGACAAGTAGAGCCAGCCTTCCTTTGCACACTTGTTGGAAAATGAATTGACGGTCTACTTATATATGCTTTTAGGTTGTCCAAGCAATACCATGGAAACAACTTCAACTACCTATTTCCATTAGGTCTTATCATGTGTAATAACTTTGTAACCACTATTGAGAGTGAGTTTTTTAGTTTGAACTATTATCCAATAGTTAGCAAAATACGCCTACATGTTGATTAGATCAAATCTGTCTAAAAATATTTTTACTAGACGTGTTTGTCCATAAAATCTTCGTTCATCTGACGTATATAACGACTCTATTTTGTTAAAATATATTTTTAATTGACTTTTCTAAAATCCTAAACTCTTTCTTTCAAGTTGGAGATATAGATGCCACGACAAATCTGAGATGAGATTATGTCTGGAGAGAAATATGATGGACGCCACAATCGGAATAAATTAATTTATATGGCGATTATTTTTAACTTTAACTTAATATTAATTTATTTAGATTTGTGAAATGTCATGTGACATTATTCTTCAAAGCAAAAGAAATAGTGTTCGCACATCATCATAAATTAATCGAGATATGTTTTAGCTAAGAAACTCATACTCCCAATAATATAAGTAAGAAACTCAATAAATTCGATAGGTCAAATAAATTTCCACTCTCAGACTCTTTTTGAAGTTTCATGAGTAAAATATATTAATAGCAAATTACAAAATTAATCAAATTAATTTCGGAGAGAATTATTTTAGAAGTGGAGTATAAGATAGTGGCATTTCAATAGTGAATTATTATTGCAAAAAATGAGTTGCAATTACTTGTATCGCTCCGTTTCTCACAGACTCCCTAATTTTATTTGTTATACCCCAATTGCCCCTACCATTTTGAGCCTTAAATCCCCATTTTGCCCTTCCCGGCGCCGGCGACAATTGCGTTCATTTTCCATTTCCGCCGGCAATAGTTTCACCTGGGACGACGTTTTCCGAGTACCGGAATCTCCTCAAAATGAAGACTCTGCCCTCTCTGGTTTTTTCGATAAAATCAAGCTTTGTAATCGCGATTTGGTATTCCCCACACTCTTTTTCACTCTTCATAGAGCCTTGTGCTTTTTTATTGATGAAAAATAACTAGTTTTAACAGGAGAAACAATGTGAGTTCATGCCTTTCGTGATTGAGGAACAAATAATTGGCTACGTTCACCATGGGTAATTTCAATTTTTCCTTGATTTTTTTATGTTCATAATGCACCTTTCGTTTCTCTTTTTAACTTTAAAAAAAAATCCTTCAGTGTTTGATCATGTTGTTGGGAAATTCGGGTAATTTCCCTACAAAACGAAACAACTTTAGTGAAATGAACCGGTTCAAATGAACTGAACCGGACAGAACACTAACAAAGATACCCGACAAGTAATATCGAATATTAACTGAAAAGAAGAGAAAAGAGACCGAACAATTTTAATAATGGAGTTCAGCCGCAAAAGCTTAATCTCCGAGCACCGCTCAAAGCAGCCTGCTTTTATTAGATAGAGAGAAGAGATTACAAATGGTGCATTTTACAATGAAGGAGGAGGAGTTCTTTTATAACCCCAAATTCTCCTTCACAATACATAAAACTCCGATGTGGGACTAAATAATTAGGCCAAAGAGTCAACAAATCTCCACCTTGGCTTAATATCCAGTCCCACCAAATACAAATCTTCTCAAACAAACAAATAATAAAAACAGTTTTCACGTTGCTTCCAAATTTGCGCCGTGAGGCGCCAACTTCAAATGTGCAGGATATTGACCAAGTCTAAACAGTGTTCAAACTTGGCCTTTGTAACCACCTTGGTCAGCATATCTGCGGGATTCTCCGTAGTATGAATCTTCAACAGAAGTATCTCCTCTTCTTCGAGAATTTCCCTCACAAAGTGATAGCGAACATCAATGTGCTTCGTCCGTGCATGAAAGACTTGATTCTTTGCTAAATGAATAGCACTCTGACTGTCAGAATAAACCTCAAGTTGTTTCTGACCAACTCCCAAGTCTTTAAGCAACCCATGAAGCCAAATCGCCTCCTTTACAGCCTCTGTAATCGCCATATACTCTGCCTCTGTCGTAGACAAAGCCACCGTTGACTGTAAAGTAGACTTCCAACTAACTGGCGCTTTTGCTAAAGTGAACAAATAGCCAGTTGTAGATCGTCGCTTATCCAAATCACCTGCATAGTCAGAATCACAGTATCCAACTATGCATTGACCAAGTGATTTATCCTGCTCGAATACCAATCCAATATCTACGGTATTTTGCAGATACCGTAGAATCCATTTCACAGCTTGCCAATGACCCTGGCCTGGATCATGCATGTACCTGCTAACAACACTAACAGCCTGTGAAATATCTGGTCTCGTACACACCATTGCATACATCAAGCTTCCAACTGCATTTGCATACGGGACTTTCGCCATGTATTCTCGCTCTTCATCAGTCGTCGGAGATAACCGGCTACTCAGTTTCAAATGAGGAGCAAGTGGGGTACTCACGTGTTTTGTATCTTCGTGCATACCAAAACGTCTTAGTACCTTCTTCAAATACTGCTTCTGTGACAGCCAAAGCTTGCCTCTCTCTCTGTCCCTGTTTATCTCCATGCCGAGAATCTTCTTGGCTTCCCCCAAATCCTTCATCTCGAACTCTTTACTCAACTGAGCCTTCAGTTTGTCAATCTCAGTTTGGCTCTTTGCTGCAATCAGCATATCATCAACATATAAGAGTAAGTAGATGTAGGAACCGTCTTGAAGCCTGCGCAAATACACACAATGATCGTATTTGCTTCTCTTGTACTTCTGACCCTTCATGAAACTATCAAATCGTTTGTACCACTGTCTCGGAGATTGTTTCAGTCCGTACAATGATTTGACAAGTTTGCAAACCCAATTCTCTTTATCAGCAACCTTATTTCCTTCTGGCTGAGTCATATAGATTTCCTCCTTCAAATCACCGTGTAGGAACGCGGTCTTCACATCAAGTTGAGCTAGCTCCAAATTCAACTGCGCTACCAAGGCCAACATAATTCTAATGGAGGAATGTTTAACAACTGGAGAAAATACCTCATTATAATCAATTCCCTCCCTTTGAGCGTAGCCTTTAGCTACCAACCTTGCCTTGTAGCGAACATCGTCTTTATCGGGAAATCCTTCTTTCTTTGCAAATACCCATTTGCATCCAATTGCCTTCTTGCCTATCGGTAGTTGTGTCAACTTCCACGTCATGTTCTTCTTGAGGGATTGCATTTCCTCTTCCATTGCACCTGCCCAATTGCCACTTTCTGAACTTCGTATGGCCTCTGGGTAGGTGGATGGAACATCTTCATCTGAAACTGGAAGTGCATAAGCTACCATGTCAGTGAAACGAGCGGGCTTTTGGATCGCTCGTCTCTGTCTTCTAACTGCAATTGGCTCCGATTGCTGTAGAGGTTCTTGGGTAGGAACCTCTTCCTCATCTGACTCTTCTTCTGCCGTAGGAGAGTCACTCGTGGTGCTCCGTGCTGGGATCACCACTGTCTCCTCAAACTCCACCTGCTTCGGAGTACACGCCACCTGTTCAGGAGTACTCTCAGCATCTTCTGGATTTACCTTCTTTAACATGGCAGATTCATCAAAGGTAACATCTCTGCTTATAATTGTTTTCTTTGCCTCGAGACACCACAGACGGTATCCCTTCACTCCAGCATTGAATCCCATGAACAAAGCCTTCTTTGCCCGTGGATCCAACTTTGATTCAATCACATGATAATATGCAACAGAACCAAAAACGTGCAAAGTATCATAATCAGTTGCAGGTTTTCCAGACCATACCTCTAATGGAGTTTTGCCATCAATAGCAGATGATGGCAAACGATTGACGAGATGTTGAGCATATGTTATCGCCTCAGCCCAAAATTTTCTGCCTAACCCAGCATTAGACAGCATACAGCGAACTTTCTCCACAAGTGTCCTGTTCATACGCTCTGACACCCCATTCTGTTGCGGTGTTTTCCTGACGGTGAAGTGCCGAACTATGCCACAGTCTTGGCATACCTTAAGGAACGGATCACTCTTGTATTCTCCACCATTGTCTGTTCGGAGAACCTTGATCTTCCTTCCCGTCTGGTTTTCAACTTGAACTTTCCACTTAAGGAAAATTCCAAGTACATCATCTTTGTTCTTCATAGAAAACACCCAAACTCTCCTGGAAAAATCATCAACAAAAGTGACAAAATAATGCCTTCCTCCAAGAGACGGAGTCTTGGCAGGTCCCCATACATCTGAATGCACATAATCCAGAATACCCTTGGTATTATGAATTGCAGTGCCAAACTTCACTCTTCGTTGTTTTCCAAGAACACAATGTTCACAAAACTCAAGTTTGCAAGTCTTCGTACCTTTCAACAATCCTTGCTTGGCAAGAATTTGCAAAGATTTTTCACCAGCATGTCCCAACCGCATATGCCACAGCTTCGTTGCCTCAGTATCTTTCTTGGTGCAAGAAGTTACTGTTGTTACTGTCCCGACCACTGTACTACCTTGATAGTAATACAGATTGTTCTTTCTCACACCCTTCAACATCACCAACGCTCCAGAAGTTGCTTTAAGAACTCCATCTCGCATCGTTATAACTAGGCCTTTAGATTCTAAAGCCCCCAATGAGATGAGATTCTTCTTCAACTTTGGCACGTACCGCACATCTCGCAAGATTCTGGTGGATCCATCATGATTCTGCAGTTTGATTGAACCTATTCCGGTTGTTTTACATGAATTATCATTACCCATGTAAACAACTCCGCCATCGAGATCCTGAAATTCAAAGAACCACTCCCGAATGGGACACATATGATAGGTACAACCTGAATCCAATATCCACTCATCTGCATGTGATGTTGTAGGAGCGACCACTAAAGAGATATCTGATTCCGCATCGCTTTTGCATTCTGCAACATTGGCGTCTTGCGGAGCCTTCCCTTTCTTCTTCAACTTTGGACAGTCTTTCCTCCAGTGCCCTTTCTCATGACAGAAAGCACACTCATCTTTGGCAATGGCTCGACCTTTTGATTTGGACCTTCCTCTTCTCCCTTTTGTCTGGTTTTGATGACGACCTCTTGCCACCAATACTTCTTCTGATGTTGTTGCCTTTGTTTTCATCTTATCCTGCTTTCTCAGTTCATGACTATATAAAGCAGAACAAACAGCATCTAACGACACATTCTCCTTCCCGTGAAGTAACGTTGTCTCCAAATGTTCAAATTCATCGGGAAGAGATGATAACAACATCAAAGCCAGATCTTCATCATCGAATATGACATCTAAATTAAGCAAGTCTGCTACTAATTGATTAAACATAGTGATATGTTCATTCATAGTAGTACCTTGTTTGTAATCAAATCGGAACAACCTTTTCTTCATTAGGAGCTTGTTCTGACCACTCTTTTTCAGAAACTTGTCCTCCAATGCCTTCCACAATTTGTATGCAGAAGTCTCATTCTTGAAAGCATACTTTTGCTCCCTGGATAGACACGATCGAATTGTTCCGCATGCCAACCGATTAATGATTTTCCAATCTTTATCTTCAACTCCTTCTAGTTTGACTTCTTCAATAGCAATATCAAGACCCTGCTGGAAAAGGGAGTCCAAAACCTCCCCTTGCCACATACCGAAATGGCCCGTACCATCGAATATTTCAACCGCCAACTTCAAAGTAGACATCGGGAATCTTGACCATGATGACGAGGCACCCGATGTCTTCGGTGGAATATTTGCAATAGACTCCATTTCTTGATCTTTATTTGCCATTACAGACTCAAAAAAAAATATTGGATATTACAACAGAATTTCAAACAATCGAAGGCTTCTACTGAGACAAAGTAATTCCTTTCTGGTGTGGAAGATCAGGCTAAACTGCAACCACAGAGCATACTCAAACAGAACTCTGACTTAGAAAAAACTTTCGACACAAAATGACCAAAATAATTCTTTTCTGATGTGGAAGATCAGACTCAGCTGCAACCACAGAGCATACTCAGACAGAACCTTGGCTCTGATACCACTTGTTGGGAAATTCGGGTAATTTCCCTACAAAACGAAACAACTTTAGTGAAATGAACCGGTTCAAATGAACTGAACCGGACAGAACACTAACAAAGATACCCGACAAGTAATATCGAATATTAACTGAAAAGAAGAGAAAAGAGACCGAACAATTTTAATAATGGAGTTCAGCCGCAAAAGCTTAATCTCCGAGCACCGCTCAAAGCAGCCTGCTTTTATTAGATAGAGAGAAGAGATTACAAATGGTGCATTTTACAATGAAGGAGGAGGAGTTCTTTTATAACCCCAAATTCTCCTTCACAATACATAAAACTCCGATGTGGGACTAAATAATTAGGCCAAAGAGTCAACACATGTTTCATTGTGAAATTTCAAAAAAAAAAAATAGATTTCGGAAAAAGTGTTTTTTTTTTATGAATAACATTGCCCATTCCAAATAGAATTAGCATATAATAGATAAACATTTGACAAGTAAATACTCTAACTTTGAGGGTGCACGTCTAGTCACCTCAACATGGTCTCAATGACAACTAAATACTCCAACTCATCCCCGTGTCTCGTGGACACCTGATATTGATATGATACATAAGTTGTTTGAGGTGTCTAGGTGATCATTTTGTAAGTTGTAAGTTGAGGTGTCTAGATGTATACTCTCTCAAAATTGAAAGTGCTTACTTGTTAGCTGTGGCCAAGTTTGAGGGTATGTTTGTGTATTTTGTCAATAAAATTTGGTTTATCTTTGCATCAGATAGCTATTCTTAGTGATTTAAAATTTTGTGTTTTGTTTGATGAGAAGGTAAATATATTTGGTTTATTTAGGTTTGCTGATTTTCTGAAGCCATTTCAGAATGTATTCATTTTCCCACAAGATAATACCTATGGTAGTCATTTTGGATGTTACTGCACTTTGCATCCAAACCTGAGTACACCTAACGATCGAACCAAAGCTGTAGCCAATGTCGTCAAGTCTTTGGGCGAACTGATCCCCGGCATAAGAAATGAGGTACTTGAAACCATTTGATACCTTTTGTCTAAAAATTTGCAACTTCTGAAATCTTTTAGCTAAAAGTCCTAAGACTAACGCGTGTTTCCTCCATGATAACATCTATGCTTCGTTGATCACGGGTAGTTGTTTCCGGTTGCTTCAGCTTTTGGGGAACAAATATATTTTTCACTGGAACGAGCTGCTGCACCGTACTTTGGGATAAAGGTGTGCTATTCAGTTTTTCCATTTAAACTAATTACATCATCTCTTCATAATATGTGGCTATAAATCATAAAAATCTTTCTAAATAGATTTTTAGTCTTTGTTTTGATATGACCACTTCTATGAATGTCATAATGGGCTTGTTTTCTCAGCTTATGATGGATATTCATACTAACTACTTAGTGTTAGTTTGATAGCTTAAGAAGGGCTTTTTTCTTTTCTAATGAGGTCCCTAACCCGTTAACAATTCTTATCATGTGACTTTCCGCAATCTCTATCAGATGTTCATGGTGGTAAGTGAGGGAGTTTTTCTAGCAGTTCTTTTTTTTATTTTGTCTGGAACGTCGAGATAAGGTCATTAATCAACTATATCACTTTGAGTTTTCCAGTTCTTGAAATCCTTTGAACTTCTTGAGTTGATGTCTAGGTTGGTTTTTACAGTTATAACACATTTTCCCAGCATTTGATCTCTGTTTATGAGAAGTAGAGACAATTGAGACCCCCTCGATTATAAGCCCTAGCATTTCTTTCCAGAGGCCATCCAAACATTTCTTTGTAGAGGCCTATGAATTTTTATGACTCTTTGTTGATAACAGGTGTATGGAGTTCATATGAATGGCTATCTTGAGAAAGATGGGCAGCAATTTCTATGGCTAGGAAAGAGAAGTGAACAAAAAGCCACCTATCCTGGAATGCTTGATCATTTAGTCGCTGGGGGATTGGTATGTATCACCCTTCAAGGTTAATGGTTTATCACAGATTATCGTTATATATGTTCCTGTAGCCTTACTGGTATTACGGAGTTAGTCACTCACTTTCCTTGGATCTAAACATGCTTCAGTTGAAAATTCTTTTGCCACTTCATAAACAGCATGTTGTTCATTCTGTATCAAAGAAACCTACCAACTATTTTTTGTGGAGCAGTTCTTTGGTGCAGAACATATTGTAGTATAGTAGTCAATATTGTGTAAACATGATTGTTTCTTGGTTGATTAATGTTCATTTATGTGGTTTTGCCTGCAGCCACATGATATTTCTTGTGGAGAAAATCTTATTAAGGAATGTGAAGAGGAGGCAGGGATACCAAGATCTATTTCCCATACGTAAGATCAATTATCCATTTTGAAATAATAACCATCAATCTAAGGCACTCGACTATCTGCTTTAATGTTTTATATGGTATAAATATTTCTTCATATTTCTCCATTTCTTGTCATGATCAGAGCTAGGCCAGTTGGAGCTGTGTCCTACATGGACATAGAAGGATATACGATGAAGCGAGATGTCCTCTTTTGTTATGATCTTAAGCTTCCTGACGGTTTCATTCCTCATAACGAGGGTAAGCCTACTAAATTTTCTATCTGTGTCCAACCACTAAACCAAACCTTTAGATGTATTTAGTTTCTCCGCTAATCTAATTAAAATGCTGTGTTTCTGATATTGGTCTTTCACTTGGAACAAGCATTGTTCTCGTTGAATGGCTTGTCTATACTTATTTCAGATGTTCATACAATTTTAATCAATCTCTGTTCTTTTGTGTTTTGTGACAGATGGGGAGGTAGAAAGCTTTCGATTGGTCCCAGTCACAAAAGTTGCAAATATCATCCGAAACACATCATTCTTCAAAGCAAACTGCAATCTTGTCATTACTGATTTCCTTTTCCGGCATGGGTAAGGATATCATAGCATTTACTTTAATATTCCCATCCAACTTATAAGCCATTTATTCCTTCTATATATTTCTGTCCTGCCACATTAAACACCACTTCAGTCATGAAGTTTAAAGCAACGTTCTTTTTGTAACAAGGATCTAAACCAGTTCTGAATTAACAGAGTTAGCAGTTAATGTTTTTCACAAACTCAAAGTTACATTTCTGTTAGACCATATTCGCGACTATCTAGTGGTTATTGACTGAAATCTCTGAAGAAATTCAAATATTGAAACAATTACCTATTATGATTCCATCTTGTTGTTCTCCCTCTATATGCATAATTTATGATTCTAATACCACATTTTCATTTGAAATGATACCAGGCACATCAGACCAGAAGTGTTTGGTTACCTGAAGCTACTGCAGAGTTTGAGAAGTGGAAATTGCTCCTAAGTATAATTGTAAATTATATTGATGGTTGAAGTAGAAGAGAACACCACATCAAAGAAATATAAATTTGAGTATATGCAACCTCTATGATTGCAAATTACTTCTTTATAAGTTTTTGTATCATCTTTAAAAAAAATTGTTGCCTCCTTTTACTGTTACATATCAATAAGTTGTCGAATGAAAGTTCTATTTCGTAGAAATTATGCAAAAAATAAATCAACGTATGTCTTCCTCATGATGGCTAGCATATCATCGTCAATTTCATGGTGTGCATTTGTGAAGAAATAGTAGTTATTGGGATAGATCTAATTGATGTACATAGTTACATCTAAGAATAGTAAACCAGAAATTGTAACATTGAATTTCAAATAATTAACATAATTCCATTTTTAAAACTCAAGAAGTTGCTCCAGAATAGATCAAAATTAAGCCAAATGTAATAATGAAGGAAAACAAATGAACAAAACTAACACAAAGAATACACAAATATGAGAAATAAACTTAGTTTATCTTGAAAAAAAAAAAACAGTACCAAAAATCACAGAGATAATTAATAAAATTAACTATGATTTTTCAACTCTTTTAAATACATGAAAAATCACACCTGATTAAAGTTACTGGATTTTTTCAAATTCATAAGTACATTCATCAAAACAAATGGTCAGGTTTATCTTGTCGAAACAAATTTTCCGCAAAAAATAATGCTATAGTTGAAATGTTTATGAGATTTCGAGAGATATTCCAAAGTAACAAATCTCGTTTGGATATATATATATATATATATATATATATATATATATATATATATATATATATATATATATATATATATATATATTATATATATATATATATATAAAAGCTGATCGACAGACATTCAAACGAGATTTCTTACTTTGGAACTATCATCCGAAATGTTTAAAACTTTCCAACTATAGCATTTCATTTTGCTGAAAATGCTTAAATGTTGTTTTTTTGCTGAAAAATTATTTTGTCTTTCTTTTGAAAACTAGAAACAAGTAATTTAGAGAAAAGATGGTATGTATTGGGTCATATGGACACTTCCCTTTTATAGGTGTATAATTCTTTCTGGTCAAAGTAGATGCATGTTTTTTGTGTGAGCTAACTGCTATTCCAACAACTTTGGTACATGCATAAATTTTGAGTGCATTCATTGAAAGTTGATGAAACAAACATGAACTATAATGATCAGATTTTGAATATATATACATATAATATATACTATTTTATTTGTTTCAATTTATATGTTTAACTTTCTTTTTAATTGGTTTCATAAAGGATATATTTTTATATGACATTATACATAAGTATATTATTTAACTTGATCTCAATTCACATTTATATCCCTGAACTTTAGATGTGGACAAGTAAACAGTAGAACTTATATAAAGTTGAACAGTAGACACATGGGTCTTATGTAGGGGTGTACATGACCGGGTTAGTTCGGGTTTTTCAAATATCAAACCAAACCATTAGTGTCGAATTTTTGAATCTATAAACCAACCAATAAAACTCAGGTTTTCAACTTCGGGTTTTTTCGAATTTCTTGGGATTTTCGGGTTTTTTCGATAAAGTTTTCATACAAACATATAATTTACTTATATTTTAAATATTTCTTCAGTCCTACCAAAATGTACCTATCTAAGTTATTTTCAAGAAAATAACAAAAAATATGATATGATTAATGACACTAAAATATCCAACAAAAAAAAAATAATAAAATCGCTTAAAACAAATATTGCAAATTAATAAGTCATAATAAAATTGATCATAATCTAAAGTATTAAATCATGCTAAAATAAGTTTAGTAAGTATTAGTTAAATGATTAAATATTAAAGGAAAGTAAAATTAAATCATGTATTTTAATTGTCTAAATCTATGTAAAACTAAAAAACAAATATTCAGTATTATTGTCATTCTTAGTGTTGAATTGATTTTCTTTTTGCGTTATTATTAATTTGATTTTTATTTAAACTTTATTATAATTACCAACATGTATGTATTATAATCTTTATTAGATCATTAAGAATTCTAACTTTCAAACATGAAATAAATATATTAAAAGATAAAAATTATGAAAAAGTATTAAAATTATTTAAAAATTATATCAAAATAAGAATGTTTACGTATTAAATAAAATATTAAAATTATATATATAATGTCGAGTTGGTTTGGCCTCGGGTTGTTTGTTTTAGTTGAAACCAAATATAGTCGGGGGGGTTTTCCAACACCAAACCAAGTCAAACCAAACCACTTGTCAGTTTTTTTTTCTTTTTGACTCGGTTTGCGGTTTGATTCGATTTTCTGTTCGATTTTGTACACCCCTAGTCCTATGTTACATAATACACATAAGACTCAAATTGACATATAGGATGTCATCTGGGACGTGTGTGTCTATTTGTTCAACATTATAAAAGTTGAAGTGTCTACTTGTGCAAACTCAAAGTTGACAGAAATAAGTGTAAATTGAGTCCAAGTTAAATGACATAATATATAAATATGCCCTTTAATTTGGTCTCATTTTACATTTACATCCTTGAACTTCGGATGTGCAGAAGTATACACTTAAACTTGTATAAAGTTAAATAAATAGACACATGTGTTTTACATGACATTCTACTTAACAATTTGCATTCAATGTATATTATGTCACATAGAACTCACGTATCTACCTGTTCTACTCTTATGATGAAGTACTCATTTTACCTTTCTTTGCCTTTTCACCTTCTTGTATTATATTATTCAATAATTCTTTTCCTTGACCAAGAGCCAGAATTTATAAAAGGAAATTTAAAATATAAAATAATAAATAGATCTAGTAAAGCATAACCATGAAAACATTTTTTGTTGGTTGAAATAAGATATATCCTCCAATTCTAGCCATTATCTTACACTAAACAGATTAGACTGCTAATGATAAATGACAAATGATTAACGATGATCAATTGGGTGTAATTAATAGACATTCAAGTGAAGTGCATTAACAACGAGGATGTAAGATAAAATATTTATGGAGGACACATTTATTTAATTAGACGAAGATCGCGGTTATATGTTCATAAGATTTCCAACAAATTAAAGAAGGAAACAAGGACATTGTGTTAAGAGATTCGAAATATTTCAAGGGGCGTGACGATATTGAATATTGTAAGTATATACATATTGAAAATATTAAGGGAGTACAGTCATGCTAGAATATGAATGAAAGTGGATTACGATGATCCTATTTTATAAGAACAAGAATCCCTAAAAAAATTGGATTTTGCAATGAAAATTATTATGTAATTAAATAACAAAATTTATTGCTAATTCTATTTAGCAACAAATTATTGACATATTTTTGTATTAGCTATGAGAAAATTAGCTACAGATTACGATAAAGTTCATAGATAAGTTTAGTTTCTTTTTAGTTAAGGGTAACATTTAGAATAACAAAAATTATATGAATATATCAAACTATTAAGCCACGCTATAAAGGTGTGAGAGAGGATGGTGGAGCTAAGGGTGAGGCGGAACATGTCTATTTCTGAGAATCAGTTGGAATTTATGTCAAGAAGTTCAACTACAGAAGCCATTCATCTGATTTGAAGTTTAATTGAACAATATACATAAAGGAAGAGACATTTTATATGGTGTTATCGATCTAGAAAAAACTTATTATAACGTTCCAATGGAAATTATGGAGGTGCTAGAAGGCTAAAGGCACTCTTATGGCATATAGAGATTAAGGGACAAAAAATATTTGTTTTTGGGATGTTAGAATTAAGAGAGAACTAGGAGTAATTGAATAAAAATATCATATTCTTAAAAGAATAGAATTTTCTATTAGAATTTAACCGAATCTCAAAATAAATATAAATCACCTATTAAAAAGATAAAAAAATAACTTGTACATCAAAGGTGGTGTTCGCAAGAAATTTTCGTAAGCGTGGAAAATTAACTGCAAGCAAAATAAATAAAAGAAAAATGTGATTTTATTAATGAATCGTTGTGAGTACAATTTCGTTGTTCTCTTGATTCTCTCTCCTAAGTTTATCCGCGGTTCGAGGGCCTTCAGTAGCGTATTTCTCGAATGTAGGATGATGTAGACCTCCTTGAGATGTTGTCAATCTCCGAGACGTCGGAAAGCGCTTCGTCGTTGTAAGTCGATCTCCGGGAAGAACTCCGTTTATCACTCCTTCGAAGAACTATCGATGTTGATGTTGTAGTTTTCTCCAATTTGCTGAATGTTTGTTGAAGAGTTTTTTTTCGATCCCCTTGAATGTCATGTTCATCCCCTATTTATAGTTGTAAGGGGTGGACAAGGTTGCATATGATTGGCCAAAGGATGTCATTTTGACACTTGGTGTGCTGTAATTGGTTCTTGCACTTGACTGGGACTAACACCTCATTTGGACATGTGGCGTCACCTTGTTGGTTTCGGATGCCCAGTCACTGTGACACGTGGCATGAGTTTGGGCTTCAAGGTGAAATAGACCTTGGATTTCAACTTTAATAAAATGAACTCATTTATTTGTAAAGCCCAAATTAATCATTCAGCCCAAATGAACATGGATTTAATTCAAATTTTGTATGAATTTGATTCAATTACAATTTATGTGTCTACAAATGCCCCTTACTTCGAGACTTGTCGACATTTAGGCTTGCCGAAGTTTGGCGACAAGACTTGAAGTATTCATGAATGTGTTTTCATTTTTTATTTTATTTTTAGACTTGTGGACGTTTAGGATTGCCGAATTTGACGACGAGAGTTGAAGTCTTCATGAATGCATTGTTGAGACTTCAACAGTATGTGTTTCTTGTCGTCGTAGTCTAACTAGGCCACCACAAATGATTTGCTTATAGTGATCTCAATCATTTTTTGTTTAAAAAACCTTCTTGCTCAACAACCACATGGACCCTCTATATCAATTTCAAATAGATAGGTCTAGTGGGTAGTAACATTTTTTTTCTGTCTGATCTTCCTTGTAAGGTGAAAAAAAGATCAAGAAAATTGATTGGATTTTGTTACAAATAAAAAGAATATAAACTTTCTTTTATCCAAGTCAATGAAGATAATATTCTTTCCTTAACTCTTTGGTTCATCCTTCCATATTGGTATGACTTCAAAATGGAAATGAAATATTTCAGTTCAAATCAGATTTTTAATTTCCAAATTCACCTTACTATGCTTTGTGGGAGAATTAGAAGCTATTCACAAGAATCCCCATATAATCCCTTCCAATGCATAAAGAATTTCATCACACAAAAATTCAAAATGCTACAAGCACTAGCCGAGTGTATTGAACTCTTAAAGTGCGACGTCTTTCTTTCAAATCGATAGAGGTAACTTCCCTCATATCTCGAAAGAAACTTCAAGCAAGGTGTTCTTGCTACTTTCTCAGGTAATTTTTTTTTTTTTCAGTAACCATTTTTTATGCTTCAGCTTTGCGCGCCTGTAGTGTAAAATCCATATCTAATTGTAGAAAAGTTGAAATTGCAATCCGTTTGATTTTTTCGAAACTAGAAACATGGGGCTATAACGTAGAAAAAAAGAGTGCAGCCAAACTTTTAATCCATCGTTGCAGTTTTTATCTTCAATGTTAGACCTGCTTGAGATTGACAGATTTGCGCGTCCGTAGTATAAAATTCATTTCTAATTGTAGATAAATCAAAATTGCAAGCCGCTTGATTTTTTCGAACTAGAAACATGGGGCTATAACGTAGAAAAAAAATTGCAGCCAAACTATCAATCTATTGCTACAGTTTTTATCTTCAATGTTGGACCTGCTTGAGATTGACAGATTTGCGCGTCCGTAGTATAAAATTCATTTCTAATTGTAGAAAAATCAAAACCGCAAGGCGTTTGGTTTTTACAAAACTAGAAACATGGAACTACGACATATAAAATATTTGTAGCCAAATTCTTTTTCAATTTCTACAGTTTTGATCTTAAAGTTTGCACCCGTTTCTGATTGACAGATTTGCGCGTCCGTAGTGCAAAATTCATTTCTAATTGTAGAAAAATCGAAATAGCAAGACGTTTGATTTTTCCGAAACTAGAAGCGTGGAACTACGATGTATAAAATATTTGTATCCAAATTCCTTGTCAATCGCTACAGTTCTAATTTTCAAGGTTGAACTCATTTTGACGGTGAGATCTTTTTGTCTTTTGATTACTCCAATCGTGTTTTCGCCAACGTAACCTCTTTATTTTTTTAATTTTTTTTTTCAGAGCGTCAGTGTGCGATCTTGGTTTCCAGCAACGACAATGGACTTTAGTGACCGAGATGCGCCGTACCCTCGCCTTGAAATCGTTGAGAACAAGCAACATGCGCGCGCCAAAGTTCTCACTTTGAAAGTTCATCCTCCGGTGATCGGCGCCTTCCCACTCATTAGGAAGATGCTGGATACGTCTCATCATCTCCCGGAGTGGTCGTCAACAGAAACGAAGGATGTTACGGACAATTTCTCCGACAAGGTCACAACTGAAAAAGTTCTCCTTTTGAGGTCTTCTAATCATCAAAACGTTGTTGTTGCCGTCCCTCCTCGTCGCGATGAACATCTTAGCAGTTGGCGTGTTCCTTCTTCTGGGTTTGGCGATGTCCGCTATACGTCTGGCTATTGGGAGTGGGTAAAGGATGTGCTTGCTCGCTGCAAGGAGACTCTAGATAACATCAAAATTTATGATGCTATCTTTGCTTCAATGTTCACATACGATCACAACGAAAATGTTCTCCAGGCCTTCTGTGAGAATTAGCGTCCATCCACTAATACGATCTCTACCTTCGTCGGAGAGTTGTCTATTTCTTTATGGGATTTGAGAACCATTGGAGGTCCTGTTCATGGTTCTTTTTATGATGAAGTTGTACCCTCGGCTAAGGAGTTGGCATATGTAGATGATCAAGGGAAGTATTTTCTCCCAAGAAGTTGTTCCTTCTTGTTTTCAGCATTCTATCGACTTACCAAAGTTTCCATCGATGAAGTCTCTTTTCGAGAATGGACAAAGTTTTGGTTTAGGGGGCCAAAAAAATATGTCGAGCCTTCACCAAAGACATCTAAGAATTGTACAAAACCAAGGATGAATCATGATCCTTCTGGAAATATTGACATGAGCTTTTTGCCTCGAACTGAAGAGGAGAATGCTCCTTTTGTTGAGCTAGGCGTAGAAGAATCCTTCAGAGATGAGACTTATCTGACAGCTTTTTTCGTATGTTGGCTTTGCAAGTTTGTTCTTCCTAGCAAGAAAGCTGATTGTATTCGTGCTAGTGTCTTCAAAGTCGCAAGCTTGATGGCTCATGGAGAAATATTTTCTTTGGCGGTGCCGGTCCTAGCAAGCATCTATCGCGGCCTTAAGGATATATCTACTTCTTCAAACTTAGGTGCTTGTGATACATTACTGCCCCTCCATTATGTATATGGGTGGATAGGTGAGTATTTTGAGACCTACTTCCGTGTTACTCGTCCTCAACGAGGTGTGCGAATGTGGCAGATTTCTGGAGAAAGGATGGCAAAATATTTTGACCTTGTTGATGCTCGCAAGTTATTTCAACAAGTGAATGTGCATGACCTCCACAATCTGGCCATGCTACAAGGAAAGGAGTTGCATATTGATGATAGTGGAAAATTGTCCACTTCCTGGAGCGATTTTTTTATAGCCCTCCGTTCAAGTTTTGTCACTTTGAGGTTGGATAATGAATTGATTGTGGAGCCTTATAGCCCTCACCGATTTAGTCGTCAATTTGGATATTGTCAAGACGTTCCTGGCACCCTCATAGAGCACCATTATGATGGTTCACTACTAGCTTTGGTGCAACTATGGGATTCATGTGTTCATCTTGGGAGCTCTTCGAAGATCATCATACCAATGCGTCCGTCCAATAAGGGCTCTTTAATGACTCGTGAGTATTCAGATTGGTGGCCATCCCATCGAGAGACTCTGCTAAGACGAAGTACTCACATAATTTTGAGAGTCCCGAAAAGAGATGATGTTTCTTTATCAACCAAAGGAGAACAACTTCAAGAAAAGCTATCTCAGTCTTTAAAGTCTAAAGCAACACCAAACATTCCTCCGCAATTTGTTAGAGTTGTTTCCAAGTCTAAAAGTTTGAAGAGCAAGACAACACATGTTGGTAACGGAGTTGAGGGTCCTTTACAGACTCCCAAGGCTGTCAACCTCGCTGATAAAGAGGTGATCGACGTAACTCTCAAGAGGAAGAAACCTTCCAGCTCATCGGACAAAGGTGTTGTATAGTCACTTGGCATTGCACCATCTTATAGTAACACGTCAAAAACGTCTATTTCACTCTAGGAGATCGACATTTGAATTAGTGCAGCCTCTAGCTCCAATGAGAGCAATGTTAGCCAAGAGCTACATTGGAAGCGTTTGAAGAAAAAGCCTAAGGACTTGAACACTCAACAATGCGAGTTCGCTGAATTGAATTCCATTAGTATTGTCACTGCGATCTTTGAAGATGGTGCTGCTGGTTCTACGATGCCCTTGATAGAATTGGCACAACAGGTAAAAATCACCTTTCAAATATTTCTCTAAACTTACCTGCCCCTTTTTTTCTTTTAATCCTTGAATATTAATTCAGTTTTTTTTTTTAATTATCCAGTTGGGTCTTGGGGACATCCCTAGTGATGTAGATGTGTTTGAAGATTGTATCACCAGCTCGACTTCTCTCAATGTGGCGAAGAGTTCTCACCCCCCACTTGTTGAAGTTAAGAGTCAATCTGCGAATGAGATCCAACCGTCAAAGCCAATGGTCTTTTTTTCTGAAAATGTTGAAACTTTTCAAAACATCTCAACTAATTTGGAGGTTGTTGAAACTTCTCAAATTGGATGCCCAAATGTTTCCAAGGATTTGGTTTGCCCTTTGTTGGGAACTGCCTCTAATTTTGAATCACCAAAGACTATTTCTGGCTTCAAATTTCTGGAATGTGGCGCACCTTATGTGAGTGTATCACTCAATTCTCTTTTGAATCTTCAGAGAACCTCAAAGAGTTGGAGATAGGTGTTGCCTCGATTCTAAATGGTCTTCGAGAAGTTGACTTCATCAACCTTAATCCTTTTCTCAAGAAACATAGAGATTATGATGTTGCAAGGCTGTCCACTTCTCAAAAGCTAACAAGGGATTCTCATCAAGAGTTGCTTTATGCTGCCCAACAAGGTCTTAATACCGCAAATGAGGAGAGAATCAGTATGGACAAACACTTGGAAGGGCTTCAAAAAGTCCTTGCAAGAGCTGAAAAAGAGTTGAAAGTGTGGGCTTTAAAGAATAAGAAAACCATCTCACTTATTGAGGATCATCAAAAGAGGTTATCTCAAAATCAAAAGATTATCACTAACCGTGAAGATGAAATTCATGCCATTGAGAAAATCATTCCCTTGTCGGAAATAGAAATAAAAGAACTAGATAAGCTAAAGGAAGATGCTGGGACAAGTCGTCACCAAATCCTTAGCCATAAGTTATTTCTTAGTCTTTTATCCCGCATAATGTCGTTCTTTCTCAATTTCTTGTTCTATTGTTTTTTTTGTCTTTTTTTTTTTGGAACATTGTTCTGGTGTAGTGACCTTCTTGAATGAATAAAAGTGTTGGGTTTTTTTTTCTTCTTCTCAAGTTCGTTCTTTCAATTCTCTAGTTTGAGTGTTTGTCGTGTACTATGTAACTTACTCCAGATGCCGGACAACTTTCTCCCAAAATTTCAGCTTTGAGCTCTTATGTTAAAATTCTGTAACTCGTAGTAGGAGCACTCAAATGAAGAATGCGGCATTTCATTAGAAATATAACTCATACGAGTATAATATATGAGAAATTCATGACTGAAAGATTTCCGAGTTAGTACGCCTACTATTCCAAAGTTAGCTTGAATGTTGCCTTAATAGACTTTTCAGCTTATAGAACCTGCGATAGAAAACCAATAACTCGATGTGGGGGCATCAAAACAACATGATTCTTCTTTCATTGAAAGCATAAGTCATAGAAATATAACTCGTGTAAAAATCACGGCCAATATCCTTCCAGATTAGTACATATGTATTTTCAAAGTTGGCTACAGTTCTGTCTCGCTCAACTTTTCAACTTTTAGCAACTTTGGGAGAAAATCAATATCTCGGCGTAGGAGCCTCGAAATGATGCGATTCTTGATCCGTTGGAAGCGTAACTCATAGAAATATAAAAAAATCCTTCCAGATTAGTACATATATATTTTCAAAGTTGGCTACAGTTCTGTCTCGCTCAACTTTTCAGCTTTTAGCAACTTCGGGAGAAAATCTATATCTCGGCGTAGGAGCCTCTAAATGATGCGATTCTTGATCCGTTAGAAGCGTAACTCATAGAAGTACAACCTTCGTAAAAATCACGGCCAAAATCCTTCCAGATTAGTACATATGTATTTTCAAAGTTAGCTACAGTTCTGTCTCGCTCAACTCTTCAGTTTTCAGCAACTTTGGGATAAAAATCAATATCTTGGCATAACAGCCTCAAAATGATGAGATTCTCGCTCCGTTGGAAGCACAACTCATAGATGTACATCATATGTAAAAGTCATGGCCAATAGCTTCCCAGATTAGCATAGATGTATTTTCAAAGTCAGCCTGAATTCTGAAACTATGAGCTTCTTATTTCACTGTGACGAAACTTCTAATGTTCATCTTGATTGGCTGAATCCGAATACATTGTTGATAATTTTATCAGTAATGATGTTGCATTTGAGTCGGTGAACGACAATCCTGAAACCTTAGTGAAAGATAATTCTGCTATCGAAGAAGTCTGAACTTTGGAAATGATGTCATCTCCAACTAATAGAAATGATGGAGATAATGCTGGAGCATATCAGATACTGAGAATTTCTCACTTGCACCGAGTCTGCTTGCTGCTGATAAGACTATGCATCCAGTAGCAGTTCATGCTGATCAAGTCTCAAGTAATAAATGTGCAACACACCATGTTGTCGAGGAGAAGTATTTCTCTCAAAATTGACCCACAAAAGTCAATGTCACGGGAGAGTCTTGTCCTTCATAAATGAGCAGCTTTCGGATAAGTTCATCTTATAGCAAGAAAGACCTTCTTATGGAAGTTTCACTACATATAAAGGATTTCTGTCAAGTATGCAAGTGGAGAAGAAGAATTCATCACCCCTGTAAGGCTCTCTAGCAGAATTAGAAGACATGCCATTTCTCCCTGAAGATTCCGATGTCATGTCACTCTTGCATTGACAACTGAAATAAAAATTGTCTCTTGACCTTGGAGTGTTCGTACCATGATCTTTGCGGGTTTACCATTTCAACATAGAGCTTTGATCCTAAAGGGTATCCAGATTTGATGTTATAGTTAAAGATGCCCCTAATTTTGAGTAACTTACTGAAGCATCAGTGAATTACAAAATATTATCACCATCGTAAAAAAAAACTCAAGTAGTATTGCAAGTCGCTTGATCCAATGCTAATGAACTCCTTGGCGAACTTCTTCTCTTTTTTTTTTAATTGCGGAGAGAGATTCAAGAGCTTCAGCGTGTGTAAAAATGATGATCAAGATCTTTATGAATTCCCACTAACAGGCATTTGAAATGCTCAGATTAGCTCAAATATGATTATTATTATTTTGTTTTATTTTTTTTGAGTGGTCGGAGTAGAAAATTCATAAGTTAGCAAAGAAGTGTTTGAACCACAAGCTGATTTTCACGTTGGGAAGTAGGCTCCAACAATCTTTCCCTTTGCTCATTTGCGGTGCATTTGAACTTCATGTGCTAGCTACATAAAATTTAAAGGGCTAGTGTGATGATCACGCAAGCCACCAAACTTTTTTTTTTTTACTCATTTGACTGAGCTTAAAGTGATTACTCCAAGCGCTTACGTACCTCGGTGAAGATGATCAAGTCATATCGTAGTTCAAGGTGATGAGTTTTTTTTTTTTTTTTTGGGGCCGTACAAAGTTTATACTCTTGCGGGCCAGGAGTAACATGCAGTTTATGCTCATACCTTAAGGAGCGTAGACGACTTTCATGGGAAGTATTGCTTCAAAAACTTGGCATTGATGGGACCAACTCTCACACCGTCTTGGTCTAAAATTTTGTAAGCGCCACTTGAATATGCTTCCTTCACAACATACGGTCCATTTCATTTTGATGTGAACTTGTCCCCGATGCGTTTGTTGAGGATTATGGGTCTCCGGACTGCTAAGACCAAGTCTCCCACTTGAAATGATCGAGGTCGCACTTTCTTATTGAATGCTCTTGCAAGTCGAGCTTGATAACACTCCAATTTTTGTTGCGCTTCCAATCTCTTTTCATCCAATGCCTCTAACTCTGCTAGACGAAGTTGGGCGTTGCTTTCAGTTGTAAGTCCCTCTTGGACTGCTATTCGCAATGATGGAATTTGCTTCTCCAATGGAAGGACTGCTTCTACGTCATACACCAATGAAAACAGCGTCGCTTGCGTATCCGTTCTAAAGATTGTACGATATGCCCAAAAAGCTTCACCAACTCTCTCATGCCAGTCTCTTTTATTCTTTGCAACTACTTTCTTCAATAGGTTACCAAGTGTCTTGTTAAAAGCTTCAGCAAGACCATTGGCAGGTGCATTGTACATTGAAGATTTATGTTGCTTAAAACTGAACTTCTCACACAAACTACTCATGAGTTTATTGTTGAATGGTGTTCCATTATCAGTGACTATACATCTTGGTATGCCATATCTAAAAATTATGTTTGATTTGATAAAATCAACAACATTTTCCTTCTTTACCTCTTTTAATGGTACAACTTCAGCCCATCTAGAGAAATAGTCAGTGGCAGCCAAGATATACATTTGTCATTTTGACGACTTTGGAAGAGGTCCAACAACATCAAGTCCCTATGCATCGAAGGGCCACGAGGCTACAGTCGGATGCAGAGCCTCTAGAGATTGATGAATGTAATTAGCGTGGAATTGACACGCTTGACACTTTTTGGCATGCTCTAAGCAGTCCATCACCATTGTCGGCCAATAGTAGCCCATCCTCTTGATGCGAAAATGAAGTTTAGGCCCTGATTGGTGTGCTCCACATGTGCCAGAATGTGCCGCTTCCATTGTTTGTTGAGTTTCTTCTTTGTCAAGACACCGCAGGAATAGTCCCTCAAAAGAACGACGAAATAGTATTCCATCGTGAAAGATGAATCGTGGTGCCCTTCTCTTAATGTCTGCTCTTACTCGTGGATCCTCAGGCAGCCTTCCATGTTCAAGATACTCAATTAGTGGTTTCCTCCAATCTTCTTCTTCAACCACCTGAACAGATATATGATGGCTTTCATCGATTTGAAGATCAAGACAACTAGGAATAACCCATCGATGACATACACGTACCTTTGTTGTCTCATTTTCTCCAAGTGCCATTGTTGAAGCCAAGTTAGCCAAAGCATCTGCCATGCGGTTTTCTTCTCTTGGGACGTGATTTAAGAACACTCGATCAAACCTTTCAAGTAAGAAAGTAGCATATTGGTAATATGACAAAAGATATTCTTTCTTCACCTCGTAACTCCCCGAGAGTTGATTGATGATCAATTGTGAGTCACCGTATACATCCAATTGAGGAATCTTCATATCTGATGCCATTTCAAGGCCCACAATCAAAGCTTGGTATTCTGCAACATTGTTGGAACATGTTTCACCTAGAACAAAGGAGAATGGTAAGATTAGTCGTTCTGGAGATATCAACACCACGTCTGCCCCTGCTCCTTCTCGGCGTGCAGATCCATCAAAGAACATTGTCCAGGATGGCAGCTCTTCAGTAAAAAAAATGCGTCTTCATCAGGGAACTCATCTGAAGTTTCCCATTTTCCCGAAAGAGGACGATCGGCAAGGAAATTAGCAAGTGCTTGCCCCTTCACAGCTTTTTAAGGTGTGTATATGATCTCATATTGATTAAACAATATAGACCATCTTCAGTTTTCTGTAACTTTGGGATAAAAATCAATATCTTGGCATAATAGCCTCAAAATGATGAGATTCTCGCTCCGTTGGAAGCACAACTCATAGATGTACATCATATGTAAAAATCATGGCCAATAGCTTTCCAGATTAGCATAGATGTATTTTCAAAGTCAGCCTGAATTCTGAAACTATGAGCTTCTTCTTTCACTGTGACGAAACTTCTAATGTTCATCTTGATTGGCTGAATCCGAATACCTTGTTGATAATTTTATCAGTAATGATGTTGAATTTGAGTCGGTGAATGACAATCCTGAAACCTTAGTGAAAGATAATTCTGCTATCGAAGAAGTCCAAACTTTGGAAATGATGTCGTCTCCAACTGATAGATATGATGGAGATAATGCTGGAGCATATCAGATACTGAGAATTTCTCACTTGCACCGAGTCTGCTTGCTGTTGATAAAACTATGCATCCAGTAGCAGTTCATGCTGATCAAGTCGCAAGTAATAAATGTGCAACACACCATGTTGTCGAGGAGAAGTATTTCTCTCAAAATTGACCCACAAAAGTCAATGTCACGGGAGAGTCTTGTCCTTCATAAATGAGCAGCTTTCGGATAAGTTCATCTTATAGCAAGAAAGACCTTCTTATGGAAGTTTCACTATATATAAAGGATTTCTGTCAAGTATGCAAGTGGAGAAGAAGAATTCATCACCCCTGTAAGGCTCTCTAGCAGAATTAGAAGACATGCCATTTCTCCCTGAAGATTCCGATGTCATGTCACTCTTGCATTGACAACTGAAATAAAAATTGTCTCTTGACCTTGGAGTGTTCATACCATGATCTTTGCGGGTTTACCATTTCAACATAGAACTTTGATCCTAAAGGGTATCCAGATTTGATGTTATAGTTAAAGATGCCCCTAATTTTGAGTAACTTACTGAAGCATCAGTGAATTACAAAATATTATCACCATCGTAAAAAAAAACTCAAGTAGTATTGCAAGTCGCTTGATCCAATGCTAATGAACTCCTTGGCGAACTTCTTCTCTTTTTTTTTTTTAATTGCGGAGAGAGATTCAAGAGCTTCAGCGTGTGTAAAAATGATGATCAAGATCTTTATGAATTCCCACTAACAGGCATTTGAAATGCTCAGATTAGCTCAAATATGATTATTATTATTTTGTTTTATTTTTTTTGAGTGGTCGGAGTAGAAAATTCATAAGTTAGCAAAGAAGTGTTTGAACCACAAGCTGATTTTCACGTTGGGAAGTAGGCTCCAACAATCTTTCCCTTTGCTCATTTGCGGTGCATTTGAACTTCATGTGCTAGCTACATAAAATTTAAAGGGCTAGTGTGATGATCACGCAAGCCACCAAACTTTTTTTTTTTACTCATTTGACTGAGCTTAAAGTGATTACTCCAAGCGCTTACGTACCTCGGTGAAGATGATCAAGTCATATCGTAGTTCAAGGTGATGAGTTTTTTTTTTTTTTTTGGGGCCGTACAAAGTTTATACTCTTGCGGGCCAGGAGTAACATGCAGTTTATGCTCATACCTTAAGGAGCGTAGACGACTTTCATGGGAAGTATTGCTTCAAAAACTTGGCATTGATGGGACCAACTCTCACACCGTCTTGGTCTAAAATTTTGTAAGCGCCACTTGAATATGCTTCCTTCACAACATACGGTCCATTTCATTTTGATGTGAACTTGTCCCCGATGCGTTTGTTGAGGATTATGGGTCTCCGGACTGCTAAGACCAAGTCTCCCACTTGAAATGATCGAGGTCGCACTTTCTTATTGAATGCTCTTGCAAGTCGAGCTTGATAACACTCCAATTTTTGTTGCGCTTCCAATCTCTTTTCATCTAATGCCTCTAACTCTGCTAGACGAAGTTGGGCGTTGCTTTCAGTTGTAAGTCCCTCTTGGACTGCTATTCGCAATGATGGAATTTGCTTCTCCAATGGAAGGACTGCTTCTACGTCATACACCAATGAAAACAGCGTCGCTTGTTTATCCGTTCTAAAGATTGTACGATATGCCCAAAAAGCTTCACCAACTCTCTCATGCCAGTCTCTTTTATTCTTTGCAACTACTTTCTTCAATAGGTTACCAAGTGTCTTGTTAAAAGCTTCAGCAAGACCATTGGCAGGTGCATTGTACATTGAAGATTTATGTTGCTTAAAACTGAACTTCTCACACAAACTACTCATGAGTTTATTGTTGAATGGTGTTCCATTATCAGTGACTATACATCTTGGTATGCCATATCTAAAAATTATGTTTGATTTGATAAAATCAACAACATTTTCCTTCTTTACCTCTTTTAATGGTACAGCTTCAGCCCATCTAGAGAAATAGTCAGTGGCAGCCAAGATATACATTTGTCATTTTGACGACTTTGGAAGAGGTCCAACAACATCAAGTCCCTATGCATCGAAGGGCCACGAGGCTACAGTCGGATGCAGAGCCTCTAGAGATTTATGAATGTAATTAGCGTGGAATTGACACGCTTGACACTTTTTGGCATGCTCTAAGCAGTCCATCACCATTGTCGGCCAATAGTAGCCCATCCTCTTGATGCGAAAATGAAGTTTAGGCCCTGATTGGTGTGCTCCACATGTGCCAGAATGTGCCGCTTCCATTGTTTGTTGAGTTTCTTCTTTGTCAAGACACCGCAGGAATAGTCCCTCAAAAGAACGACGAAATAGTATTCCATCGTGAAAGATGAATCGTGGTGCCCTTCTCTTAATGTCTGCTCTTACTCGTGGATCCTCAGGCAGCCTTCCATGTTCAAGATACTCAATTAGTGGTTTCCTCCAATCTTCTTCTTCAACCACCTGAACAGATATATGATGGCTTTCATCGATTTGAAGATCAAGACAACTAGGAATAACCCATCGATGACATACACGTACCTTTGTTGTCTCATTTTCTCCAAGTGCCATTGTTGAAGCCAAGTTAGCCAAAGCATCTGCCATGCGGTTTTCTTCTCTTGGGACGTGATTTAAGAACACTCGATCAAACCTTTCAAGTAAGAAAGTAGCATATTGGTAATATGACAAAAGATATTCTTTCTTCACCTCGTAACTCCCCGAGAGTTGATTGATGATCAATTGTGAGTCACCGTATACATCCAATTGAGGAATCTTCATATCTGATGCCATTTCAAGGCCCACAATCAAAGCTTGGTATTCTGCAACATTGTTGGAACATGTTTCACCTAGAACAAAGGAGAATGGTAAGATTAGTCGTTCTGGAGATATCAACACCACGTCTGCCCCTGCTCCTTCTCGGCGTGCAGATCCATCAAAGAACATTGTCCAGGATGGCAGCTCTTCAGTAAAAAAAATGCGTCTTCATCAGGGAACTCATCTGAAGTTTCCCATTTTCCCGAAAGAGGACGATCGGCAAGGAAATTAGCAAGTGCTTGCCCCTTCACAGCTTTTTAAGGTGTGTATATGATCTCATATTGATTAAACAATATAGACCATCTTCAGTTTTCTGTAACTTTGGGATAAAAATCAATATCTTGGCATAATAGCCTCAAAATGATGAGATTCTCGCTCCGTTGGAAGCACAACTCATAGATGTACATCATATGTAAAAATCATGGCCAATAGCTTTCCAGATTAGCATAGATGTATTTTCAAAGTCAGCCTGAATTCTGAAACTATGAGCTTCTTCTTTCACTGTGACGAAACTTCTAATGTTCATCTTGATTGGCTGAATCCGAATACCTTGTTGATAATTTTATCAGTAATGATGTTGAATTTGAGTCGGTGAATGACAATCCTGAAACCTTAGTGAAAGATAATTCTGCTATCGAAGAAGTCCAAACTTTGGAAATGATGTCGTTTCCAACTGATAGATATGATGGAGATAATGCTGGAGCATATCAGATACTGAGAATTTCTCACTTGCACCGAGTCTGCTTGCTGTTGATAAAACTATGCATCCAGTAGCAGTTCATGCTGATCAAGTCGCAAGTAATAAATGTGCAACACACCATGTTGTCGAGGAGAAGTATTTCTCTCAAAATTGACCCACAAAAGTCAATGTCACGGGAGAGTCTTGTCCTTCATAAATGAGCAGCTTTCGGATAAGTTCATCTTATAGCAAGAAAGACCTTCTTATGGAAGTTTCACTATATATAAAGGATTTCTGTCAAGTATGCAAGTGGAGAAGAAGAATTCATCACCCCTGTAAGGCTCTCTAGCAGAATTAGAAGACATGCCATTTCTCCCTGAAGATTCCGATGTCATGTCACTCTTGCATTGACAACTGAAATAAAAATTGTCTCTTGACCTTGGAGTGTTCATACCATGATCTTTGCGGGTTTACCATTTCAACATAGAACTTTGATCCTAAAGGGTATCCAGATTTGATGTTATAGTTAAAGATGCCCCTAATTTTGAGTAACTTACTGAAGCATCAGTGAATTACAAAATATTATCACCATCGTAAAAAAAAACTCAAGTAGTATTGCAAGTCGCTTGATCCAATGCTAATGAACTCCTTGGCGAACTTCTTCTCTTTTTTTTTTAATTGCGGAGAGAGATTCAAGAGCTTCAGCGTGTGTAAAAATGATGATCAAGATCTTTATGAATTCCCACTAACAGGCATTTGAAATGCTCAGATTAGCTCAAATATGATTATTATTATTTTGTTTTATTTTTTTTGAGTGGTCGGAGTAGAAAATTCATAAGTTAGCAAAGAAGTGTTTGAACCACAAGCTGATTTTCACGTTGGGAAGTAGGCTCCAACAATCTTTCCCTTTGCTCATTTGCGGTGCATTTGAACTTCATGTGCTAGCTACATAAAATTTAAAGGGCTAGTGTGATGATCACGCAAGCCACCAAACTTTTTTTTTTTACTCATTTGACTGAGCTTAAAGTGATTACTCCAAGCGCTTACGTACCTCGGTGAAGATGATCAAGTCATATCGTAGTTCAAGGTGATGAGTTTTTTTTTTTTTTTTGGGGCCGTACAAAGTTTATACTCTTGCGGGCCAGGAGTAACATGCAGTTTATGCTCATACCTTAAGGAGCGTAGACGACTTTCATGGGAAGTATTGCTTCAAAAACTTGGCATTGATGGGACCAACTCTCACACCGTCTTGGTCTAAAATTTTGTAAGCGCCACTTGAATATGCTTCCTTCACAACATACGGTCCATTTCATTTTGATGTGAACTTGTCCCCGATGCGTTTGTTGAGGATTATGGGTCTCCGGACTGCTAAGACCAAGTCTCCCACTTGAAATGATCGAGGTCGCACTTTCTTATTGAATGCTCTTGCAAGTCGAGCTTGATAACACTCCAATTTTTGTTGCGCTTCCAATCTCTTTTCATCTAATGCCTCTAACTCTGCTAGACGAAGTTGGGCGTTGCTTTCAGTTGTAAGTCCCTCTTGGACTGCTATTCGCAATGATGGAATTTGCTTCTCCAATGGAAGGACTGCTTCTACGTCATACACCAATGAAAACAGCGTCGCTTGTTTATCCGTTCTAAAGATTGTACGATATGCCCAAAAAGCTTCACCAACTCTCTCATGCCAGTCTCTTTTATTCTTTGCAACTACTTTCTTCAATAGGTTACCAAGTGTCTTGTTAAAAGCTTCAGCAAGACCATTGGCAGGTGCATTGTACATTGAAGATTTATGTTGCTTAAAACTGAACTTCTCACACAAACTACTCATGAGTTTATTGTTGAATGGTGTTCCATTATCAGTGACTATACATCTTGGTATGCCATATCTAAAAATTATGTTTGATTTGATAAAATCAACAACATTTTCCTTCTTTACCTCTTTTAATGGTACAGCTTCAGCCCATCTAGAGAAATAGTCAGTGGCAGCCAAGATATACATTTGTCATTTTGACGACTTTGGAAGAGGTCCAACAACATCAAGTCCCTATGCATCGAAGGGCCACGAGGCTACAGTCGGATGCAGAGCCTCTAGAGATTTATGAATGTAATTAGCGTGGAATTGACACGCTTGACACTTTTTGGCATGCTCTAAGCAGTCCATCACCATTGTCGGCCAATAGTAGCCCATCCTCTTGATGCGAAAATGAAGTTTAGGCCCTGATTGGTGTGCTCCACATGTGCCAGAATGTGCCGCTTCCATTGTTTGTTGAGTTTCTTCTTTGTCAAGACACCGCAGGAATAGTCCCTCAAAAGAACGACGAAATAGTATTCCATCGTGAAAGATGAATCGTGGTGCCCTTCTCTTAATGTCTGCTCTTACTCGTGGATCCTCAGGCAGCCTTCCATGTTCAAGATACTCAATTAGTGGTTTCCTCCAATCTTCTTCTTCAACCACCTGAACAGATATATGATGGCTTTCATCGATTTGAAGATCAAGACAACTAGGAATAACCCATCGATGACATACACGTACCTTTGTTGTCTCATTTTCTCCAAGTGCCATTGTTGAAGCCAAGTTAGCCAAAGCATCTGCCATGCGGTTTTCTTCTCTTGGGACGTGATTTAAGAACACTCGATCAAACCTTTCAAGTAAGAAAGTAGCATATTGGTGATATGACAAAAGATATTCTTTCTTCACCTCGTAACTCCCCGAGAGTTGATTGATGATCAATTGTGAGTCACCGTATACATCCAATTGAGGAATCTTCATATCTGATGCCATTTCAAGGCCCACAATCAAAGCTTGGTATTCTGCAACATTGTTGGAACATGTTTCACCTAGAACAAAGGAGAATGGTAAGATTAGTCGTTCTGGAGATATCAACACCACGTCTGCCCCTGCTCCTTCTCGGCGTGCAGATCCATCAAAGAACATTGTCCAGGATGGCAGCTCTTCAGTAAAAAAATGCTTCTTCATCAGGGAACTCATCTGAAGTTTCCCATTTTCCCGAAAGAGGACGATCGGCAAGAAAATTAGCAAGTGCTTGCCCCTTCACAGCTTTTTAAGGTGTGTATATGATCTCATATTTATTAAACAATATAGACCATCTTGCTAGACGTCCTGAGAGAACTGGTCGAGTCATTACGAACTTCACGGGATCATCCCGAGAAATTAGCTTGACGGTGTAGGCTTCAAAATAATGCCTCAATTTCTTTATTGCATAAAGCAATGCTAAGCACATCTTCTCAATAGGTGCATTTGAGAGGATTCATCTTTAGGTCAAAGTTTCTTAACCTTTCAAAAATAATTCGAAGGTCTTCAAGATGGTGTTCCCTTTGCTTCGTCTTTACCACTAAGTCATCGACGTAATATTCCACCCTCTTATGAAGCATGTCATCAAATATGTTTTGCATTGCACGTTGATAGGTGACCCCAGCATTCTTTAGACCAAAGGGCATCACTTTGTAACAATAAATCCCTTTCGGAGTTCAAAATGCAGTGTATTCTTCATCTTTTGGAGACATTCTGATTTGATTATATCCAGAAGACCCATCCATAAATGACATAGCTTCATGCCCAGTTGTAGCATCAACCATGAGCTCAATGATTGGCAGAGGGAAGTCATCTTTTGGACATGCCTTGTTCAAATCTCGAAAATCAACACAGACACGTATTTGACCATTCTTCTTCTTAACAGGCACAATATTTGAGATCCACAAAGGGTATTTCACTTCTCGAATAAATTCAGCCTCTGTGAGCTTGTTGACCTCTGCTTCAATTTGTGTGATCAACTCCGGACGAAACACTCGTTGTGACTGCTATATAGGACGGGTTCCCTTTTTGATCCCTTAATGATGAATAGTTATGCTGGGACTAAGGCCTGGCATTTCTTTGTACGACCAAGCAAAAACATCCTTAAACTCAACCAATAACTTAAAGTATTTCCTCTCTTCTTCTGGTGTAAGAAGTGTGCTAATGAAGATTGGACGTGGATCTTCTATAGTGCCTAGATTTAGTTCCTTGTGGTCGTCTACGGTCGATTGTACGCCATCCTCCAATTGAGGGGGAGCCTCTTGGACATCATCATTTGCATCATCAACGTCTGGACCTTCTTTCACTGTTATGTGATAGGATGATTGTGTCAAGTTTGAATCTTCCACCTCGTTTCTCATGAAGACTGTGATGGCTTTATCTTTCTCCTTCTTGGTTTCTCCATGAAATTGGTTGGTGACAACAATAGTGCTTCTTTTCACCTTGAAAGAACCATCAGTGGTGATCGACAATACAACCTTTCTCTTCATACGTGATGGGAAAGCACTATGAATATCCTTGTCGTCAATTATATCACCAGAATCTTGATTTTCATGCTCCAGCAACCTCCTTTCGGATAATGGCTTTCTTTTGGTTCTCAAGCGATGAAATACAGAGGTATTTGATGTGGTGGTATATTCATCCACTTGTTTAGAGGATCCTCTCTCTCCCTTGCATCCCAATCTTTCAAATGCATAGACACAAGGTGTCAATCTCCCAATGCGTTCAAACACCGAAGTTCGTCGTGGTGTTTTACCCTCTTAGCTTCCTCTGTCTTTTCTGTAGAGGTGTAGTGGGATGACGTAACTTCTTTCCCCTTCTTAGACGAAATTCGAAGAGGCTCTGGCAAGCTGAATCCTAACCCAAACTTATGAGTTGCGACTTGATATCCTTGCTTTCTTAACTGCATTTGAGACTTTGTAAGACCGTGTATCTTTTCACCAGTGACTTCATCCCTGAGTTCTCCTAACTTCACTGGATTTGAGAAATCATAGCCTGATTTTTCAAACAATGTGAGGACCGTTTGATGAAAGTTCCCTTTTATCTTACCAACTTGGATATTGCCATTGGAGGGCTCCAAAGCGACACACGGGATTTGCGCGACTGGGACAGTCATTTTCTCCTTCAAATCTTGGAGGGTTATGTGACTAAGTTCCTTCCTCGGTGGCTGGACTTGTTGAGTGCATTCCTCTAGCGGTGATTGTCCCTTTTTTCGACATTCACGTGGAATATATCAAAAAATTGGTTGCTCATCATCCATATTAGTCTGCACGTCTCCTTTAGATGGTGAAAGCTTGATGGAAACCTCTTCCATCCTTTTCTTAGACATCTTGATTGCAGCCCATTGAACTTTACTATCTTCGAAATCAATTGAGTCGGCTTCCTCATGTTTTTCCATATTTGATCTTCCAGAATCTAAGTAGAATTTTCCATCTGCAAAATATGACTCTGTCTCAGTGAAAGGATTGATGTCTGCATCAATTTTGACGACTTCACCATCTTTCATGTACTTCATGCATTGATGCAAAGTAGATGGCACCACTCCATTTTCATGAACCCAAGGACGTCCGAGCAACAAGTTATATGATGTTTTGGCGTCTATGACATGAATCAAAATGTTTGATTTCACATCGCCAATAGACAATCCTACACGAATCTCCCCTATGGATCGTTATCCTCCTTGATTGAAACCTTGAATCGTTAGGTTACTTTTGGACAATTCATCAATAGAGATACCAAGTTTTTTCAGAACAACTTTTGGCATGATATTGAATGTCGAACCAACATCGATTAGTATGCGATTGAGATGTTGCTCTCGAATAGACCCTACAACAAACAAGGGTCTATTATGTAGCTTAGACCCTAACAACAAGTCATCATCTGTGAAGGATATTGTAGCACAACATGGGGCAACTTTTTCATCACTTTGATGTTCTTGTGTTATTGTTGGATTAGCTCACCTTCGTTTCCCTTTGTTTCGTTTGTGCTGAAAATAACATGTGTTGCACCAATTTGACTACACAAAAGAATTTTTTAGGAAAAAATTCATCCAATGTAATGGGCCTTCGAACCTTCTGCGATGAAGGACCATTGATCTTTCGAATAGTACAAGGCTTGACACTTTTTGATGGTTGTAGTTTATCCACATCGCTCCTTGTCGCTCTTGTCTTAGGAAGTCGTATCCTAAGAACTGCTTGATGTCTCCGCTTCTTACGAGTAATCAAAGTCCAACCATAAACTTCATTTTTCTTGTGGTTGTCTATCTCTAGTGAACCCTCAAGAGTTTTCCTTGGAACATCAACTTTAACAGGCGCTAAACTTCCAAATTACAAAAAGGTGGCGTTGGAATAGATGGTGACCTTGAGCACTTCTTTTGATTTGGTGCTACACTAGCATGATTTGCCTCCGCTGTTTCATCTTGGTCAATGATGATTTTTCCTTCACTTACCAACATCATGATTTTCTCCTTCAAGATAATACATTTACTTGTCGGGTGGCCAAGGACGCGATGAAACTTGCAATATCTAGGATCACCAACCTTATTGATCTCTTCAGGCCTCTTAGACTCAGGAAGATCAATAACTTTCTTAGCCAGTAATTCCTCAAGAATCATAGGTACATCTGAATCTGGAAATGGGTAGACCTTTGCCTCTAACTCCCTCAAGGTTGGGCGTCGCCTCTCCTCCCTTGGATATTGACTTGGGGCTTCTTCCTCTTTTAGTTTACTCTTGGTGGTGACCTTTACAGAAGTTGCTTTCACCGCCATAGATTTCTTACTCTGGATCTTTGAGGTCATACCTTTCTTGAACTCCTTCTTTTCCTTCGTCAAATCAGCAAAATGAGATGTCTTCCCATGACTTGCGATGCTCAACTCCATGTCATGCGCTCGTGTAGCAAGTTCTTCAAAAGTTCGCGGCTTGATTCCCTGTAGTATGTATAGAAGTCCCCAATGCATACCCTGAATGCACATTTCCACAGCAGATATTTCAGAAAGACGATCTTTGCAGTCTAGGCTCAACGATCTCCAACGATTGATGTAATCCAACACAGGCTCGTCCTTTCTTTGCTTAGTGCCAGTCAACTCTATCATGCTTACGGTTCGGCGAGTACTGTAGAAACGATTGAGAAATTCCTTCTCAAGTTGCTCCCAACTATCAATGGACTCATGTTCCAGGTCAATATACAATTCGAAGGCATTCCCTTTCAGCGAACGAACAAATTGTTTTACCAAAAGGTCGCCATGTGTCCCAGCATTCCTACAAGTTTCAACAAAGTGGGCAATATGCTGCCTTGGGTTCCCTTTGCCATCAAAATATTGTAGCTTTGGTGGTTGATAATTTGCTGACATTGATAGACAATCAATCCGTCTGGTATATGGCTTGGAGTAATACAAGGAACTTTGTGGTGTTCCGCCATATTGAGCCCTGATAGTGTTCGTTATCATGTCTTGCAACTGTTGGACAGATAGTGCAGCAACTGAAGCAGATTGTTTCTCTTTTTGAAACTTGGACTTTGCTAGAGATTCCTCAACGTTCTTATTTCGTTGATCAAAACCAGTTTGACAAGTGGGAATGTGACTTGACTCTCCAGGCGTAAAGGCCTCCAACTTGCTCATAAGTTGAGCAATATGAAGATTTTTGTCATCAATGGATTTCTTCAAGGCCTCAATGGTTTGCTCCATCATCGCAAACTTCTCGTCCATGTCAGTTGAGTCAGCCATCAAAGCATTGACATTCATTGAAGTTGGAGAATCCATTTAATCTTCCGAATCACCAAAGTTGGAGCCAATTTGAGAAGATTCTCCAAAGAATACAGACGCAAGATTTCCCCTAGGTGTTGCACTTACGACCATCGTATGAGAGCTTTTCATCGCCTCCAAAGAAGTGAAGTATTCTGATCTCTCTAGCCCACTGTTTTTGAACTTACGCCGAGTAATAGGGCCAACATGACTGAGATCAGCAGACACGGCATCAGTAGACTCCTTGTTAGACAAATCACAACTCTTTCTGAACGTCATTGCAGTAGTAGCCTCTGTAGTTTCTGATTTGTAAGAGAAAGAGATGAAGAGCAGAATCGGTCTCACTGGGCGTGCCAAATTTGTTCGCAACAAATTTTCGTAAGCGTGGAAAATTAACTGCAAGCAAAATAATTAAAAGAAAAATGTGATTTTATTAATGAATCGTTGTGAGTACAATTTCGTTGTTCTCTTGATTCTCTCTCCTAAGTTTATCCGCGGTTCGAGGGCCTTCAGTAGCGTATTTCTCGAATGTAGGATGATGTAGACCTCCTTGAGATGTTGTCAATCTCTGGGACGTCGAAAAGCGCTTCGTCGTTGTAAATCGATCTCCGGGAAGAACTCTGTTGATCACTCCTTCGAAGAACTATCGATGTTGATGTTGTAGTTTTCTCCAAATTGCTGAATGCTTGTTGAAGAGTTTTTTTTTGATCCCCTTGAATGTCATGTTCATCCCCTATTTATAGTTGTAGGGGGTGGACAAGGTTGCATATGATTGGTCAAAGGATGTCATTTTGACACTTGGTGTGCTGTAATTGGTTCTTGCACTTGACTGGGACTAACACCTCATTTGGACATGTGGCGTCACCTTGTTGGTTTCGGATGCCCAGTCACCGTGACACGTGGCATGAGTTTGGGCTTCAAGATGAAATGGACCTTGGATTTCAACTTTAATAAAATGAACTCATTTATTTGTAAAGCCCAAATTAATCATTCATCTCAAATGAATATGAATTTAATTCAAATTTTATATGAATTTGATCCAATTACAATTTATGTGTCTATAGATGGGTCGCTAGAAGTAAAACAAAATACAAACATCTACTTATGTTCAACAAGTGGAAACTTTAGTACATTTGCGTTTTTACTTTTTTCATGATAAAGGCAAACATGATAATATGTATGTTTGTAGGATGTGTTTTTTCCTAATTCAATAATTCTCCTAAAGTAAAAAACATGACACCATAATCATGCGCCGCAAAGTTATCTCTAAAGTTTATATATATATATATATATATATATATATATATATATATATATATAAAGAGGGTATTATTTTTAATAACAAAATTTATAGATAAAATAATCATACTTCGGACATAACATGTTATAAGTAGATAGAAGTTTTGAATCTTAAGTACATTGTTGTTATTATCAGAAATACTTTTACGTGTTTTGATTCATAAAAAAAATTAGCATGCATATTGGATACATAAATAAATGAATGTGTTATTTCTTTATATACTTTTTTATTCATATATAGTAAAGTAGATTTAAATAACTTTTTTAATCATATACAATATTACATTGTTTATACATGACAAAAAATTACACTATTTATATATAAAAAGAAAGATATAATCAATATATAATACATACATATATATAGGTATGATCAACATATATTATACATAAATTGTGTAATAATTGACTGAAGATGAATCCATGAACCTCTACTAACTCCACTCCGACTTCGGAGACATCTCACCCATAGTATTAGCCCCCAATTATGCCCACCATTCTCACACCCTACCCCACCTTCAACAATATAATGTTAATCTTAATTATATATAAATATCATTTAGTAAATTTTATGCTTAACTACAAACAAAAACACACAAAAAAAAAAAAAAGAGAAAAATAGTTTTCTAGCTCCTTATCAATTTTTTTAAGTTCACACCAGATCTAGAGATCTTAATTTTCACATATAAATTTTTTAAAAGATTATTTTTTTCTATTCAAATTATAAGAAGTAAGATATCACATTTTAAAATAAAAAAATTTAAAAACTATTTTTCATAAATACATTAAAGAAAAATTAAAAACATTGAAAAAAGTATAAACTCCATACTGACTGTCACCTAACCAAAAAGGCGGATCGCCCAAATGGTCTGACCTCACCCAAAGTGATAGTGCTCATAATTGAAAATGTTCAAGACCCTCAAAACTGAATACTCTTGTAGAGAATAGGAAAAGAATAGGTCTAACGAGGATAACATGAGAAGAAGAGAGCAAACTTATAGCCAAAAACAACTTGCCGGAACTAGAAAATGGTCTTTTACTTTGGTCCGGCAAGTCATCCTTGGCTGCAACTTCACTCTCTTCATCTTCATGCAAGCCTTATAGACCAAAAATTTTAGATTTGTCTATCAAATGGATGTTGGAAGGTCAGTATATATAGGCTAGGATATTAAGTGATTGCTAAATATGTATCCCACCCTTGTAAGTTTTTGACAAGGCTAGTAGGTCCATTTATCATTCACCAAAATAATTAAGGGTTTTATCCTGTCAATGTATATTTTATCGATTTAAATTTCAACAGAAATGAAAATATTAGTAGGTAATTTTTTTCCATCGACCTAAGTCTTTTTGATGCTTGTATTTATTGAAAGGTATCAAATCCCATTTTGTAATAAACAACATATGTGCAATTTAACTCTCAAACACCATCCATTACAAAAAAAAAAAAAAAAAAAAAAGGGTAAGACACATTATTTGTTTAAAATTTGTTTGATTCTTTTTATTTGTTTATAAATAACGAATTTTGCACATAAGATACCCTCAAAAGTTTGTGATAGAATGATTAGCATCGCTTTATTTTTTACCAGGGCTTTCACGTTTGAATCATATAAATAAAATTATTTTTATTTTAAAAGCTGATATAACTTTTTAACACAAATTCAAATTTATGTTAGACACAAAATTGACACTGAACTTTGGGTAGAAAACTTAAAAAAGAATTTTGTACATAAAGATTGAAAATATCAATGATTTTTAAAAAATTTAAATACTTCCACTAACAATGTTGCATACACATGATTAAGAATAATCAATGAGTATGAAATGTTTTGTAGCTAATAGTAATTAAGAAAGTGCATCCTGTGTGAAAATGCTTTCCATCTAAGGTAACATGCCCCAAAAGGAAAAAGCTTACTATATGCATCCAAAACCCTCCAATTATGGGCTCATAAAGTTATTTGGTACAAAATTATTGTCATCCAAAACCTTCCAATTATGAATTACTGCAACTTGTTCTCTAAGTGTGTGTGGAGGGTCCCAACTAGTGATTGATATATAAAGCAGGAGCGAACTCTCTCAATAAAAAGTTACATTATATGTATACGATAAATTTTATGTACTTCTGTAGATATAATAATTTTAAATCTCCTCATGAACAAGAAGCAAACTGTAGTGTAATGATAGATCTCCTTTTAAATTGACTCTCATATCCAGATTCAAATTTTATTGTGAACATTTTCTTTTAGCTTCAGATTTAAACTCAAAAGAATTCGTTGTGAACATTTTTCTGAGAACTTCTCTTCATTTAATTTCAGAACCAATAAAAACGTGCTAAAAGATAGATTTAAACCCCAAAAAAATTCAAACATGAAAGAAAATTTAAACATGGTTTCTTGTAACCAAACTGACTTTTTGTACCTATAAAACTATATATATACACTATTACTCAGAATTGTGTTTTGTTGACTTATTCACATGTTTTGTACTTTTATTTTTCGAACTCTTTAAATGAAAATTCTGAATTTGTCTCCGAATAAATAGAACGATCATCGGTAGAAGGAATATTGAATTAATTTGAATAAAGTTGAACAAATAGAGAAGGAGGCGTAAAAATTAAAGGACAACACAATAGAATAAAGTTCAAACGACCCACATAACATTGTGGATTAAGAAACAAAGCTGTCATGTTAGTGGATTATGCAAGAACAATTTCACAGTATTTACATAAAACAAAACTTTTAATAATAAAACAAGAGAGCGAAACGTAGCCAGGAACAACTTGTCAATAAAAAATAATCTCTATATATATTTGCGAAGTGAATATATTCTCATGTCCTCATTTAGATCACATTGCCATCTGTGGGTCGTTTTATCATCCGGATCGGGTCTAGTATGTTTCTTCGATTTATGGAAATTCAGTAATTTTTATTCAAATCCTATATATTATATATGTATTCTCTTTCTCTTTCTGTTACAATTTATGTGACAATATTTGGATCTCAAGAATAAATTGAAAAATTTCTTTTATAACGATTTTTCATATTTTTAAAATTACTAATTATTGTAATATACAAAACTATTTACGTAATTTCAAAAATATTAAAGATTTCATATCAAACTTAATAGTCAAAATTAAGATGTTTGAATCCTGATTAGCGCAAAGTATTACGTAAACGACACAGATGGAATACTAAAATATTTATAAATATTTTACTTTAAATATAGATATGTTAACTTAAAATTATTATAAATTTTTTAAAAACTTTAAATCTTGAATCTTTGTTCGTTTACCGCAAAGATTATTGTAGTAGCAACTTTTCCTAAATAATTGATTGAGAATCATACTTTTGGACAAAGAGAAAACATTTTTGGATTTGTCTTGTCATATTCTGTCGATATTTACAAAAGAAATATTTGAATGGTCAATGAATAGTGAGCATCAAAACCAGCAAATTAGACTTTTTAATATTGATCTATGTAAGAATTGATGCAAAAATATTGGGATTTTTTTGTGAGTATTTTCTTCATTTTTATTACTAAAAGAAGTATTTATAGTATCATATACTAAAAAATAAATAATAATTGTACACTTGGCCTAAAGTTATTGAATAAGGCTCCAACCTAGCCATGGCTTTAGAATGCTCTATACTATATGCCCTTAAATTCTGTCTCAACTATCACCTCTATATTTCCATGTATTTATACACTTCCAAAAAAAAAAAAAAAAACTCAAATATATCATCAAATTATTAGAGATAACTTATCTATGCCGCTACAATTTAGGCTCATTTATATCGTTGTCTTTACAAAAAAAAAGGTTCATTTGTAAATATTAATATTTTTAACAGAAAACACATCTGATTTTGCGAAATCATTTATGTGACATGGCCTCTTATTAGAGGTTTACGTCACCAGTCTATTAAAAAGACTCGATATTTAACTAAAGTCATAATTAAAATGAACCCTATTACGAGTTTTATTTAAATGTTATTACTATTAAAAATGATATAAATTAATCATTTTTAATAGTACGATTATATATTTAAGCTTTTTTTCTTAAAAAAAATATAAAATAAATAAAGATGTAACTATTTAACTTTATAGTGGATTATCTTTCCTCTTTCTATCAAGAAGCGTAAGGGAGGCATATCCCTCTTCCACCATGTTATCCAAGTACATGGGGCTACTCAAGATACTTATGGATGCCCATTATTTTCATTTTATTTTTTAATTCGAGGGTGGAGTTGATCATAAATATGTCATGCATAAAGTTGCTATCGATGGGGTATCATATCGATCTTTTATGTTTTGAACACTGTCATATGTATATGCAAAGAAATTAAAAGAATTTAACATCTATTGTATATGTAAAATATAATATTATTTTATTTTATTCAAATAAACCCCTTACGGTATTCTAGCTCCAGACGTATCGAAGAGATGGAAATTCTATGTAGAGATAAAAAATAATAGACTTAAAATTTTAGTTTGAGAAAATTGATGATCTCTTATATGATCCGTTATAATATAAACGAAGAAAATGTTATATAAGATCTCTTGTATTTTATTTACTGATTTTATCTTTTATATTTTATGACATAATGTCATAATCAAAAGAAAATCTGTAATGGACCATAAAACTGATCTCGATTATAAACACAATATGGTAACATCAATAATTCTACAAATCTTGAAAACAAAATTATATTCTGAAGTTCAAGTTTCAACGTTAAATATTAAACTTCCTAATCTAATTCTCACAAAAATAAAATGTAAAAAGTAATAATAAATGTGACACATTTTATTCAAATTTAAAATGATAGTCCATATTAATAATAAATCAATTTGCGTTGACCAAATTCATATATAAAATGAATGTGCGGATAGAGATAAGATAAAGAATACAAATCTACATAGCATCTTTTTGGTCAACTCAACTTTGAAAATCGAAATGAGATCTGAATATTAGATAGAGTTGGTATATATATCAAAATTATGTTGAAAATAAAATGATAGAAATGAACAAATAAATATTTAAGTTGAGGTGTGTAAGCATCCCGTTTTTTTCCAAGGAAATTCAAGTGCGCTGTGAAATTTTCTTCATTAATCAAACAGTATACTGTTGAGTTATCCCTTTCAGAATATAATAGTCCAATAACATTGTGTGACTTAAACAACTATAGATTAACTGAAAAGACTCCTTCTTTTATATCCTCCATACTCAAAAGAAATTTAGTTCCTCTTTTGTATAGATAAACCTTATTATTATTAGATAAAATCCGTCCATTATTAAGCAAAAAAATAAATAAATTGGAGACTTAGAATATTTTCTTTGTCTTGATCAATTCTCTTTTTCACTACACTAACATCAAAATATAAACACAATATAATACTTCTCATTTACTTCTCATATTTTCCCTCTGTTTGTAATTGCACTCCTTGATTAAATTTTGAAATCTACCATTTCATCTTATATAACTCCGTTAGAATAATCGACACCAATCAATTAAATCAAAATTTCTAAACGTCTAGTTTATTGACTAACTTTATCACTTCTTATTATCCTTAACTTATTTCAAATGATGGATATAAAATGTACATGCAAGGTTTCACGTAAAAAACTAATTATAAATAATCATAAGGGGGTGTCTTCTATCCCCGAAACATGATTCTATCAACTAATTATTATTTCAATAATGTGTTTCGTTATTATCCAATCTATTACAGTATATTGACTCGTAATAAAGTCTTACCTTTTAAAAAATTAAAATAATAAATCAAACTACATAGATCATAACAATTATATCAAAATTAAGAATATAAATAAATGTAATGAACTTGAGCATTTAGTTTTTAATATTCAGAATGTAAACAAACTTTTCTACTTGGTCTGTTCAATACCTAAAGAGAATGTATTAGTACAAGAAATTGAAATATAATTACTCCCATAATTAAGATTAAATTATATTTAATCTTATGCTACAATTATTACTATGTTTGTCCTACTTCATCTTTATCATCTTTATGATTGTGAGCATTAATAATCATAGCAAATGCCAACTTCTAGAACTAATAATAACATTATCATCCATGTCAAATGGGTGATACGCGATCATTCAGGCAATTTCATATATAATATGATACATCAAATAACTTTGTGTTGAGATTTATTGAATACAATGTTTTGATGAATAAATCCTTCTCCCCCTCAGATATACATCTCTTCCCTATGTATCTAGATGTTCTATCCCTTATTTGATACATCTCCTCTCTCAGATATATCCCTCCCGTATATATCTGAATGTATTCGGAAGTCCAAGTGATGTATCCGGAGTTTATAAATTATAAAAGATTCTTGTAATTTGAAAAAAAAAAAGTAGGAAAATAATGTAATTACCTCTTAACATTATGAGATTTATGTAAATTATACTACGTACTTATTTTCTATTGTTTGATAAGTAAGCAAGAAAATATATCATAAAAATATTATGTTATCTAGCAAAACACCATGGAGGCAGAATGAGATGGAGAGTGGGGGTTCGGAGGAGGGATGGTCAGGAGTTGGGGAAATTGAGCGTGTAAGATGGAGATAATAAACTTGAAATGACATGTATTTTTCGTGAGAAGTCATTTTCCTTATTTTCAATGAACTTATTTGTTAAAGATATTTTTAACTAATCAAACGTAAGAAAAATTGAACATTAGAAAATGTTTTCCTCCATACCAGTGATGTGTGCAGTCTTATCGCGATTTTGAAAAAATAGAGAAATTATTTTCAATATTAATAACAAGAAAAGAGTAGTGTTTATATTATCCTCCACATATCCATGACATAAGAAAAAGATACTCCTACGCTAAATCAAATTTTGTAACAACCAAACTTTATAGTATATGATAAATCAGTAACTGAAACCTAAATATAGAAATAGTTACAACTAATCTATCAAGTTGTTGAAACAAACTTCCTTTTCCTCGCAAACATAATTCATAATTCAAATTTCAAACCCACTCCAACAAGATACGCAATTAGGTTTTACGAATTTAATTGAATTAAATATTTTAAATATATATAAGAATTACTAAAATATCAACCAATATTAATGTTTAAACCCCTAACTTCAATTGTATAATGAATTCAATGATAATAACCTTACAACAATAATAATACTTATTTGGATGGTTGTTACCTATTATATTGTATTATACAATATTTTTTTTCGAATGTTAATTAAATTTTATTGTATATTGATGTCATTAAGTTCAGTGTTGTGCAGTGATGCAAAGTTCCATATCGATTGATTTCGTGTGATTGTGTCATTATATTATTTCCCCAGCCCTTAAATTACCTTTGCTTATTATTTAATAGTAATTTATTTAATCTTTTATCCTGTCTTTTTTGTAAATAATATCTTTGCATCGTATCCTTCATTTTTTTAGGTTTATCCTTTAGATAATTAATATGTGACATTACATATATGTAATGACGAAAAACGATATAATTTATCCTTTAGAAATAATACTAGTAATACAGTATGTCTTGTTGAGTCTTACATGAGCAGAAGATCATGATAAATTGTACAAGGTATGAGTATATAAATGTATATTAATTAGCTCGACATCTCTCAACACAAACAGACATATTATTTTATATACTAAGTTTGGACACGTGTGTTGCACATAAATATCAATTAAGCATTAATTCTTGTAATACGAGTCATGTTAAACTGCATTGTTATGAGGATCACAAACTATTTAGTATGTAAATACAAATTGAAATAAATGAACAATCAATCTATTTGAGTGACTTCTTTATTGATTGGCCAATGATTTTAGATATTCTCTAAACTTATAAAAATTTAACAAGTAAATTAAGTGTGGTATTAATTACCTCTTCAATTTAGGGTCTTCACACTTTTAGAATAGTATACTTGAATTTTTGGAAGGTGAAACAATTCTCTCCATTAAAATGATGCAATGCAAAAATAATTATCATCCACAGAAGGATTTTTCTTTTCTTTTATAGTACTTTTCTGTACAAAATTATTAATCGGGATCGAAAGGCATATGAGTGGGCCTCTCGTAGATGAATACCGACTCAGTCTGCTCCAGGGATAGTTTTTAAGTGAAGGGTAAAACAGTCAAATATTTGTCATACTTTCTTTTATAATCCTTTTTAAAAAAAATGTCTTATTCCTTTTTTTTTTTTTGGCAAATCTTTAATTCTAAGTTTTAAAATGAAATGTTTAAGACTATAATATTAAAGGACGGGATTCAAAAATCTCTTATCTTTTTAAACACCGTGCAAAATTGAAACGGAGAGAGTACCTTTTCCGAATGGTGTGAGTGCACCAATTACTTCACCTCAAATTATATGTATGTCTTAGCTCTTACATAGTCTTACAACAAGATTATATGAGCATATATTAACTCGAAATGAATCGACGATATATATACCTTTTCCAATTAGGTTGTGAGATGCGCGTGCACTCATTGATTTCACCTCAACTATACATATATACATACATATACGTCTTATAGAGCTTTACATGAATAGGAGAGAATAAAATGTAGCCAAAGATGACCTGCCGATATGTCATTGCATTAGGCTACAACATCTCGGCAAGTCATCCTTGGCTGCACTCCACTCCCTACCTCTTCATACAATAACTCTCCAGACAATTTATGAGGAAAATAGAGATCTCCACAAGTAGAATAGGAGAAAATGATGTATTATGGATCACAAGTTTTATGTAGCTATTAGAATGACTCAATGGGCAAAATTGTTGTGAATATTTATAGGCAAAGGAGGACAGAAAAAGGATGAGAAAGAATTTATTCCTATATGTCCCAAAATAAACATGACTTTACCAAAAGTGGAAAATGCCCATGCCACATGCATTGCCCAACATATTATACTAGCTTTGAATATAGTCCAATTTGGACCAAGGATAATATTGGACCACATGTAAATAAAGTATTGGTTGAAGTGCTCCATTTTTCATCATAATGGAACCTGTTCAGATATTATGACTTTTGGTGGTGATGGGGTGTGGGGTGGTTTGGGGGGGGGGGTCAAACAATTTAATTTGGTTTGATTTAAACAAACTATGAAGAACCCTAATATCTTTCTATTATTTCTTTTTATCTTTTAGGGTGTTTATGGGTTCAAATTTTACTAGTATACTTTTTGATGTACAATAGATGATATGAAGCACTTGATACAAAATGAGGGTACAATGCTATCACAAGAAGAACTTCCAACAACGCATCTATATTCCTATATTACCATCCATGAAACAAGCAAGCAAAATAATTTAGTTTTAACTAACAACTTATGGTTCCATTCAGTACAAAATTGAGTTGTGTAGCTCAAACAATCATGTTTGACCTATTAGAAACGCGTAATTTTGCAACGATATGAACTCTATCGTCTAATAATATTCCAAAGCCATTTAGGAATTGGTAATCTTCAACAGTCTGCAAATTCAGAGTCATTAGATTGTTTCTTCATAAACTCAGCAACTATGCGGGAGGGATAAACACCAAATATCACACGCGGTAACAACAGGATAATTGTGTCATCCTCTGTAGGCATCTCACTTGAAGAGTTCTGGATTCAGCCAGTCCCTACCAAAATGAATTAGCACAAGAAGAAGAAGTCATAAGTAAATTATTGAAAACAATGTGGATGTAAGCAGAGTTTAAGCAGATAATTGTATGTAGCTATTACTTGCTAATGTCATCCAGATGGTCATCGAAATCCACGATGTCCTTCCATTTCCCTGATGAGACATAGTCTAGAAGAACAATATTTGCAGATGGTTCTTTGATTTTCAGAGAGCCGCTTGCATCTGCTCCTGCTAGTTTCCAGCTCCTAGATGATTCCTTAGTGTAAAGCTGAATAAAGAAAAAGAGCTAAAGTAAAGGAAACTGCTATATTGACATGAATAACTTGTTAAAGAACACAACTATATAATCAGTCTTATACTAGCAAGACAAGTATTTTTATACAAGAAAGACTAAATTACGGAAACACAAATAATTGCCAAGAACGAACTTTAAAGTCAAGCAGAACCTGGACCTCTGAATTAGCTTGTAGTGCAATATGTAACACAATTATAAAAGTAAGGAGAACCAGACTAATACAGAGAATAGCGACATTGACAATTAAGTATCACAAATCCAACGGATTTCAAAATAACCACATCTAGCACCACCGGGAATATGTACGCAAGGGTGTGGGCCTAATGGTCAATGAAGTGGTTGAAATGACAGCGGAGATAAAAGTCCTAGGCGCTTTCTTCCCATCTATCCAAGCCTTGGTGAACATTAATACCTGATACTTGTGTTGGTGAAAGATAGTATGTGCCCCGTGAAATTAGTCAACGTGTGCACAAACTGAACCAAACACCATGATTACCAAAAAAGAAAAAAAAGAAAAATGAACTGCTGGAAATATTGGTAAAGGGGTAAAGAGAATCTGATTCAGATTATGCAAACAATATAATAATCTAGCAATGCTTTATTGATAAGGAATTCCAAAACTACCCCAAGAAGAATCTGAAGTTCAAAATTCTCAGGCCAGCTGTCTATTGGAACTCTTTTCATAAGAAGCCAAGTACTCATAACAGATAGTTCTCTGTTTTTCCATGAAGATGAAAGCAACTGATAACTTGATTTCATCTGACTGAGTTAAAGCAACTTTCTCCACTGTTGCAAGGTAAGCATGGTGATTCATCTTCATCCCATATTAAAACAGAGAAAATACGGTCCATTTCGAATTCAAACTTGGATGCTGATATTGTTTACCCCCCTGAAAATGTTGGAATGGGATTTCTAATTCTTTTTATATTAGCCAACAACAAATATCATGGGCAAATCTAGAGATACCTCAAACTTGGCATCAATTTTCAGATAGACACCACCGCTAACTTTCATAGTGATTAATTAAACACTTCCACTTGACAAAAATATATCTCGTGCACGCCTGTCACCAACATGATAGTTGTCATGCACCTAAATTTTAAGTGCATGAAAACATAATTTTCGGTTGATATAACTCATATTAATTCCTTTTGTTTCTCATCCTCTCCGACCTGCTATGGTCGCCTTCACATCTTCAATGATTGCCACATCTCCTTCTTTTTTTTTTTTCTTTATCCCCTTTTTAACACCAATACTCAAAAGCAATTATCAGAAACACAACTGAGTTATTTAAACAAAAGCTAACTCATCAATCAAAATTTTTGTAGGAAATGTTTTAACTGGCTTAGGTCAATTACAGTATTTTCGTTCACATCCACTACCATTATATGCTTGTAATTCCTTTTGACTCGACCAAGTAACATTGGATGACAAACCCATTTCATAAACACAACGGGAATACAGTCCAACAAACAAGATAAAAAAAAATTGGTCAAAGTCATCAAACCCATCATTGAACTAAATGAGTTCTCACTTTGTTCATTGTACTTGCCCTCAGTTTTTCCACCTCAGATGGGATCTCAACTTTCCTTCTTTCTTGAACCCATCATTATTGAATGATTTCAAGAACAAGTTGTTCTCCTCAACAATGGTATTATAGAAATGAACCCATCTTCGATGGAAATACAAAGAGAATATCCAATTTTTAATCTCTTTGTTATCAAATGAAATTGCCTTCGAGACCTTAACAACAGCCCTAAGAAAGAGTTTCAACTATTCAAGAATGTAACACATTTAGAGTCCTATATGGAAAATGATTTGTGTAGAATATATCCATAAATAGGGATTTGATACCATCGTCCATCGGGCCAATCATGTTAAGCCCTTGATGGTAGTGCTATGGTTCGGTTCAGAAAAATGGTCACCTGGTTTCTTTTTCAGGGACAAGCAGCTTTCTTGTGACCTACTTGCTTGCAATCCCAGCATTTGATTTCTTAATCAAAACTGAGGCCCAATAGGATTTACGAGACCTACCTTAGTTACCACTCGGCATATTAGCATGACCACTAAACCACCTTAATGACGAGATTGCCCATGTCTTTTAATAAAAGAAGAACAGTAAAAATATACCATCGAACTATCAGAAATGGCTCTGCTGTGCCACTCGTTATTAGTTGTGCATATTTTTGTCATTGCCATGACACAATTTGCACATTTATGCCACTTACCACTAACAGCTCAAATAGCCAGTTTGAATACCAATTTTTTGTTTAAAAATACTGAATTGGACAATAACATCAAATTAAACAGGTCACATCACTAACATGTCCCACTTATTTAATACCCATGCCAATTAGCTTTAACCGCTCCATATTAGAACCCGACCCAGACTCTTTTTACCCAAACCCATAATCCATTCTCCTCAATTACCTTACTCGACCAGACCCAAATCCTTAACCCTTAACTCAGTTAATTTGGTGATTGATCGGGAAAAATACTATGGCCAAAGTTGGCTTCATAGCTTGTTTATGAAGGACAAAAGGAATAGCTCATAAAGTTTGGTTCTCTATTTAAATAATTATTTAAGGTGGTGGGTAGAGAATCTGTTAATGTGGAGTTCCTTATTTTTGTGTATGTAAATCATAGCTTAATATGTAAGTGTATGTAAATTCTTAATATGTAAAGTTGCAGTGTTTTTATGGTTTTGTTCCTTTCTTTTATGGTCCCAAAATGTGTTGTCATTCTAGAGTTTTTATATTCACAGAGTTTGTATAGCCTATGTATGTTGCTGATGTGGTCCCTCATTTTTTCCTTTGCATGTGATCTTTACCGAAGCATGATTGACAAAGTGAAAGTGTGTTTCCACTATGGGGTGAATGAGTCTTTTCTCCTCACTTATTCAATAGTAAGAAACTGGCGCACTTCTGTCATAGGTTTGACCCGAAACCTGCTTTCTTATAAAGATTTTTGTGAAGAGTTCAAGAAAGAGCTAAGGTTTATTAAAGTCAAACAATTGTTAGTTGCCAGACCCGAGTAGGGACTATATTATTGATGGAGATGATGGTATTTTAGGGCTTTGCAGAACCTTATTCGTCATGAGTTTGGAGTTATACACTTGTTTGCTGCAGATGAGACAAATTTGACCATCCATAAACATATAATTTTGCATCATATCAAAACATATCATGTAGACGTTGAGGTAGCATCTGATAATGATCATGTTATTGAGGACTATAATTTTGATTTGCCAATTAGGAGTATGATGAAGAAATTGAGGTTATTAGTAGGCTGGAGAATTATAAGGGAGTTGAAGAAGGATATGACATTTTCTGATATTGTGGAAGGTACAAGGATAATGAACTACTATGCAATGGCTAATAAGTATGGCTTGAGGACGGAAAAAAATCGATATTTATGACTTGGATGGCCCTTTAAATATATTTCAAGATTATAATAATTATCCTTGAAGCTCCTATCTAACTTCTCAAGGGCCATCAACGTAGCCCTTTTAAGCTTGGATTTGGTCACATTCAGATTGAGATCAGTCTCCAATCTCCCTCTCATGTCCTTAACAGTGTACTTGGAATTGTTTTGTACTCCCTCCGTCCTGATTTAAGTGTCTTACTTTCATTTTTGGTCTGTCCCAAAAAGAGTGTCTCTTTCTATCTTTAGTATGTTTTTCAATTCCAACATTCTTCTAGGCAAATTTAAGAACACAAGATTTAAAGGACTACACACATCTTTAATTTAAGACAACATGATTCAAACATTTTCTTTATTTCATAAACTTTGTGGACAATCAAACTAAGACACTTAAATTGGGGTTGATCTTTCTTCAAGTATTGTGCTAATGAGTTCTCTTGGGTTTTTGTAACAAGGATCACAATTATGTTCTGATTTCAAAGTTTTGTTACTCAACCCAACACTCATTTTATCCTGTGAGATAGTACATCTAAAAGGACATTCCAAGTTCACAAATATACCAAGTCCTAGTGGGATCAGTTTTTACAATCCTCAAGTCATACCCATTAGCCATTGCATAGTGGTTCATTACCCTTTGCACAGAGAAGTAGGATTATCAACTGCTTTTCCTTCGTGCCAACTGGATTAATTAGAAACAATGTAGATAGAATATAAAACAAGGATTTTCATTTGTTCACCCAGCAGAAATAGAACATGAAGATTATTGTGGACATACAGACTTAAATGTGAACTTGATTTCCTGGACTCCCATAATTATCAAAACAAAAGGACAGAGTTCTATGTCGTCAAATAACAACACGAAGTTCTCTAGTAAATGGAAAGAACTAATAACCTTCCGCATTAAATAGAAACAAAAGAACTAAAGCAACCACATTATTCCAACTAACTTCATCACCACGCGAAAAATGGGACAGATATAGAAGAGAAACCATAAGGCAGCTAGAATGATTCTCAAGGAAGAATAAACCATATATATGAAGTTGGTGACATAGTCACTAATGCTTAATGCACCAAAAGTTCAAATTTGAATGGCATAATGACTGGAATTCGGCATCAATAATTAACTGGAAGGGGTAAGAATATGAAGAAGAATAAAAAGACTGAATTTAGTTCAAAAGCCAATAGCTCATTAAAATGAAATGTACATACCTGCATAACAGGACTCCTGTCTTTGCCCTCCTTCAGTAAAGCTTCAAGCTTCTTGTTATCCATCTGTAAAATACAAGGCAAATTAAGCTCAAGCACTTTGTTAACTTACAATTTAAAGATTGGAACATTTCGAATTAGAACTATGTTGAGTAAGAAAAAAGGGTACCAGAAGTAAAGCAGCTTGAGGGAAATATTTGTAGATATGATCACCAATATTCTTGGCCACATTTCCGACCTCAAAATCATCACATCTTTCATTAGCGTGAAAATAACCCACAATACTCAAACCTTTATCAGCATAGTACTCCTCAATCTATCCAAATAAAATTAAACAACATAAGAAGAGACTTCCAAATAACTAAAACAAGTTAGAAGGCATGGTATATATTTAGTTGAAAATTCTCCAAAATCATCCCTTTATACTCAGTTCAAATCTATTATCCTACAGATATAGTGGATACGAACCCACATCTACAAGTATTAACCTGTAATTAGGCCTGGGCATCAAGCTAAGCCTAGCCCGAGCAATTAGTGTACTTCAGTTTCATTATCACAACTATTAGTGTACTTCAGATACTACAAAATACAAACCTAATGCTCAATTTCATTATCAAAACAAAAAGTATACTTCAATTGCTACTAAAATCCACTTTATTTTAAAGGGAGGGGAACTCACCATGATAAGTGAAATTTCTAGTGGTGGAAGTAAGCCAATCTGAGAGTGGAACAACGGAACAGATTCGACAATTTCGACGTTGTCGCCGTTGCCGGAGATTCTACCAAGAAGAACACCGTTGACGGAGGAAGTCTTGTGCTTAAGGGCATGAAGGATTAACTTGATGTAGGCATTTTGATGAATCTCGTAATTCGATTCGCCACCCATCTCTTCAAACAATCACTCTGAGAATCCTTATTCCGGCGGCCGGCCGATCGAATCTGTTTCTGCGTCTTTGACTACTCCGATGCTCTTTAGTGTACTTGGAGAATTTTCGCTATAAATTTTATTTAGAGGGGAATATATATCTTTTAATATATATTAAGGATATTTTCTTATTTTTTATTTGAAATATAAAAATGAGAAAAAAAATAAATAAAAATAAACATTGTAGATTAACAATATTAACAAATTAATTATATAAATTTGAACAAATATGAATTTAATTGAAACCCATTTACTTTTTTTTGGATTAGTTCATTAATTTGAATTACAAATAATGAAACTACTTTGCTAAAGTACAAATTGTTATCTTACTTTAGACGATCAATTTAGTGCTACATGTCAAATGGGCGTGCCATGCCAAGTTAAAGGAAGAAGACGATAGAATCATGTCACGTGTCAAAATAACATAGCATACCGAGTCAAATCAAACTAATAGAAATACACAACGTGTACATGTGGTGTGTTCCCCACTAATCAAATACGATTATATCACTTTCAATTCGATTGGCCGAAAAAATTTGTAAGTTGATTTGAACACCCCAATATATAAAAAAAAAAAAAGGGGGGGGGGGGGGACCTTAGGGTATAAAAAAGAAAGTAATGACATGATCAAAATGCATCTCTTTTTACCTGTTTTGCCAATTATCAATTGAATTACAGGCCATATTGTACAGAAATTGTTCCAAGGCCACAGGAAGAGAAAAAAAATACAAAGCATGTAGTGTTTTGGGGGTATCAATTGCACTTGTCCTTGAAAAGCTTTGCTACAAAAGCAAACCATTGAATGAAAAGTTCTTTGTCCAAAAATTTAGCAACATGACTATCTCCGATTTCGTTCATACTTTGCTCCTCTTGACTTGCTAGATGTTATTTTCGGGACTTTCTTCTAGTTTTATGTCTATGTGATCGCTTCATATCTATATCTGAAACAAAAAAGTAACAATTGCATCTCATTGTTAGATCTTTAACCCGGAAATGAACACAATGTATAATGGCTATGGCTCATTGTTAGAGCTGTATAGATGCTAATGAATCATCAAACAAGATTGCGCCTAGTAACTGTAGTGATTATAGTACTCGAATACTCATCTGTGAATCACTACGTACTACTTTTCCAGCAAGCAACAGAAGAAATGACTAAATAACATCAATGTGGCACAAAAATGAAGATGATATGTTCTTGCTTGGTGACAGATTGACTTATTTAGTTGGACAAAAAAATGCATTGTCGTATTAGGGACTAACCTGCCAATCTTCCAGCATTGTACAAAGCTTCCTCAGCAATAGGTCTCCACTGTTCAGCACATGAATGACTTATTCCCAAACCAACACTAAGACCTCTGAGTATTTGTAGAGTTCGAAGAATAGAGAAAAGTTCTTCAGGAAAAGCCTAACATCAAATAGAATTGTGTTCACATTTTGACCTTAGTACTCATGTCACCAAGTACATTTAACAAAAATAAGAAAGGCCGGTGATACAAGGCGTCATTCACTGTACTAAGTGACGCAAAGAACTTAAGAAGGTACGAGATCCACCTTATCATTTGTGGAGCATAATGCAAGAGAACAAAACAGACCACTTTTAAGTCACAGAAGCTAAAATCCAGATTTTATGGGACCTAATTGAGCTGGATTTTCACAAATTTTTAAGAGACTGAAATTCAGAATGAACCAGAGTCATTTTCATGACGGTTGGACATTATTGCATCTGCATCTTCAGTGAAAGACTTCCAATTTAGACATGATGTGGCCTTTCTCTTTTCTTCTTATTTCGACATGATGTGGCCTTTCTCTTTCTTCTTATTTCGACAAGATGTGGCCTTTCTCTTTTCTTCTTTATAGAGCACCACAATCATTCAAGAGACAACATTTCTAATGGAAACAATAAAAACTTACTCGGCCTTTGCTGACCGATGTCAAAAAGTTCCTCTCTTTCATGATTCTTGGCTAAACATTTCTCCATTATCATAAAGATTGAGGAATACCAGATTAGTAGCATGTCTAGTGAATGTATAGTAATCAAAGTGTTAGCTTAATCATGGTACCTATAAGTACTTGTCAAATGGCCATGGCTTCAATTTCAATATTTTAGTTTCCTTTCCGCAGAATTTGTTCTAGAAGCTTATAAGAATTCGTCTAGTATAATGATTTGTGTAGTTGCATTTTAAGCACAGGTGCAAAATGTGAAAGTAGTCACTATATTGATTTAGTTGGTTGAAAGACGTAGGGACTATGTTGTTCAGACTCTTCAAAAATGTTGCCGCACCCGTGTCGGATCCTCTAAAATACACTATTGTTTGAGGATATTACATGCACCTGGTGTAATTTTTTAAGAGTCCGAGCAACATAGCCCAGGGACACAGATCAGTCTATTGTGGCTATAGATCGGCAGTCTGCTAAGTTCATTTGCATGACCACAAACTATGTGGCCTTCTATCTCTATTGATCACAATATCCTCCAACCAACACTTGAGCCAAACAGCTCATTTTTTCAATTGATATGTCCTTATAACAAAATGCATAGAATTTATTATAACTTCCCATCAGAGGATTGTTTGACACCACGTAATTTTTTTCTGAGACGTCCATGCTTTTGAGTCGAAGCTCCAAATAAATAGGAATTTCAGGTAATTATGTATAGATAGAGTTCAGCAATGAATATTATTCTGCGAAGATTTACTTCTCGAAATCAATTCATCCTCCCAATGCCATCCTAAGCAAGTTATTAACTTTAAATGGAAAGAAACTCCTTTTGCATTGTCCCAAAATTATGATCACTTTCATAAAAGATAAACTCTTCTCTGTACTCTCTTCACTAATTCTATAGTTCCTTATTACCAAAGCATCAACAAAGACATGACGACTGATAAAAGTTCAAATTCTTTAGTCAGGGTTATCAAAATACAACTGCGTCAACTCTTGTCTTCAATATCCATCACTAATCAAACTGATAGACCTTAATGGGGAAGGTAGTATCATGTGGAAAAGATCATTAGATCCTTGAATGGTAAGTGCAACCCTTGCTAAAATGATTTAACATTGGGAATAGGTAAATACCATAAGTTGAGAAAGCAGGTACCGCATACCTCAACTGCAATTTTTTTGACTGAAGATTCTTCCGAGAAAGGTTGCATCATCTTTACACCAGGTGGTAATTTTGTGTCAAACATCCCTTGTGCCAATTTAAGCATTTCTTTCTGCTCATCCTCACATTTGCTTAGGGTGTCTATGCCAAGCTCCCTTTAATTCAAAGTGAGAGAAGTTCAAAGATTGGAAACATATCAGTACTAAAAGCATGTAATTATTGCAATAACATTAACTCAGTAATAGAGTAAAAAAAATCATTTCCATCTCTGTTAGTAGTGCCAAGAGTAGTTGGTTTCGCTCCACAAAGTCAACTCCATTTTCCATTCTTCACACTTGAATAACTAGAACGTAAACTACTACTGTTTCCTTTTCTGTTTATTTTTTGGAAGAACACTTGTGATTTCAAGCTTTTGAGATCTCCCATTAGTATTTTGCATCATTTTGCTTCGTCAGGAAGAAAACTATTCTTGAAATTATAACAAGAGATTCATTGGAAACTTTCTCACTTAAAGCTTTCTTTGGCCCTAGTAGCATCGCCATCAGCAATAGCAAGAATAAGTTTAGCATATCCAAGCCTGAGATTTTCTGGAAGATCCTTAACTTGTCCATAGTCTAGCAATGCAACCTTAATAAGAAAAGAATGTCATGATCCTTGTCAGAACCCTAAACAAGAACAATTATATATGATAATCTAATTGAAAGAAGAAAACGAAAAGATGCATACTTGCCTCAGCACCTTTGCAGATTAGAATATTCCCTGGATGAGGATCTGCATGAAAGAAACCACTCCTGAGTATCATTTGTCCATAAGCTAGGGACAAACTTTTAAGTATGTTCCTGCATGTAGAAGTAACAAATAAGAGAATAGTACCCCAGTTTACCATATTCTCATGATGAAACAGAATGAGGTTGAAATGATCCTTCGAACAATTAGAAACTACTAACTTTATAAATAGTAGATAATAGTGGAGAGATTGAAAGAGTTGGTTGGTCCTTGTGGGGTCAAACCCATGGAAGAAAATTCCATGTGTCAATTTCATTGACTAGGAATTGACAAGATTCAAGATGAATTAATGTGAAGTTTTGTTAAGAAATAATTTTTTATTAGTACAAAATAAAAGTTCAAAGAGAGTAACTTTGTAGGTGAAATTTAGGTAAACCATAAAATGGTTTCACATATTAAACCTTGACATTTTGACACATTGTGATGTCATGGATGACATCAATAAGACGAATTCATTCCTATAAATAGGTAGCTCTTAATTCATTTGTAAGACAACTCTCACTTGCCTTCTCATCTTCTAAGGCATTTGATTTCTTTCTCTCTTGTGATATTTCACTTGTATTCTTTTGGAGTGAAATAAATATAAGTACAGTTGTTCTCCGGTGGATATAGGATCATTCTGATCCGAACCCGTTAAATATTGTTGGTCCTCCTTGTTCTTTATTTTTATGTTTTCGCTAACAATTGGTATCAGAGCCAAGGGGTTGCAACACATTATGAACTCCCACATTTCTTTACTTTGGTTTTCTGTATTTCCAAATACTTTGTAGTAGAAGAGGACGAACAAGTAACGATGAGTTCCATAAAGTTTGAAATTGATAGATTTAGTGTGGGCGCAACAACTTCAATATCTAAGATCCAGATAATGGCGTTACTACGAAGGAAAGGTTCAATCACTGCTATTGACGATAAGTACCCGGATAACACATCGGATTCCAACAAGAAGAAGATGCATTGAGTGTAATTCAACTATTCCTTGCACCTAAAGTGCTTTGTGAAGTGAGTACAAGTACCGAGGAGACGGTCAAATAATTATGGGAAAGGTTGGAAGGGCTTTACCAGGATGGGTCGATGACAACAAGGATGTTGCTACTACGGTGTCTTCACACATTTAAGATGGATTTAGGTACTTTTTTGCAGGTTCATCTAGATTCGTTCAATAAACTTGTGATAGACTTACAGACTGCTGAAATTAAAAAGGATGAGGAGACACATGCATGTTCTTTTCTATTTTCATTGACCTTCAAATATCATGATATTGAGAATTCAATGATGTATAGCAAGGAGCCTATCACTCTTGAGCAAGTGCGGTAACCACTTAATTCTTGTGATGTGCGGAGGCATTTTGAAGGAGACAAAGGTGACGAAGCTAGTGGGCTATTTGTGGCCAACACTAGCAAGCACAAGATGGGAGGGGTGCTAGACTACATCTATTCAGATTTATGGGTTGCTAACCTACATCTGCTTCCCTAAGACGCAGAGCCTACAAAATTCAAGTGTGTTGATCTTCTCACTATTCAAAAGGCTGCAGTTGCTCAATATCTCCAGTCCTTGTACACTTATATGACCTAGTCTCATGAGACATAAATTTTCTTTAACATCATAAGATAACTGCACTGTTATCTATAGAGCCAACAAGGGTGCTTTCTTCTAATGTGTAGAGGTCATCCTCCAACTTGGCCTTCAACATACTAAAGACCCTTTAGTCACTTTCAGAGTTCCTTTTGCTCATGTACTTGTAGCTTTGTTCATCCAAAGCACCCGAGGTTCTTCAGATCAGGAACATGACAGACTTCTATAATAATCCTCATGATTCCATCATGGCAGCAAACCCAAACTGAACCAATGCCAATTCTTTTACAAGTTAAACTATTGCCCATTGTTATGGTTCCTCCATTTGATTCATAGTCGCTGGACCAATCTCTTCGGAATATCATATGCAGAGTACAATCAGAGTCTAACATACATCTATTGTCATAGACTCCACTATTGGATGATATTATTAGTACATAATCATCATCAGAATCATGTACCCACTCAACAATGGATGCACTCGCCTTACTTTGACATAAGACAATCTCGTTCAAAATGCCTCTTCTTGTGACAGCCCTAACACTCTGCATTTTTCTTGTTCACACAAGACTTTGATCTGTACTTTGATTTGCTCCTTCCCAGTTGGCAAGTACGCTTCTCACTAAGAGCTCACTAGATTCATCATCTTTGTCTTTTCAAAATGCCTCCACACATCACAAGAGTTAAGTACTTGTCGCAATTGCTCAAAGAGTGATAGGAAATGAATTTTCAAATCACGATATTTTGAAGTCAATGAAAATAGCAAAGCACATGCAAGCGTCTCTTCATCCTTTAATTCCAGCAGTCTTTAAGTCCATCACAAGTTTATTAAACGCGTCTAGATGGTCCTGCAACAAAGTACCTAACTCCATCTTAAATGTGTGAAGACACCATTAAAGCAACATCCTTGTTGTCACCAAATGGTTCGCCCTTTCTGCCTTTCCCACAACTGTTAAATCGTCTCCTCGGTACTTGTGCTCACTTTACAGAGCACGTTAGGTGAAAGGGACAGTTGAATTACACTCAATGCATCTCCTTCAATCTTTTTTCTTGTCGAGATCTGATGTATTATCGGGGTACTTTCCGTCAATAGCATGGATTGAACCTTTCCTCCGCAGTAACGCCATCATCTGGATCATCTAAATATTGAAGTTGTTGCGCCCATTAAATCTATCAATTTTAAATTCCATGGAACTCATTGTTACTTGTTCTTCTTCTACTACAAAGTATTTGGAAATACAAAAAAACAAAGTAATTCTTGTTTGATGTGGAAGTTCAAATTGTGCTGCTACCACAGAGCATACACAAATAGATCCTTGGCTCTGATGCAAACTGTTAGCGAAAATGTGAAAATAAAAAACAAGGAAGCACAACAATATTTAACGTGGTTCGGATCAGAATGATCCTACGTCCACCGGAGAACAACTGCACCAGTATTTATTTCACTAAAAAAGAATACAAGTGAAATATTACAAGAGAGAAGCAACATCAAATGTCTTGGAAGATGAAAAGACAAGTCAAAGGTGTCTTACAAATGAATTAAGAGCTGCCTATTTATAGAAATTAATTCTTCTTATTGATGTCATCCATGACATCACTATGTGTCAAAATGTCAAGGTTTACTATGTGAAACCATTTTATGGTTTACCTAAATTTCACCTATAAAATTATTATCTTGACCTTTTATTTTGTACCAATAAAGAATTATCTTCATACAAAATCTTCACATTAATTCATCTTGAATCTTATCAATTCATAGCCAAGTAAATTGGCACATGGAATTTTCATCCATTGGTTTGACCCCACAAGGACCAAACCAACTCTTTCAGTTGACATGGCAAAAGGCAGAGAACTTCGAAAGGTCAAGCAAGTTTGTGTGCTGGAACGTTTTCATACAACCAACATCTCAAGCTATGTAGCATTTGCTAATATACTTTATTTTCTTCAAAAGGTATGTTGTGAGCCATCGTCAAAACTTCTTCTGGTGTAGAAGGGAGATGTCAAAGAATCTCATCTCAAACAAGTCAGTAGAGGGGTAAAATGGAATCTTTCATGAGATAAGTGTGAACTGTGACGTAATCACGACTTAACTTAGGAATAATTTGGAAACCAGTTTTTTTGTGTTAAGAGCGTGTGGAAAATGAGCTAAAAAAGCTTGGAGATGCCTTATAGACTTTTAACGTGCTTGTGACCAAGTAGGAAGATGATCTGGAGCCAAAGTTAGAGCCAAGGTGCAGAGCTTGGCGCAAATCTGCATTACCACGACGCAGAAAAAATAATGCTGAACTTGGCGCCACTCTGCCACAAAATGAGGAAAGTTTGCTGCCAACCTAGCAAAAATCTGTGTCAATCCTAGGCAGAATGTCCCATCTAGATTTTTTCGGGACAATCTTGATACTTTTATAATGATCCCAAATATACAGATTCATAGCCACCCTAAAGGGATTCTTCAGTGTGCTTTGATGATCATTTTCGGATTACTGAGAGAGGAATATCTTTTCCTTTGTTATTTGAAGAACTCCTGATTTTCACAAGGTAATTCATTTCAATACATGAGATTGTGGGGTTTAACTAAAATTTAGGCCAGATTTCCTGAATTAATCTGGTGTTTTTAAGTGTTTAACAAGGTTTTCGGGTTCTATATATACATTATTTGCTTAAATATTCATAAGTTAAATTTTGCTTCCGCTATCGCCAATGTTATCAGTTTAATTTAACCGAGATAACATATATTCCAGAGACGGTAACCTAAATTATTTTAGAAGCCAAATTCACTCTGAGAAATATAGGTTCTTACTGCCTTGCTACCGCTGCAATTTTACCATCTGGACTGATGCCTCTCTTTGCCATTTCATCTCCCAGCTTCAGAATCGGGGTTCCATCAATATATTCCATCACTAGGACCCTCCTTTTAAAAATATTAAAGGAAAAAATGGATTATCAAAGTAACTGAAAAGAAAGTTACACTCTAGCTGTAAAGTTCATACATCCAACAGAGAATAGAAACTAACTAATCGAAAATTTAATGAACCTAGCGAGCATCTATATGTTGTTGGAATGATGAAAGTAAACAAGATGTGAGACAGCACAATCATCGGAAGTTTTACAGTGGCTTGAGCTAACATATGAACCTTGTGACAATATGAACAAAAGGACATGCAAGATTATTGAAGAAATAACAGAGAAGCATCTTACAAAGCAAAACAGTTACAGTAATGCACAATCAGTTTCAAACAATCTCTTGATCCACCTCATTACAGCAAGACATCTCAAATGTCCATTGAAGATCGAAGCTACCAATATCTAGATAAGAAAACATCAATTAGTCAAATATTCCACAGAGAGCTCACCTTGTGACAATATCTCGAATCACCCGTGGAACCATAACTGGGGACTTTTTGTTATTTTCGTAGAGAAAACGCCGAATTCTATCCATTGCATCAGCCTCTCTCAAAAAGTTGAATTCATATCCGATCTAACATGTAATAAGTGAAACCAGTTTGTTAAAGCAAGAGGATAAGAAAAATCATTGTTGTACTTAATCTAAGCTGAAATAGGAGATGACAAGGCAAATACCAAGTTGCATGTCACGCCATGAGCAAACAACTAAGATGAGTTGTCTTTAAGGACATTTGTGAGAAACAACAGATATCATCAAAGTAATTCACGATCATACCATCAATACAGATCATAATGCACCATCCAGCTAATTGAAACTGCCTATAAAGCAGACTTACATTGCATGAAGCTTTTGGAATTACTGTACCAAAGTATTTCCTCAATATTTAGATGAACAGAAATCTACAATGGCTACGAAGAGCCATCTTTCATACAAAAGTTATCTTAGAAGAGAAAAAATTGATGTTTATATCCAGTGAATGAAGTAGGAAATTTTCAGGTGTCAGCAAATATTCCGCAATGCAACATAGCCACATTTCCTTCCACCTAATTTGGCTGGCCTCCGGAGGCAAAATACAAAACTGCTACTGTGTGGCAAGCAATAAGTTATAAATTTGGGAAAAGAATGCTTTCATGGAAGAAACAATATCTTTTACCTTGATAGATAGATAATTGGAAGACCTACCCATGTCCTTTTCCCCCATACTACACAAGGTGAAGAAACAACTATTGATGATTACGTTTTTAACTTCTTATGGGATGGATGTGGACGGATAAGAAATTTCATCTCATATAGGGGAGAAAATAATTATTACAAAAGTAGAGCAGGATAATGGGTGGGAAATATGGAAATTCACAATATGTGCTTATTATTTGAATGGCAATGAATGACATAGGCGAAGCTAGGATTTCAACTTTATGCGTTCTGAATTTGACAATGAGTTTTCAAGTGATAATAACTCGGTTCTAACTTCTAATTTTAATATTTGACCTATTTAATGTATTTATTAACACAAATACACTATTTGAGACAATCTACTGGATTTGGCCCGCATGCAGGCTACTAGTTCCGCGCATGAGAAAGGTAGGTATGCTCTAGATTAATATGTTTCTAGGGAAAACATCATTAATGCTAAATATGGATTCACGAACATCTGGTTGTCAAAGAAGTTCACAGAAGACACATGGCTGTAAATTAGGAAACATATTAGAAATTCGTACCCAGAATTTGGGTCTTACTCATTAAGGCAGGTTTTAACTTTTAAGGCTTTCCCTAAAAACGATAAAGAAAATAACAAGTTCTTATTGGAAAAGGTAATGAAGATCCCATCGGGAAAGAATTATGGAAAATAGAAATCCCTCCTAGTCACTTGATACAATTTATTAGTTCCCAAGATAGAAACTAGGAACAACTGAATATTGATGTAAATATTTGTAACATGCACCTCCTTGGTGCTGTTATTTAATGAAATTACATTTTACCTTCTTATGGCTAAAGAGAAACAGTTGATGATAAGAGTAAATAATGCATATACGGAAATTTTATGCACCTGTTTCTCGATTTCCTTTGTCAAAGAGTATATATCGAATTTTATATCTATCTTCTGCAAGTATAGTGCAAAAGCTTGCAAATTGTGGATATCGGTCATCATCAGCTCTTGGACCCCAGGGTGTTGTACCTTGAGAAGACAACTACTTTAGAACCTTATGATCACAACAATCTGCAAAGTTATGAGTCAATTTCTCTTACCTTGACAACAACATCTTTTTTGTCACCTTTGAGTCTCGCTCTGTGAACCTAATTCCAAGTAAAGTAAACACAAGTTGAACCACTTAGGATCAAAGTAATATTAATTCCTCTGTATAACTAGAATACAGCTCAAAAATATGACATTTAGAAATAATCATTTATCTGACTTTAAATTGCCTTACAGGTTTGGCCTTCAAAGCCATGTATCACACTGGTTTTAAGGTTAAAGCTGTTGAGAAGTAAGGAGAACAACAGAAAATGAATATTTATTCATTTATGAACAGATATACACAAAGCTGAGTAGTGCTAGACGATGTCCTAAGAAACTATTTCAGCTGAAAGTTTCCTCAGAATCAAATAAACCTCCATCTTGTTAGAAGGAGCAAGAACAACAAAACTTGATAAAGGAAATCAGCTAACTAGGAAAAGAAAGAAAGTATCAGTGCACAGTCTACTGGTTGAACTTATTGAAAAGAAGTTCTAGCATATATTTTCTGGCATGTTATGTATATATAAAGATTTGAAAATGGCTCATTATTCATTTTTTTTATTGGTATATTTCTCATCTTCATCATCATGAGTCATGATCATGGTTGTACTTGTCATCACTTGCATGTTAGCTATGAACAAATTTTGCATTTAACAAACAGGACTCATGAAAGGAGCCACATTTCCATACAATGCAACATGTAAGATATACAAAAAAATTCTTTTGAAATATATATTCTTCATTGCAAACAAAAGCTACTGTTGTTGTTGGGATAGGGCTAAGGCCCTACATAAACCATAAAAATTAAGAATATACTAGAGATTGTTAGACATTATAATATATCAGCCACAGCAAAGATTGAAAAACTTGTTCGGTGTATCTTCTTAGGCAGTTTCCCTTGCCTAACATGTAAGTGGCAATGTTTTTGCTATTATTGCTGGAAATAGGGTGCTGTTGTGTCTATTACGTGCCTACTATGTTCCACAACCTATTAGTGGAAATTAACTTCCAGGTAAAAGCCCAAGAAAAAAGAGTTGGTCCTAATTCAAGTGAAAAATTTGCAGACCTAAAGTTATCATTCTCAAAAAAAAAAAAAAATTGCAGACTTTAAATAAATAAATAAATGTGTCACCCCTGTAATAACTTAGACTTTTAGATATGATAGTCACACACTTCAACAAATCCGTTTGGCCCATAGATTTCCCAAATAATATTTGGGAAAAAACTTGGCAAATAGTGTTTGTCCATACACTTTGTCATTATTTGGCAAATATTTTTGGCAAATATCCCAAATTCCCAAATACTAGTTTTTTCTAGTATTTGGGTCAAATCTCATTATTTGGGATCTTTTAAAAACTGAAAGTTTACCCCAAACTTTTATTTTTATAAAAACACCCTCTATAGTTGTTGCTTACGTTGTATTACATAATCTTTTACATTAATTCCAAAGTAGTGATGAAATATTCGGTGAATGTGAATTTATAATATGATTATTGATGAAAATGATGAATAATCGGCTCAAGATAACAAAGTCATGTGTTTTGTCTACTTCAGGATGTATGAAATGATGCTTGTTTCACTCACTCAAAATTACCACATTGCTCTAGTGTCATGGACACTATTTGTTATTGTTGTAACAAAGATCCAATTGACTTGTAATACAAACTTATGGTTAGTTTTGATATTTTTAAAACTTATGGGTATAAATCATATTTTTCTAAAAAAGTGAAATATATTTCCCAAATACTATGGCCAAACACATGGTGAAATTTCACCCAAATAATATTTGCCAAGAATATTTGGAAATCTATGGCCAAACGCTAGCTAAATGTATTTACTATCGGCAAGGTCGATATTTTTAACAACTGTTTGATTAACATGAAGTTTCTAGTCAACGCCTGAAGAAATTTTTGTCTCTCTACAATGAGCTTTAGTAATGCTTTATATCAAGCTTAACAGTACCTGTGCAATAGAAGCAGAACCGAGAGGATTGACATCAAATCTTTCAAACAATTCATCAACATTCTGATCCAATTCCTTCTCCAGCACAGCCCTGACCACATTGTACGGTGTAGCAGGCGCTTGATCACATAGAGTAACTAACCTTCTCACCCATGCAGCTGGGGCCAAGTCTGGTTTCCCAATTAGTTGAGCAACCTAATATTAATATTAATATTACCATCACCATCCACATAATTAGATCTTAAGATGAATTATGAGTTGTGAAGCCAAAACATAAACCCTCTTGATCATTCTTTTGTCTAATAACAGAGAAATTCCCAAGAGCTAATGGTCCATGGTTCGAAACTCAGTGGATTATGAGTCCGCCCCTCTACCCCTTTCCATTTACATACCAGGAATTTGCTTGCAACAGGGTTGGAACCCGTGACGTGTGCCTAAACCACACATCATGGGTCCGCCACACCTCTTACCACTAGACCAAATCCCTGGGGTTAAAATATGGAAGCAACCCTCAGGGCACTCTGTAACGTGGAAGCAATACAACAATCTCATGAGCATTATGATAAATAGAGCACAGTAGTGCATGCTTCAGGCAGCACAGACTAGTGCACATATTCCAACATAACCGCATAAACTTAATTAAATTTATTAAAAGAAAACACTAAATGCAGGAATCTTTTTCCTTGTAGAGTTAATAAACAACAAAGGACCATTAACACTTAACAACAGCTTGTTTGGGTTGTAGCTACCATGAATTCTATTTCTTTCTTTTACGCTTTCTGATTACTTCCTTTTGAATTGAGGCTCTATCGGAAACAAACCTAAAACGAAGGGATAAGGTCTGCCTACATCCTACCCTCTCCACACTCCACTTGTAGTTGTAATAAACAACGAGTCAACTATAATGGTTTGAGATTTAAATCAATTCTATATTAGGAAACGGAAAATGGGAAGCTGGTTACTGAGTATACCTTTAGGAAGAACCCACCAAGGTCAGAGCACATATTATATATCTTCTCAGCTGCAACCTCATGCTGCCTCTCCCACATTGCTTCTTGTTTTTGCACATTTTTTTCAAAGCCAACTCTTAATTGAAACACCTTTAAAAGAGCAATTAAAACCCAAAACTTACTTCAATGAGCCAAATGAACCAACAAACGCCTCATTCATATTACAAAGAGAAATTAACAAAAAAATATGATTTTAAGAAAAACACTCATTCCCTTGTCTGGATGATTATCTTGTAATTGTGATTGCTCAACTGATACAATGGACACGAGTTGAGATATGTAGATGTACATACTCAAAAGTTAAATTAATATGGGAAAATGGAAATGAGAAAATAGAACTCAATTTAGTGCCACTGTTCACTAATATTATAAGATAGATATCACATTAAAAATGAATCAGTTCCACTAACAAAATCAAAACTTGAGGAAAAAAAAAATGAAAAGGCTACCTTATAACCAGTATATATATCTACTGCACGAACCCAAAACTGGAAAGAACGTTGCCAAGGTCTGAAACAAGCAGATACCTTTTCTTGAAAATCAGATTGAACACTCATTGTTTCTCTGTAAATTCTATTGTAGCCTCTATAAGGTTAAAGAAACCATTTTTATGCCTAATACTTTCTATAGAGAGCCTCCATAGCTCATTTTTGCAAGAAATTTGAAGGGGCATTAATAGCCATTCACCCATTATATTCTTTTTTTTTTCTTGTGGCTGGAAAAAATTACTGGGATATCTATTCTTAAAATTTGTTAAATGGGGTTGCTCAAATACTTGTAACTTGTAAGGAGTAATGATTTTCTTGGATTTTGGTTTGGAGATTGAAAGAGATGGGTGTATGCTATACACTTGTGTGGGTGTTTATGTGAAGATATATTTCAACTAGATAAAACACCATAATTCATAACCTAGTTAAGATTATAATTGATAATTCTCTAATATTTCAATAATTTAAGAATTTGAAAATCTTTAACATATTTTCAATTATAACATTTGTTGTTTATATTCTCAATATTGAATGATTTTTTTTTATAAATTAGTCAATTAGCACTTCCTCTATTATTTGATACATGTGTATGCAAAGTATAAGATAATTAATTTAATGACGTATTATTTATTCTTTAGCCAATAGGAGATAGTTTTTCTTAGAGTAATTTTCACATATAGCAAATATGAAAAGTATATTTGTATGTTATAGTTATACTATGCATAATTTCGCTCCAAAGCAAACATAAATATGTATATTTTGCTAAACATATAAAAAAAAAGCAGCTGCATAATTCGTTATACATATAAGAAGAAACCAATTATATAATCCACCACATATACAAAAGAAAACAGTTATATACAAAAGATTAATTGTATAATTTGTGTATGTATAAAATGAGAAAGAGAGAAAGACAAAAGAAAATTGGGCAAGAAATATTTGTATTGTATAATTAAAAGTGTATAGGACGAAATATATATATTTACATGTCTATATACGATTTTCTCTCGCTTTATACAAAATAGAAACACAACTTATACATTTCGTTTATGTTTGCATAAGCGAGAGAGATGAGGGTGAAGAGCGAGATCTGGTAGAGTGGCAAGCGAGATCTGGGAGAGGAGAGAGAGGGGAACGAAAATATATGTATATATACAATTTTCTCTCACTTTATACAAACACAATTGCATTTTATACATTTGTATTTGTATAAAAGCGAGAGGGAGCAAGCGAGCGACGGAGAATGGCGAGCGAGAGTTGGTCTCGTTAAGGTGTTAAGAAATTTTTAAAGCATATTTAAAAATTAAAAATATTTTGAAATATATCACCTTCGAAAGAAAGAAAAAAAAATTATGAACAAACCAAGTCACATATTTGTTATTTGAAGGGCATCATTTGGGAAATATATAGAAAATAAATTACAAGTAATAAGGAGAATCAAGAAAGGTCACAAGGAGCAATAGTTCTAATAATTGAGACTTATTAATCTTTTTCGGTGTTGACCATTAACAAAGAATAGAAATGTAGTAATTGAAACATTTAAACTTTTCTCAATAAAACTGTGAAAGGTTAAGAATCAATATGTGAAAAATACGTAATAATATATATATATATATATATATATATATATATATATATATGTCTAACCTCTTATGAACTAGAACTAGTTCTTAGTTTTATAAATATTAATATTAATATTACTATATGAAGTTAAACGATTGGCGCCTTTTGACAATATAAACAAAAAAGAAGTAGTATGTAAGAATAAAAAATACAAGCCTAAATTAATAATTTTTGTGCATGTGCGTAAATATTTAAGGCCTCCTTTTATAATTTGGTGTTAGGCTTTTAATTTTACTGAGACGTTCTTGGCATTACAATTTCTTTTACAAAAAGAAAAAAGAAAATGCATAAGTACTCCCCCTCCCCCAATCTATGTCCGAAAACCCATAGACACTTTTACACTATATTAAGGTCCTATTACCATCAATATTGCTCCAGTACAGAGGCTAAAGTTTCACCCGAATGACTCTATCGAAGCAAATCCTTGACCACATGCTAACCTGATTAATCCTCGACAGTAAAAACTGGAAAGAGTTCGTCACAAGAGACCAATGATACCCATATTAATAGGATTTGAAATCAGGAGTAAAATAGTCCAAAAATTACTTCAAAAATCAATAGAGCAAAAATAGTTGAAAATCATGTTCTTAAAGCTAAGAGGGATTCGTGGTTGGAAACCCCATTAAAATTGATTAAGAAATGCGTTCCAAATAATCAAAATACCTTTTTACCAATTCAGGGAAAGAATGTAATCTCAAAATCCACTTTATAAATCAAGGTTTAAAAAGTTTTTCGGACGATAAAACTTGAAGGAATCGATGAAAAACTAAGAAAAAGAAGCTTACCCACACTAGGAATCACAAAGAAGTAACGGGATGTGTAATATCTTTGAGTAAATATTTCATTACATCCCATTGTTTATCTCTAGTATTGGAATGAAATTTGTTAAGTGTATCAACGTATGTATAATATTTGATCCGGTGCAAATCATAACATACATCAAATTACCAACTGCAGAAGAGTATATATGGAATACCATCTTCCTCATCTTCTTTAGCTTGACTAGAATGTCTAGATGCTTCCTCACACTCTATTCATGTGAAGCAACAAGGTCTAATGATTCAAATCATCATTAGATATCAAATTTTCTATTTTTCGAAATTTTAAGTTCTTTTCTTATTTCACTTTGTGATATCTGTCATAGTATAATCCATCAAAATGTAATGAGTTTTAACTTTATATATCTAAATATATCATTAATGTAGAACAATTAGTTTATTTCTTTATCAAACTATATCAAGTCATAGTCTCATGTCTATACTTAACAAGGTTGCTTGTGATTAATCAACAATATGCCTTGATGATACTTCGTTCAACACTCAATGTCCATTATCTTATAATTAATTCACAATCCGTTTGTTCCATTTAGTCACATAATTAAAAAAAATGTGTTAGATAGAGATATTGAATACATTCTATCTTAAAAGAAAAAAAAGAATAATAGCAAAGAAATTCAATAAAGAATAATAACCTCAAATCTAAACTTGAGAAACTCAATATCAAATTACGAACCTCTTCACAAACCAAAATGGAGGTAGAAACTAACTACTTCAAAAATATTTAAAAGTAAAGGTAAAATAAAAGTAAGTCAGAAATAAGACTATTTATTCACCTTCTTAAATTAAATTTTTAATTCATTAAATTGATTATATTTAGATATAAGTATATTCAAATGATACCTACACTTTGAAAATAATAATTAAAAATCGTTAAATCTGAAATGAGTTAAAATATTTTAATCATTTAATGCGAAGAGCTTCTCCAGAAATATCTATATTTGTTTTTATGAGTTAATGAAGCATTAAAGTACTATAGCCTATTTATAAGCTAAAAATTTTATCTCCAAAATTAAAATTAATGATGTGAAATTAAATCATGCAGTTCTTAAATTTCATGTTTCTACCTAAAAAGAAATTTATTTCTCGAGCTAGCGAACATAAATGTTGATAATTATTAAAATCGTTAGAGAAAAAGGTCTGGTGAATCCTTGATAAATGTTGAATGTTATCATAAGAAAAGCGGACATTTCAAATCATATCTAATTTTGGTTGATGCATGATGTCTTTTTGAATGGTAAAAACATCTATATTTATTTTTATGAGTTAATGAAGCAATAAAGTACTATAACCTATTTATAAACTAAAAATTTTATCTCCAAAATTAAAATTAATGACATGAAATTAAATCATGCAGTTCTTAAATTTTATGTTTCTACCTAAAAGGAAATTTATTTCTCGAGCTAGCGAACATAAATGTTGATAATTATTAAATCCGTTAGAGAAAAAGGTCCGGTCAATCCTTGATAAATGTTGAATGTTATCATAAGAAAAGCGGACATTTCAAATCATATCTAATTTTGGTTGATGCATGATGTCTTTTTGAATGGTAAAAACATTTTCTTGAAGAAACCCTAGAAGTTATCAAATATATAAACATGAGAGATAAAAATGTTAATGTTGTGGTAAAGTTGGACATTGCTAAGACATATGATATGGTCTCCTAGATTTTTTGACTAGGGTCCTAAGAAAGTTTGGTTTCTCTAAAATTATTATTAACAAGGTCCGGAGACTTGTCTCTAATAATTGGTAGTCTATGCTGATTAATGATCAGTTTCATGATTTTTCCCTAGTCTTCCATAGGCTTGAAACAAGAAGACCCTCTTTTCCCAACTTTCTTCATCATTGCAAGTTTGCAACAAAAGTTTCAGCTAAATGAGTTGACAATTTACAAAGGAATGAAAATTTAAAAAAATCTGAATTACCAAAGTTGAGCCTAGAGATTAATCATCTATCATATGATGTTGATGTTATTCTCTTTATTCTAGAGATAGAGTATCAATAATTAAGATGATGAAGGTGTTGAAAGACTATGAAAATATCTCTGATTAGATGATTAACAAGTCAAAGAGTTTTTTTCTAATCATGATAAAACTCCTTCGATAGTTGCAATCAAAATAAGAAGATTAAATTTTCATGGCTTAGAGAGGTTCATTTTCCTAGAAATATTGTGGTTGATTTGCTTCAAAGTTATGAACCTACACTTAACTATTCCATAGCGTAGTGGAGTTTACCAAAAACAGGATTAGTTAAATGTAGTATAATTAGAGCCAGCAAAGAAAATGTGAGTCGAAGATCAGATTATCTTTTTGTAATATACAATAATGTAGATCTCATTTATATTGAGGCACAAAGCTCAAAAATGGGTACAACACATGTAATCAGAGTTGACAACAATTTGAAAAGGCTTTATAATATTGCCTAAACCAAGGATTTCACCAAACCAATCTTGAGACAAATTCTCTAAGTCACAGAATATGATTAGGAGGGATTCGGAGAATACCTTGGGAGTTAGAAGAGAGGATGTAAAACTTACTTGAGAATATGGATCAACAAAACATTCAAATAAGATGCATTTTTAGAGAACCTAATGACTTAGTGGTGGACTTCATAACAAACACTACAATAAAAAATGGTGGAACACAATAATTCCATAATTTTAATCAATTACCACACATGGAAAAGGAAATCTTAAACATCAATAAATAATACATACCAACAATCAAAATCAAAGCAAGAAGTATAAACAACATCAACAACTTTTAAGTATGGATAGAAACAAATGGAAAGTCACAGAGTCTCACATCCATTATATTTACCGAATAATTTATGGCCATTTCAAGGGAAAATTGTTGTGAGAAAACTTAACCGAAGATGCCAGCCAACAAAAAGTGATACAATCACCAGCAAAGATTTGCATTTTTGTTCTTGCATCCAACCAAGATATCAAGAAAAAGGAGCTTGGGAACAACTTGGATTTCTCCGCCTCTACTCCAAATGTCAAAACAAAAGGGGTTATCTTGTAGATCAATTGAAATAAGGGTAAAGAAAATTTACGAATACTTACATAGATCTACAAAGTTGGAATACAGGGTTCTAACGCTCTTTTGAATTTCTCACAAACTCATGAACCTCCACCGAATGGTACACCTTCAATGGAGTAAGCAACACCAAAGCTACTTTAAAATCAAAAGGCAACAAAAAAAGAAATTTACGATTGATTTTTGAGCAAGAAACAACAGATCTATCGACTATGAAGAATCTTTTATCACCCACAGAAGAAGGAAAAAGAGACCAATATTTGAAAGAACCAATGGACACATCCTCGGTGGCGGCGAGAAGAAGATAGAGAAGATAAAGGACTGGGTTTAAATTATGAAACCCTATTATTTAGGGTCTTGTTGTTATATGCCTGAACTCCGTCACTTTTGGGCCAGCTCAATTGTAAGTTTTTTTTTTTTGTTATTCTTACGTTTTTATGGACTCCTTTTTTGAGCCCACTAGAATTTATTTAATTAATAAATAATAGAGCCCGTGACAAAATTTGATATTTTTTGTAAAAAAAGAAATTAGCAAATTGGTGACAATCTCTAACATAAATATAAAAAGCATCTACACTTTAAACGAATTATTAAAAATGTTAATATGTCAATTTTTTAGAAATAAAATATATCCTAACATAATTAATTTTATTTCTTTTTATTTCTCAAATCAGGCCCATATTAAAGCATTTTTTACTTTCCTATCCGGTAAAAAATAAACACTCACATGCATTACCCAATTACCCCTCTTTCTAGGTTTTATTCCAAATCACTCTTTTCTCTCTCTTCCATTTATCACCATTGTTATCTCATTTCATTGTTAAATAAATCAACTCTTTGAATTTCCAACACTTTGTTCAAGAAAATAATTAGTTCTGTAGATTTTCCACCATTGATAAGGGTATTTTTGAAGTCAACAATTATTTTGTGACAGTTCTACATATAAAAAAAACAGTTGTATAATTCGTTATACATATACAAAAAAACCAATTGTATAATTCGCTACACATATACAAAAGAAAACAATTATATACAAAAGAAAACACTCACATGCATTACCCAATTACCCCTCTTGCTAGGTTTTATTCCAAATCACTCTTTTCTCTGTCTTCCTTTATCACCATTGTTATCTCATTTCATAGTTAAAAAAAATCAACTCTTTGAATTTCCAACACTTTGTTCAAGAAAATAATTAGTTCTATAGATTTTCCACCATTGATAAAGGTAAATTTGAAGTCAACAAGCATTTTATGACAGTAAAACATATAAAAAAACAGTTGTATAATTCGTTATACATATACAAAGAAACCAATTGTATAATTCGCTGCACATATACAAAAAAAACAATTATATACAAATGATTCATTGTATAATTTGTGTATGTATAAAACGAGAAAGAGAGAAACACAAAAGAAAATTGGGTAGGGAATAATTGTATTGTATAATTAAAAGTGTATAGGACGAAGATATATGTATTTGCATGTGTATATACAATTTTCTCTCGCTTTATACAAATAGAAACACAACTTATACATATCGTTTAAGTTTGCATAAGCGAGAGAGAGGAGGGTGGCGAGCGGGATCTGGGAGAGTGGCAAGCGAGATCTGGGAGAGGAGAGAGAGGGGAATGAAAATATATGTATCTATACAATTTTCTATCACTTTATACAAACACAATTGCATTTTATACATTTTTGTTTGTACAAAAGCGAGAGGGAGCGAGCGAGCGAGGGAGAGTGGCGAGCAAGAGTTTGGTCTCGTTAAGGTGTTAAGAACTTTTTAAACCATATTTAAAAAATTGAAAATATTTTGAAATATATCACCTTCGAAAGAAAGAAAAATAAATAAAGAATTATGAACAAACTTTTAAAAGTTGTACAACATCAGCCCCTATTGTTTAGTTTGACTAAGTCTGCAGTATAGCTATATTTTAGCTTTCAGTTGGTAGTTATTTTCTTTTAACGTGATAGTTTTCCTTTTGTGTAGTATTTGCAGAATTGTGTTCCTAATCTTTAGATGAGTTGGTTTAGTGGAATTACTGTAGTGGTTTAGTGGGAATATGATTCCATAATATGTAAACCTATATAAGGCTACAAAGCCTATTGAATAAAAGCATCCAGTAACAATCTCTGCAAACAAAATTTGGCTATATTTTATTCTTCCTGTTATTTTATTTTTCAACTATTGATTTCTCTATCAAAGTTGTCTTCGTCATTTGGCATCAGATCCTGGTTTAAAAGAGAGAAAGAGAAGTCACACATCTATTGCGATGACTGATTTAAAAGCCATAAGTGGAGTTAAGAAACTCAACCATCAAAATTACAAAACATGAATGGCATGTATGAATTCCTACATGGAAGGTCAAGATCTTTGGGAGGTCGTCAATGGAAGTGAAGTCAAACCAGGGGAAGAAGAACCAAATGGGCATTGAGAAAATGGAAGATTAAAGCAGGAAAAACATTATTTGCCCTCAAGACGACCATCGAAGAAGACGTGTTGGAACATATACGAGGAACACCAAAGGAAGCTTGGGACATGCTGGCTGCACTCTTTTCAAAGAAGAACGACACACGACTACAACTTCTAGAAAGTGAGTTATAGTCGATAGCTCAAAATGATATGAGCATTGCACAATACTTTCACAAAGTGAAGTCGATATGTCGTGAAATTTCAGAATTGGAACCAACAGCTCCAATCGGGGAAACCAGGATGAAAAGAATAATCATTCATGGTTTGAGATCTGAGTACAGAAACTTTGTCACTGTAGTACAGGAATGACAAATTCAACCATCACTTGTTGAGTTTGAGAATATGCTTGCTGGCCAAGAAGCCATGGCTAACAAAATGGGCAGAGTTTCACAAAAAGGTGAGGAGGAAGCACTCTATATCAACAAAAGCAGAGGGAACTCCAAGAAATACACTGTAGCTGGAATAAAAAGAAGTGATGATAAGAAAAAAAATCATCAAGGAGAGGAGAATTATCGTCCAGGGGGAGCTTCAAAGAACTATTGGGGCAAAAACAAGAGGTTTGAAGGGAAGTGTCATCACTGCAGAAAGAAGGGTCATAAAGCCAAGGTTTGCTGGTTCAATAAAAAGTATGTTGAGAGCAACGCTGCAGCCACTTCTAGTCCAAAGGAAAAGAGTGAAGATGATTGGGATGCTGAAGCATTTTTTGCTGTAGAACAGGAGGAGTTAGCTCTTACAGTAACAACCTCTAAACAAATTGATTTTGAGAATGATTGGATTGTTGACTCGGGGTGCTCAAACCATATGACCGGCGACAAAGAGAAGTTGCAAAATCTAACCAAGTACAAGGGAAGTCGTGAGTTGGTGATAGCCGATGATACAAAATTATCAATAGCTCATATCGGTAAGGCTGTAGTGTCACCAAATAGTAGTGCTAATCTGATGTTGCTTCAAAATGTTTATCATGTCCCAGGTATGAAGAAAAATCTCCTTTCAGTAGCACAGCTAACATCTACGGGTCATTTTATTCTGTTTGGTTCGCAAGATGTAAGAATCTATCATGATCTTGAGATTAAAAAAGAGCCAGTAATGAAGGGACAAAGATTGAATTCCGTCTATGTAATGTCGGCAGAAACCGCATATATAGACAGGACAAGGAAGAATGAAACTGCAGACTTATGGCATATGCGGTTGAGCCATGTTAGCTATTCTAAACTAAGTGTCATGATGGAAAAGTCAATGTTGAAGGGCCTTCCAAAACTCTCAGTAAGGACTTATGTTATATGTGCGGGTTGCCAGTATGGTAAAGCACATCAGTTGCCGTATGAAAAGTCAAAATATAAGGCCAAGGAACCATTAGAGTTAATTCAGTCTGATGTATTTAGACCTGTCAAGCAACTCTCTGTTGGTGGGATGAAATATATGTTAACCTTCGTTGATGATTTTTCCAGGTATGTATGTCTGATACATTTTCAAAATTCAAAGAATTTAAAAAGGTTGGTGAAGCAGAAGTTGGCAAGAAAATTCTTTGCCTGCGAACTGACAATGGTGGGGAATACACCTCGTATGAATTCTCTGAATTCCTTCAGAAGTATCAAATACGTCGTCAGCTAACATGTCCAAATACGTCACAACAAAATGGTGTAGCAGAACGAAAGAATATACATATAGCAGAAATCTGTCGGAGCTTGCTTTACGCAAAAAATATTCCGGGACAATTTTGGGCGGAAGCTATGAAAACTGCAGCTTTTGTGATCAATAGAATTCCCCAACAAAGGCTAAGTTTTCTTTCACCTTTTGAGAAGTTATGGAATATGAAACCATCAGTTAGCTATTTTCGTGTTTTCGGATGTGTATGCTATGTATTTGTACCTAACCATTTATGTAGCAAGTTGGACAAAAAGGCTGTTAGGTGTATCTTTGTAGGGTATGATAGTCAACGAAAAGGGTGGCATTGTTGTGACCCAACCACGGGAAAGTGTTACACTTCTCGGAATGTGATATTTGATGAAGCTTCTTCATGGTGGTCTTCAAATAAGGAAATCCTGCCAGATTCAAATGTTCTCAAAGATGTATTGGACTCGTCCCATATCCAGTTGAGTCTAGATGAAGCTGAAGCTGAAGATGAAGCTAGCAAAGATATTGCTGAAGAAGGCTTGGCTAAAAATCCTTGGCAAACTGGTGTGTATCAACAACAAAGTGAAGCAGACGAGCTAAGTGGAAAAAACACACCCCAGACTCTTAGAAGGTCATCTAGGATCAAAAAGCTTAACCCAAAGTATGTCAATGCTTCCATAGTAGAAGAAAAAGATGAAAAAGAACCAGAGAATTTTGAGGAAGCATTCCAAAATCCGAAGTGGATTAAAGCTATGAAGGAGGAGATTGATGCGCTAGAACTGAATCAAACTTGGGAGCTCGTGGTAAAGCCAAGTGATGTCAAACCTATTTCTTGCAAATGGATTTACAAGATAAAACATCACACAAATGGGTCAATTGAAAGGCACAAAGCTCGTCTTGTAGCCCGAGGCTTTTCTCAGCAATATGGACTAGATTATGATGAAACATTTAGTCCAGTAGCTAAGCTTACTACAGTTCGAATCATACTTGCACTTGTTGCCAGTAAAAATTGGAACCTATGGCAGATGGACGTAAAGAATGCCTTTTTGCACGGAGAGTTGGATCGGGAGATCTACATGTGTCAACCAATGGGCTTTCAGAGTCAAGCTCATCCTGAGTATGTATGTAAGCTTTGAAAAGTGCTATATGGGTTAAAGCAAGCACCAAGGGCATGGTATGGTAAGATTTTTGAATTTCTTACTCATAGTTGCTATTCTATAGCACCTGCAGATTCCAGCTTGATTGTGAAAGTTGTTGGAAAGAAACTAGCTATTGTGCTATTATATGTGGATGATCTAATCCTAACAGGATACCGTGAGGAAGAAATTCTTCTAACAAAGAAGAATTTATCAGTTCGTTTCCAGATGAAGAAACTTGGACGACTCAACCATTTTCTTGGCTTGGAGGTTGATTGTAATGAAGAAGGAATTTGTTTGTATCAGAAAAGATATTCTAAAGATCTATTGAAGAAGTTTGGAATGTTTAATTGCAAACCAATATCAACGCCATTGGAGCCAAATGCTAAGATGTGTGCACATGAAGGAAAAGACTTAGCAGATGTGACGATGTACCGACAATTGGTAGGTAGTCTGATTTATTTAACTCAGACTCGACCTGATATTTCCTTTGCAGTTGGTGTGATGAGTCGCTACATGCACAATCCAAAGCAGCACCATATGGAGGCTGTTTGGCGAATACTAAGATATGTGAAAAGTACAATTGATTATGGTCTTTTGTACAAGAAAGGTGAAGAATGCAAGCTGGTCGGATATTGTGACTCTGGCTATGCAGGGGATCATGATACCCGACGTTCAACAGCTGTCTATGTGTTTAAGCTTGGAGCTGGAGCGATTTCTTGGTGCAGCAAAAGGCAACCAACTGTATCGCTGTCAACAACAGAAGCAGAGTATAGGGCAGCAGCAGTTGCAGCTCAAGAAAGTACGTGGCTTATGCAATTGATGAAGGATTTACACCAACCAGTTGGCAACTCAGTTACCTTGTACTGTGACGATCAGTCAGCGATTTGCTTGGCTGAAAATCCTATTTTTCATGCTAGGACGAAACACGTGGAAATACATTACCACTTCATCAGGGAAAAAGTGTTGCAAGGAGAGATTGGCTTGGAGCATATAAAAACTGAGCAACAAATTGAAGACGTGTTCACGAAAGGCTTAAGTGTCCATAAGTTTGAAAGTTTATGTCTACAACTAGGCATGGTTAAGACCGGAGCTGATGTCGAGAGGGGGTGTTAAAAGTTGTACAACATCAGCCCCTATTGTTTAGTTTGACTAAGTCTACAGTATAGCTATATTTTAGCTTTCAGTTGGTAGTTGTTTTCTTGTAACGTGATAGTTTTCCTATTGTGTAGAATTTGCAGAATTGTGTTCCTAATCTTTAGGTGAGTTGGTTTAGTGGAATTACAGTAGTGGTTTAGTGGGAATATGATTCCATAATATGTAAACCTATATAAGGCTACAGAGCCTATTGAATAAAAGCATCCAGTAAAAATCTCTGCAAATAGAATTTGGCTATCTTTTATTCTTCATGTTATTTTCTTTTTCAACTATCGATTTCTCTATCAAAGTTGTCTTCGTCACAAACCAAGTCACATGTTTATTATTTGAAGGGTATCATTTGGGAAATATAGAGAAAATAAATTACAAGTAATGAGGAGAATCAAGAAAGGTCACAAGGAGCAATAGTTCTAATAATTGAGACTTATTAATCTTTTCCGGTGTTGACCATTAACAAAGAATAGAAATGTAGTAATTGAAACATTTAAACTTTTCTAAATAAAAAATGTGAAAGGTTAAGAATCAATATGTGAAAAATACGTAATATATATATATATATAAATGTCTAACCTCTTATGAACTAGAACTAGTTCTTAGTTTTATAAATATTAATATTACTATATGAAGTTAAACGATTGACGCCTTTTTACAATATAAACAAAAAATAAGTAGTATGTAAGAATAAAAAATGCAAATATTTTGTGCATGTGCGTAAATATTTAAGGCCTCCTTTTATAATTTGGTGTTAGACTTTTAATTTTACTGAGACGTTCTTGGCATCACATTTTCTTTTACAAAAAGAAAAAAGAAAATGCACAAGTACTCCCCCTCCCCCAATCTATGTCCTAAACTCAGAGACACTTTTATACTATATTAAGGTCCTATTACCACCAATCTTGCTCCAGTACAGAGGCTAAGTTTCACCCGAACGACTCTATCGAAGCAAATCCTTGACCACATGCTAACCTGATTAATCCTCGACTGTAAAAACTGGAAAGAGTTCGTCAAAAGGAGCTCAATGATACCCATATTAATAGAATTTGAAATCAGGATTAAAATAGTCCAAAAATTACTTCAAAAATTAATAGAGCGAAAATAATTGAAAATCATGTTCTTAAAGCCAAGAGGGATCCGTGGTTGAAAAGCCCATTAAAATTGATTAAGAAATGAGTTCCAAATAATCAAAATACCTTTTCACCAATTTTAGGGAAAGAATGTAACCTCAAAATCCACTTTATAAATCAAGGTTCAAAAAGTTTTTTGGAAGATAAAACTTGAAGGAATCGATGAAAAGCTAAGAAAAAGAAGCTTACTTACAGTAGGAATCACAAAGAAGTAAGCAGCGGGATGTGTAAAATCTTTTATTAAATATTTCATTACATCCCATTGTTCCTCTCTAGTATTGGAGTGAAATTTGTTAAGTGTATCAACAGATGTGTATTATTTGATCCGGTGTAAATCATGACATACATCAAATTACCAACTGCAGAAGAGTATTTTATGGAATACATGACATCTCTTATTCTTTACATTAATAGATGGACTCTAAGTTGTACTCAACTTAAAGTGTTTAGCAAGAGATGTACTAACCACTTTTATTTCTGCATGTTGAGCGTCTTGAGTACTTCTTAATGTATTACTTGAAGGACAATGATAACTCCTTTTTATTTCTATCTCGATGTATTTGTATGCCCATAATTTTCTTTTCTTAGCCCAAGTCCTTAATTGCAAACGATATTCTCAACTCCTTATTAAGGATTGCAATTCAAGATAAAATGATCAATAGAGAACTTAAAGAATACAGAATGATCTAAAAAGGTTTTCTTGTATCACTAATTTTCAATAACAGAGTCAAACTTCAAGTACCACTATATTGAAATTTGTTTCAAGCAATACAATCTTATTCTCAGTTTGCAGACATAATTACTTTTTCTTTAACTATGAACCCTTCGAGTTTTTCCATATTAATCTCTCCATCTAAATCACCATGAAGAAAATCGATCTTGACACCATCTACTGTACCTCTAAATCTAGATTTGTGGCTGAGTGTAGAACCATACAAATAGAAGACATTTTTATAACAAGAGAGAAAATTCATCAAAGTGTTTCGCGTGACAAAACTTTTGACAGCTAACCTCACCTTATACTTAGGCGTAGAGGTATGTTGCTCTTGCTTTACTCTGAAAATCAATTTATTTATTAAAGATATCTTACCTTCCGATAATCCACTAAATCATATGTGTCATTCGCGTGAAGTGACTATATTCAGATATACCAATATTATATGATATTACATACACCACACTTTTAAAAAAAATGAAAAACTCTTAAATTTGAAGTTAAAACATTTTAATCATTTTATGTGAAGAGCTTATCCAAAAGTTTCTTAATTTATTTGTAAGAGTTAATGAAGCATTAAAAAAAGTTACAACTTGATTTTATTTTTATACTAAACTTTTATCTTGAAAATCAAAATTAATGATATGAAATTACATAGCAGGATGAACCAACATAGGATGACATCCTTGACACACTGCAAACTCAATGCAAACTCAAAAGTAACTGAAATGTTATCTAATTCAAATATTGTTCAAATTTTCTATATTTAGATGCATTTAGAGAATCAGTAAAGCTAAGTCTATTTAGGTGCTAATGATGTTTACTCTCTGAGCTAAGCTCAATTATCCCTCCTCCAACTCTGAGATTCCACTTTCCTCGCTAGAAGTAGTTTAGGGGAAATCACTAGTACAAGTAAAACAAGTTGGTTAAATAATATTTGGCTGTAAACAGTCTACGATGAAGTGTATACTTAAAAAGCTATTTGGAGTGTACACTCCTTCATGGTAACTATTTATGTATGTCTTCCTTCATCGTGTTGTTCTTGCAACCAAATATTACTCCGCCAAGTTGTTTCATATGTAGCTATGATTTTTCTTTTACCTTCTTTTAGCGAAGAAAGTAAAATCCTAGGTTTTAGGAAGCATAATTGAGCTTAAGGTTTATATCATCATTATCAAAAGTATTTGATTTACTAATTCTCTGAAGGCATCTAAAGCATTTGGATTACACTTGTAAATAGTATTGATAGAGTTAAAATCAAATAACACTTCTTTTACGTTTTATTCAGATCCACAAACTTATGTTATATTTGAATATTTTCTTCCTCTAATGGCAACAAACAGTTTCACAAATAATGTTCCGTCACCATCTTCCTCATGTTCTTTATCTTGACTAAAATGTCTAGATGCTTCCTCATGCTCTATTCATGTGAAGCAACAAGGGCTAATGATTCATATCATCATTAGATATCAAATTTTCTTATTTCCGAAATTTTATGTTCTTTTCTTAGTTCACTTTGTGATATACATTGTCATAGTATAATTGTAACGGCCTGTATTTTTGTATGTGGTAGTTCTATTCATATTATACTTGACATAGACTTATAGTGTAGGTGAGGGATCATGTTTCTTATGTGATTAGTGTTGGTTTAAACTAGCTTGGAAGGTGATGTAATGCCTTGCACGTTTTAGCATATGTATTGCAAGTTAACTCCGATGGAAAGTATTTAAGTAATTATAGTAAGATGGTAATTGAGCTAGCAGCTGCATCACCTACTTGATCTATATTATAGTTAAAGGGCCCAAGTTTGATTGACCAGATTTAGGCTTATATTTAGGGGCTCATTTGAAGCCCAAACCTATTAAAGAAAATTGTGAATGAAAGAAGGTCCAGCAGCCAAATCTGCCAATTGGCCCATTATGGATAAAGCCCAAGTGAAACTAGGTAAGTGCATGACCTCCTAAGATTTGTTTTACCATGTTATTGGGCCAAGTGTGTACCACCTACTTGCATTAATCTATCCCAAGTGGAATAAAAGAACAAAGGGAAAATGGACAGCCAAGGTCCAATAATATTAAGTCCAAAAAGGCCCAAGTTAAAAGGACAAGCAGGTGGGGCACCTACTTGACATTATATGGACCAAAATTGGTCAAGAGTGTCGGCCATAACACCTCCTTTTTCAAAGGATAAGGATCAAGTCTTATTCTCCATTTTGAACTTGCAAAAGTTTCAGATTTCCTAAGTTCTTTCTTGGTCTCTCTTGGCTTCAATTAGCAGCCCTAAGACACCTTAGAGTTCTTGAGTGCTGTCTAATTTTTCAAGTAAGAGTTTGAAGGAGAGTTTGAATTCTTGAAGTACAAGTGTAGAGGATAAATTTTCAGAATTAAGGTAAGACTTCAACCCATTTGTTTTCCTCTCTTTGATAATGTTTGGAGTGGAGAATTTTGTATATGTTTATCAAGAATTCATGGATTGTGATAAATCTTTGAGTCAATATTCTCCTATTATGCTGAAAGATTTGAGATTGATAGTGGCTGCCTTATGAATATTGTTGTTGAGGGCTGTTTGGGTAGCTTGGGAGATGATGTATGAAGTTGTATTAATGTGTAGAGGAAGGGTGTGGTGGTTCACCATTTATGTAAGGGTTGTTTGGGCCTGATTTCCATCAAATATTTTAGCTACTGATTTGGAGGACCTTATTGTGATTAGCTGCTGATGTTAGCTTAATCATGACTTATGTTGTAGATTAGCACCCAATAAGGAAGGCTGAATCGTGATAGTGGTATTGGTCAGAAAAATAAGGTATGTAAGGCTATTCGATTTTATATCCTTTTGGCATGAAATCTGCCATCTGCAATTAATATCAATGAAGTGATTCCCATAAGTTCTATTTCTAGAAAAGGAAGCATATTGGCAGCGTACTATCTCCAAATAGCTAACAATATTTCTTTCCCCATTCTAAGCACATGGAACTACTTCATTATATGTTCACTACTCTATACTTGTGTAATTTCCCCTTGTGCTGTTATAGAAATGGTATTTGCAAAAGAAAGTTTGATGAATCCTTCTCCTAAGCCAATTGAAGTCAATTGTGCCATTAAGGTCTTAAAGTAAGGTGTTGATGTTTCATAGCTCCTTATGTCATTGTTACTGCCTCAAAGTATTATTTTCATGTATTCCACTACTGTTCCGTATTTTCATATCTCCAAGATGATTATGATCACCAAATCAACATCTCAAAAGTGTTATGAACTGATTAACAACAATCTCAAAGATTAAAGAATCTAAGTGAAGAAATCTATATAATTAAGGGTGGCAGCTCAGGGGCGAAAGCCTAGCATGGGCCGATCCCTATTGGTATAGAAGGGTGGCAGCTCAGGGGCGAAAGCCTAGCATGGGCCGATCCCAAGTTGTGTAATTATGAGGACCGCATCCCAGGGGTTAATACGCCTAGCATGGGTCATCCTCTTCTACCACTGATCAGCTGGTCACTTGTATCACATGCCCAACAAAGATTATAACATACAAAGAAGGTAAAGAAAAGAATCTAGCTTACTTGATTCCACAAGAGTAAGCAAAGGTGGTCTTCTCTCCTAATCTATGCACTCATATGTTGCTACTTGATTTCATTTGTGCCTTGTATTACATATACTTTTTGCCTTACATATTCAGTACATTTTTCGTACTGATGTCCCGTATTGGGGACGCTGCATTTCATGCTGCAGGCTCAGGTACTCCAGCTAGTAGACCTCCTCAGTAGGAGCACTCAAAATTCTGCTACTTTTGGTGAGCTACAAGTTGATTTGGAGCTTTATTAAGTCCTTGTTAAATTCGTTTGGTATTGTATCGTAGTTAAGGGTAAGGCGGGGTCTGTCCCGACCTACTCTAGTCTTCTATCTTTTAGAGGCTTTGTAGACATATGTATATGGTTCAGTTGTGTCTTAAGGAGTTGTGGCCTAAACGGCCAAGTCTTGTATATAACTTTTGGATCTACTTACGTTGGTTTGTATCGCTGCATCCAAAGTTAACTTGTCTCAATTGTTATAGTATATGCTCAGTAAGAACAGGTTGTAGGTTGGTTCTGTCGGGCCTTTAGGACATCGGGTGCCTGTCCGTCTTAATGGGTTTTGAGGCGTGACAAAAGTGGTATCAGAGCAGGTCATCCTAGGGAGTCTGCAAAGCCGTGTCTGTGTAGAGTCTTACTTATGGATGTGTTGTGCACCACATTTATAAACAGGAGGCTACGGGACATATAGGAGTTGTCTCATTTCTTTCATTTTTTAGATCGTGCGATAGAACTTGTGTTGTAGGTGAATCATATCTAATTCCTCAATTGTTTTATTATAGAAAAGATGCCGATTACGAGAATGAGTAAAAGTACTGGTAAACGAGTAGAAGTTGCTGCCCAAGAAGGGACCAGCCAACCACCACCAAGTTAAGCTGTTCAAAGTGGGGCTCAAGATGAGTCTCTATCGCAGACTTCCTCGACGCCTCCATCTCCTAAAGAAATAAGGAGGGAAGATGAACCTCAGGAACCCCCTATTAATGCTACCGAGCAAGATTTGAAGAATGCAGTCCAATTATTGACTCGTATAGTTGCTGGTCATAGCCAAAGGCAAGAAGGTCCAGTTGCAGGTACTAGTGGTGTAGTTAGATCATCTGGAACACGGATACGTGATTTTCTTAACTTGGACCCTCCATCATTTATCGGGTCAGATCCTAATGAAGATCCCCAAGACTCTATAGATCAAATCCAACGCACTTTGGATATTATGCATGTAAGTGGTAAAGAAGCACTTGAGCTAGCTGCATACAGATTAAAGGGTGTGGCTATATTGTGGTATGAAGCTTGGAAGCAATCTAGGGGAACAAATTCACCTTCAGCTATGTGGAAAGAGTTTAAAAAGGAATTCCTTGATCATTATCTGCCATTGGAGATTCGAGAGGCCCTTGCAGATCAGTTCTTAAATCTCCACCAAAGAAATATGAGTGTGAGGGAGTATAGTCTCAAATTTAATTCCTTAGCCAGGTATGCTCCTAATGTAGTAGCTACTATGGCGGATAGAGTTTATCATTTTGTGGACAGGTTAGATTCATATCTGGTTAGAGACTGTACAATTGCTTCATTAAATAAAGATATGGATATAGCAAGGATGCAGGCTTTTGCACAAAAATTGGAGGATCAAAGGCAAAGAAGAAGAACACAAGAGTTGGAAACAGGGCATTCTAAGAGGGCCAGATCCATGGGGCAGTTTACACAATCCCAAGGTGAGTTTAGGCCTCGGTTCTCTAACAGACCACCTAGGCCATCATCTTTCTACTCTACAGCTAGTGCTCCACCACGGTTCCAAGGGTTTAGAGGCAATCAGTTTGGGCAAAGAAGTGAAAGCCAAGGCAGTCATCAAGAGCAAGGAAGTACGAGCCAATCAAGGCCTCCACGACAGCCTTGTAAACAGTGTGGGAGGAATCATCTAGGTAAATGCAGGTTTGGGATGGATGTTTGTTTTTGGTGTGGCACACCAGGGCATATGATGAGAAACTGCCCTCATAGGGGAGTGGGTGGTGTTGCACAACCAACTAGATCAGTTGTTGCGTCGACTTCATCAACCCTTCTTTAGGTAGGGGACTACATATGCCTGCAGGTCGGGGTAGAGGAGCTAGGGGAGCAGCTAGTTCTAGTGGAGGTCAGAATCGCACATATGCACTAGGGGATCGACAAAATTTAGAAGCCTCGCCGGATGTGGTTACAGGTACATTGTCCATCTTTTCACATATTGTATATGCATTAATCGATCCGGGGTCTACACTATCATATGTTACACCATTGATTGCTGGAAAGTTCAAAAGAACACCAGAATTATTAGCAAAGTCATTTGAAGTGTCTACACCGATTGGTGAATCTATTTTAGCTAGGAGAGTTTATCGTAATTGCATTGTAACTGTTTGTGATCGCGATACATTGGCTGACCTTGTTGAGCTAGACATGGTAGATTTTGATGTTATAATGGGTATGGACTGGTTAGCTTCTTTTTATGCCACGGTAGATTGCCGAACTAAGATAGTGCATTTCCAGTTTCCAAAAGAGGTAGTCCTCGAATGGAAAGGTAATATTGGGATGCCAAGAGGTAAATTTATTTCTTATCTTAAGGCAAAGAAGATGATTTCCAAAGGATACATATGCCATCTGGTTAGAGTGAAAAATGTAAATGTAGAGCCACCAACCCTTCAATCCATTTCGGTGGTAAATGAATTTCCAGATGTGTTTCCTGAAGATCTTCCAGGTTTGCCTCCAGAACGAGAAGTAGAGTTCGGTATTGATGTGCTTTCAGATACTCAACCTATCTCAATTCCTCCGTATAGAATGGCTCCGGCAGAATTAAGAGAGTTGAAGGAGCAGTTAAAAGACTTATTACAGAAAGGATTCATAAGGCCTAGTGTGTCGCCATGGGGAGCACCAGTTTTATTTGTACGCAAAAAGGATGGCTCATTAAGAATGTGTATCGACTACCGGCAGTTGAATAAGGTAACAATTAAGAACAAATATCCCTTCCCTAGAATTGATGATCTGTTTGATCAATTACAAGGTGCTAGGTGTTTTTCAAAGATCGACCTGAGGTCAGGTTATCACCAAGTGAGGGTCAAGGACAAAGATATACCCAAGACAGCTTTCCGAACACGGTATGGTCATTTTGAGTTCTTAGTCATGTCATTCGGGCTAACAAATGCACCAGCAGCTTTTATGGATTTGATGAATAGGGTGTTCAAGCCATTCTTAGATGTGTTTGTGATAGTGTTCATAGATGACATTTTGGTGTATTAAAGATCGAAAGAGGATCATGCTAATCACTTGCGGCAGATTTTACAAATTCTTCGTGATCGTAAATTGTATGCAAAGTTCTCTAAATGTGAGTTCTGGTTGAAATCTGTGGCATTCCTAGGTCATATCGTATCCGAGGAAGGAATAAGGGTTGATAACCAGAAAATAGAAGCCGTGAAAAGATGGCCAAGACCTACAATGCCTACGGAGATCCGTAGTTTTCTTGGATTGGCAGGTTATTATAGAAGGTTTGTTGAAGGATTCTCTTCCATGGCTGCACCCTTAACAAAGCTAACACACAAAGGAACCAAGTTTCTGTGGAGCGATGAGTGTGAAAGAAGCTTCCAAGAGCTGAAGAGTAAATTAACTTCTACACCTGTGTTGGTACTTCCAGAAGGTACAGAAGGCTATGTAGTGTATTGTGATGCTTCGGGAGTGGGCTTAGGTTGTGTATTGATGCAGCATGGTAAAGTTATAGCTTATGGCTCAAGGCAGCTGCGGCCACATGAGAAAATTATCCAACCCATGATCTAGAGCTAGCAGCAGTTGTGTTTGCTTTGAAGATATGGCGCCACTACTTGTATGGAGTTCATGTTGACATATACACTGATCACAAAAGCTTGCAATATATTTTTAAGCAAAAAGACTTAAATCTGAGGCAGCGAAGGTGGCTGGAGCTATAAAAGATTATGACATTGACATCTTATATCATCCCGGTAAAGCTAATGTAGTAGCTGATGCTTTAAGCCGTAAAATAATGGCAACCACTTATGGGAAGTCTATGGAAAGACAAGGAATGACTAAGGATCTTTCCCAACTAGCTAACTTGGGCGTTCGCCTTCTTGAATCTCAAGACGAAGGGGTAATTGTGCAAAATGCGGCAGAATCCTCATTAATAGTGGAAGTGAAAGAGAAGCAGTACACTGATCCAATTCTTTTACAACTTAAAGAGAATGTACTACATGGTATGACAAAGGCGTTTGAGCTTAAGCAAGACGGAGTACTTCGATGTCAAAACAGATTATGTGTACCTAATATAGATGAACTAAGAAAGAGGATCATGATGGAAGCACATAATTCAAGGTACTCTGTTCATCCGGGGTCAACTAAAATGTATCATGACTTGAAAGAAATGTATTGGTGGGGGAACATGAAGAAGAACATTGCAGAATTCGTGGCTCAGTGTCCAAACTGTCAACAGGTAAAAGTAGAACACCAAAAGCCCGGAGGTTACATGCAGCGTATAGAACTTCCAATTTGGAAATGGGACATGATCAACATGGATTTTGTTACTGGTTTGCCTCGCTCATTCCGGAAGTTTGACTCCATATGGGTAATAGTTGATAGACTTACCAAAGCAGCACACTTCTTGCCGGTGAAGACTACTTATACAGCTGAAGAGTATGCGAGGTTGTACATTAAAGAGATAGTTCGACTACATGGAGTGCCAATCTCTATAATATCGGATAGAGGAGCTCAATTTACAGCAAATTTTTGGAAGTCATTTCAAAAGAGTTTGGGAACACAAGTGAATTTAAGTACAGCCTTTCATCCTCAAACGGATGGTCAGGCAGAACGTACGATTCAGACACTTGAGGATATGCTGCGAGCTTGTATATTAGATTTCAAGGGTAGCTGGGATGATCACCTACCACTTATTGAATTTGCTTATAACAATAGCTATCATTCGAGCATTAAAATGGCACCTTATGAAGCTTTATATGGTCGAAAGTGTAGATCACCAATTGGCTGGTTCAAAACGGGTGAAACTGCCTTATTTGGGCCAGATCTTGTTCATCAAGCTATGGAAAAAGTCAAAGTGATACAGCAGCGGCTAGAAACAGCTCAAAGTCGACATAAATCATATGCAGATATTAGAAGGAGAGGACTAGAATTTTCTATAGGGGATTGGGTGTTCTTGAAGGTGTCTCCGATGAAAGGGGTAATGAGGTTTGGTAAAAAGGGAAAGCTGAGTCCACGCTATATAGGGCCATATATGATTATCCGAAAATTTGGCCAAGTAGCCTATGAGTTAGAGCTACCACAAGAGCTTTCATCAGTTCATTAGGTGTTCCATGTCTCAATGCTACGGAAATGCGTAGGTGACCCATTTCGTATTACTTCTACTGAAGACGTACAGTTTACAGGAGATCTCACTTATGAAGAAGTACCCATTGCTATTCTGGATCGACAAGTTAGGACGTTAAGAAATAAAGAAGTAGCTTCTGTAAAAGTACTATGGAGAAACCAACAAGTAGAAGAAGTTACATGGGAAGCAGAAGAAGCAATGAAATTGAAGTATCCTCACCACTTTCACACTGGAGGGAATGATCAAAATGTTAGTGGAGGCATTGACAAGTAAGTATAAGTCTATATGTTCAATGTGATTAATAGTAGTACGAACTTAGGCTTGAACTTGTTTAGGCCGGACAATCATGCTAACATTCGAGGACGAATGTTCCAAGGGGGGAAGGATGTAACGGCCTGTATTTTTGTATGTGGTAGTTCTATTCATGTTATACTTGACATAGACTTATATTGTTGGAGAGGGATCATGTTTCTTATGTGATTAGTGTTGGTTTAAACTAGCTTGGAAGGTGATGTAATGCCTTGCACGTTTTAGCATATGTATTGCAAGTTATATCCGATGGAAAGTATTTAAGTAATTATAGTAAGATGGTAATTGAGCTAGCAGCTGCATCACCTACTTGATCTATATTATAGTTAAAGGGCCCAAGTTTGATTGACCAGATTTAGGCTTATATTTAGAGGCTCATTTGAAGCCCAAACCTATTAAAGAAAATTGTAAATGAAAAAAGGCCCAGCAGCCAAATCTGCCAATTGGCCCATTATGGATAAATCCCAAGTGAAACTAGGTAAATGCATGACCTCCTAAGATTTGTTTTACCATGTTATTGGGCCAAGTGTGTACCACCTACTTGCATTAATCTGCCCCAAGTGGAATAAAAGAACAAAGGGAAAATGGACAGCCAAGGTCCAATAATATTAAGTCCAAAAAGGCCCAAGTTAAAAGGACAAGCAGGTGGGGCACCTACTTGACATTATATGGCCAAAAATTGGTCAAGAGTGTCGGCCATAATGCCTCCTTTTTCAAAGGATAAGGATCAAGTCTTATTCTCCATTTTGAACTTGCAAAAGTTTCAGATTTCCTAAGTTCTTTCTTGGTCTCTCTTGGTTTCAATTAGCAGCCCTAAGACACCTTAGAGTTCTTGAGTGCTGTCTAATTTTTCAAGTAAGAGTTTGAAGGAGAGTTTGAATTCTTGAAGTACAAGTTTAGAGGATAAATTTCCAGAATTAAGGTAAGACTTCAACCCATTTGTTTTCCTCTCTTTGATAATATTTGGAGTGGAGAATTTTTTATATGTTTATCAAGAATTCATGGATTGTGATAAATCTTTGAGTCAATATTCTCCTATTATGCTGAAAGATTTGAGATTGAAAGTGGCTGCCTTATGAATATTGTTGTTAAGGGCTGTTTGGGTAGCTTGGGAGATGATGTATGAAGTTGTATTAATGTGTAGAGGAAGGGTGTGGTGGTTCACCATTTATGTAAGGGTTGTTTGGGCCTGTTTTCCATCAAATATTTTAGCTACTGTTTTGGAGGACCTTATTGTGATTAGCTGCTGATATTAGCTTAATCATGACTTATGTTGTAGATTAGCACCCAATAAGGAAGGCTGAATCGTGATAGTGGTATTGGTCAGAAAAATAAGGTATGTAAGGCTATTCGATTCTATATCCTTTTGGCATGAAATCTGGCACCTGCAATTAATATCAATGAAGTGATTCCCATAAGGTCTATTTCTAGAAAAGAAAGCATAGTGGCAACGTACTATCTCCAAATAGCTAACAATATTTCTTTCCCCATTCTAAGTACATAGAACTACTTCATTATATGTTCACTACTCTGTACTTGTGTAATTTCCCCTTGTGCTGTTATAGAAATGGTATTTCCAAAAGAAAGTTTGATGAATCCTTCTCCTAAGCCAATTGAAATCAATTGTGCCATTAAGGTCTTAAAGTAAGGTGTTGATGTTTCATAGCTCCTTATGTCACTGTTACTGCCTCAAAGTATTATTTTCATGTATTCCACTACTGTTCCGTATTTTCATATCTCCAAGATGATTATGATCACCAAATCAACATCTCAAAAGTGTTATGAACTGATTAACAACAATCTCAAAGATTAAAGAATCTAAGTGAAGAAAGCTATATAATTAAGGGTGGCATCTCAGGGGCGAAAGCCTAGCATGGGCCGATCTCTATTGGTATAAGGGTGGCAGCTCAGGGGCAAAAGCCTAGCATGGGCCGATCCCAAGTTGTGTAATTATGAGGACCGCATCCCAGGGGTTAATACGCCTAGCATGGGTCATCCTCTTCTACCACTGATCAGTTGGTCACTTGTATCACATGCCCAACAAAGATTATAACATACAAAAAGGTAAAGAAAAGAATGTAGCTTACTCGATTCCACAAGAGTAAGCAAAGGTGGTCTTCTCTCCTAATCTATGCACTTATATGTTGCTACTTGATTTCATTTGAGTCTTGTATTACATATACTATTTGCCTTACATATTCAGAACATTTTTCGTACTGACGTCCCGTATTGGGGACGCTGCATTTCATGCTGCAGGCTCAGGTACTCCAGCTAGTAGACCTCCTCAATAGGATCACTCGAAATTCTGCTACTTTTGGTGACCTCCAAGTTGATTCGGAGCTTTATTGAGTCCTTGGTAAATTCATTTGGTATTGTATCATAGTTAAGGGTAAGGCGGGGTCTGTCCCGACCTACTCTAGTCTTCTATCTTTTAGAGGCTTTGTAGACATATGTACATGGTTCAGTTGTGTCTTAAGGAGTTGTGGCCACGACGGCCAAGTATTGTACATAAATTTTGGACCTACTTACGTTGTTTTGTATCGCTGCATCCTAAGTTAACTTGTCTCAATTGTTATAGTATATGCTCAGTAAGAACAGGTTGCAGGTTGGTTCTCTCGGGCCTTTAGGGCATCGGGTGCCTGTCCGTCTTAATGGGTTTTGAGGCGTGACATTTGGAGCATAGATCTAAAAGTTGAGGAAAATTTTATATTTGGAGCAAATTTTGTTCTTCAAGAAATTATACATTTTTTCTGATATGGGGAAAAACCCAAAGTCGAAAGGTTTTATGTTTTATGATTTTTTTTGCTAAGTAAAAATTTGAGCGGGACTTGAAAATTTTGGAGGAATTTAGTGAAAACGTTAAGGCTACACTTGTAATGTGTTGTTTTTTCAATTATAAAAATACCTTACTTTAAAAGTGTGGCCTTATATTCAAATAGTTATTGTCAATTATACCATAATATAACAACATTTATAAAATATAGCCTATACTATTAAACAGTATGTTTTACAAGTGTTGCCAATATTATCGTGCCCAAAAATTAAAAACATTGGCTACGCTTTAAAAGCGTGCCCAAAATCATTTTAGGCAACACTTTTAAAGCGTTGTCCAGATTTAGTGTGGTCATAGGCCTAAATTAGTGTAGTGAATCCTTTCACATAGACATAGCATATGTAAAGCACTATCTAGATTAGGGTACCCTTGAGAACACCTTTCAAGATACCCTCTATTTACTATATCATCAGACAAGCATCATACACATACTTTCATCTGGGTATGTGTATACATATATGTGAGCAAGCCTTTCACATAAACACCCTTAGACCACGCATATTCATAGTTGTACTTCATTCATGTATAAGATTATAGGTGTAACTATATGAGCAAACCTTTCATATAAATGCATTTAGACACTATGCACATTCATACTTCATCATATCATATACTTAAAATCATAGCATATAAGTCATATTCATAACATGTTCATGCATTCTTATTCATGTACTTATCACAAACCTAGGAATTATTATATCAAAGCATACATGTGTAATGCATAAACAAGGTCTCATACCCTTGTCCATACTAGTACACCTATCAAGTCATCCTAGTTAAGGGATAGATAACATACTTCATGGACATATACTTTACATGCATAGTAGTAGACATTAGTGCATATGAGAATGTCCTTTCATTAGACACCATGAACCTATACTACTTCTAACAATGCATAATGTGTAAGTGTGTGTACATTGGTAAACATGACCACATAATGGATATCAACAACATATTGAGTCAGTCACCCTATTAGGACCACAATGCAAAACCAAGCATAGACTACAAAACACATAATAACATAGGAGACAAGACAACAACACATTACCTTCAAGACTCCTCACCTTAGCTATTCACACATTCATATAGGGGTACATAGGTAGGGGTCATTAGTCATCATTACTTCATAAATGGTAGAACCTAAACATAACCCTAACATAGTGCTCCACATGCTTATACAATAGCAACACAACCTAGATCATAACTAGAATAAAAGACTAGGCATGCTTCATATAGTGTGATCATCATAACCACACACTCATATAACATTCACTTGTCTTAAAGGCCATGATCACATCACATATATATATATATTGATATGAAGTAAACACCGCCACTAAAAGTGGACCATACCACACAATGTCATACAAGGCAAATTCAACTAGCCATTACATAGAAAAGTAGAGGAATAGAGTAAACCTTACCAATTCATCAACCTTTGATCATCATTGATCCATATTCATATTTCATCAACAATTCAAGTATAGGGAATTAGCTAATGGTACATTAACATGGACAAAATCATGCATAAACCACCACAAGATCATGATACTAACATGTACACTATATCACCAATTCAATAGAGTGTAGAGAAACATAGATCACTTACCAAATCTGTAACATTCCAGAAAATGTACTTGTCTAGTGAAGAATTATTAGGTTTTAAGAATATGTATTGGGGTTCATAGGCATCCCATTTTCCAATATTGAGTAATATTGGGCATGTTAGAGAATATTTGCTTAAGGGTGTTAGCCAATTTTTGTATGTATACACAAGTAAAGTAAAATACACCTTGATGTCCAAATGCTCCAATCCAAGATTATCTAAGAATTGTACCTGCAATGAAGACGCTAAGCTAAAATAACTATGTTCTTCACATACACACATTAGGTACGAGGCATCCAAGTGTCAAGCCTAGGTACTATATCACATGATCATTTAAAATGGTCATGTAGATTAAGCAGTGCCCAAGAACATAGTGAGGATCCTTGGACAAGAAGTGACCTTTCCAGAAGTGCAAGGTTAGGAAAGTGCACAGCAACACATGTGCAGGCACATGTGCAACTGGCCGAGAGACAAGCCCAACCGATTCGGTTAGGGCAGTTAGGGGACAGGCGTGTCGGATCAAGCCACGTGGGGCCGAGCCTCCTAACCAAACCTAGGTTCTAAATAACCGACCTAACTAACTAACCAACCTAAGACTAACTAAAATAAACTAACTAGGATGCCCCAAATCCTAAGACCTAATCGGGTGACACTAGCCGAGTAGCTAACTAAAGAAACATCCTAGTACCTAACCTAGGATGGTCCAAAGGGGTTGGTTATGGTCCTAACGACGTAGGGGTACTTTAGTAATTACCCTAGGTCACTTAAATAATTAAATTAGCAACTTAATTAATTAATTTAATTCCTGGTCAAACCCGAGACCCTTAGTCAAACGCTCTCCTAGTTTTAGTCGATTTAGGAGGGGCGTTTTGGTAATTTAAGTGTAGTGCCTTTAGGTTAATTCATGGGACGACTATATATTGATATTAGGTCAGTTTTAGACCACTTTTACACATCCCAAATCAGATCAAACGAAATTCTCTTAATATCTCAAGAACGCTTTCTTTTCCAAACTCCATTGAAGAACTAGAAAAGCTTAAGGAAGAAGACGAAGGTTTCGAAGTTTCCTATCAGATTTCGTGGATTCTTAATCTATAAGGTATGGGTTTTTCACTTTTGGGATTCCTTTACCCAAGAGGTCCTTTCAAGATAAGTTTTCAAGAACTTCAAATACTAGGGTTTTTACTCTACAAAATGGATTTTCTTCCTAACCCTAGATTTATGATTTTCAATGAAAAGTAAATGTTTTCTATATTCAATTTCACACGAATTGTTGAGTATTTGATTGATAATGTTTGAATGTCGTGTGATACATGATCTTTATTTAAGTGATGGTTTCGAATGGGTTGTTTGTAGTGGTTGATAACGTGAAAACGTTAGGGTTAGAATTTAAGGTTTGAATGAACCCTTTAATGACCCGTTTACCTTCTCCTATGCTATGTATTGATCTTGTACATGATTTTATGAGTTGTTCTTGATTATGTCATTGAGTATTTCACTATGTATGATTATGAATATTGCATGATGAATAAGATTCTTGGAAGCAAGAGGTAAGTCTTCTAAGTGTGATTACTCAAAATGTTTATGTTAGCCTATAAACTATGATGCTATGTTATGAAAAGTATGTATGATGTTGCTATGAGAATATGCTAGGCTATGAACATATTACTTGTGTGATTATGATAAGAATACGAATATGCAAGTTATGATACTCTCTTGTATTCTTTACAAAAGATGATTATGCCATGTAATCTCACAAAAGAAAGATTACGATGAAAGGACAATTCTCATCTAATCTAAAAGAGCTCATGATCATGTTATACAAGGAGATAATCTCCTATGACCTATGATAAATTTATGATAAAAGAAAACTTAAAGGTTATTTCAAGAAAAAGGACTTAAGCTAAGCAGCGATGAACTAGATATGGGAAGTGTCCCTTCCCTAGCGGGAAGGTAGGTTCACAATGATTCTCATGAGATTGAGGCTGCCATGTAATGTGGAACTATGGGTCTCTAATACATCTCCTAGTTGTTGAACTATGTTGTCACCATAGGATACTAGCTAGTGGATTGTAACATTCAACAAAAACGTACATGTCTAGTGAAGAGTCTATTAGGTTTTAAGAATGCGTATTGGGGTACATAGGCATCCCAATGCCCAATATTGAGAAATATTGGGCATATTATAGAATATTGGCTTAAGGGTGTTAGCCAATTTCTATATATACACAAGTATGTATAATATAATCCTAGCTTGTTTAACAAATGTACCTGCAATGAAGACCCTAAGCCAAGAATACACATATTGATTCTCAACTCAACACATTAGGTACTAGGCATCCAAGTGTCAAGCCTAGGTACCATAGCACATAACCATCTAAAATGATCATGTAGATTAAGCAGTGCCCAAGGACATAGTGAGGATCCTTGGGACAATAAGTAAACATTCCAAATGAACCTCCAGAATAGTTAGTTGGGGAAGTGCACGCAACACATGTGCAAGCACATGTGCAAACACATGTGGAATCGGCCAAGGGACAAGCTAACCGATTCAGTTAGAGTGGTTAGGGACAGGCGCGCGTCCGGATCCACCTTCGTGGGGCCAAGCTCCCTAACCGGTCCTTAGACCCTAACTAACTTACCTAACTAACTAAATAACCTAGGACAAACCAAAAATAACTGACTAAGGGACCCGACAACCTAAGACCTAGTCGGGTGACACCAAACCGTGTAATTAACTAAGAGAAAACCTAGTACCTAACCTAGGATGGTCCAAAGGGTTGGTTATGGTCGTAACAACTTAGGGGTACTTTGGTAATTACCCTAGGTTACTTAATTAATTAAATTAACAACTTAATTAATTTATTTAATTGGTCAAAACACTAAGCAATTTCCAGATTTCTGTTAAGTCAAGTGTTCTTCTATTCTTAGTCAATTTAGGAGGGGCGTTTTGGTAATTAGCTAATTAAGTTATTTAAGTTAAGTTATATAGTCTAAGTTGAATTATTTAACATTCAGTTCTTAAAGACTTAGACTCGCGTTATTCATCATAAAACGTTACAACTAAAAACAAGTGAAGAACGTAAGAGAACCCTAGACGATAGCAAGCATTCTTCAAAGTTTTCGTGCAAAGTGCAAGGTGATCTTCGTAGATTTAATTCTACAGTAAGGTATGAAACTCAAATGAAATCAAGTAGCAACATATGAGTGCATAGATTATGAGAGAAGACCACTTTTGCTTACTCTTGTGGGATCAAGTAAGTTACATTCTTTTCTTGACTTTTCAGTATGTTATATAATCTTTATTGGGCATGTGATACAAGTGACTAGTTGCTCAGTGGTAGAAGAGGATGACCCATGCTAGCCGTATTAACCTCTGGGATGCGGTCCTCATAATTACACAACTTGGGATCGGCCCATGCTAGGCTTTCGCCCCTGAGCTGCCACCCTTCTATACAAATAGGGATCGGCCCATGCTAAGCTTTCGCCCTTAAGCAGTGCCCAAGGACATACTGAGGATCCTTGGGACAATAAGTGAACATTCCAAATGAACTTTCCAGAAACTAAGTTGGGGAAGTGCAGCAACACATGTACAAGCACATGTGCAATCGGCCAAGGGACAAGCTAACCAATTCGGTTAGAGTGGTTGGGGACAGGCGCGCGTCTGGATCCACCCTCGTGGGGCCAAGCTCCCTAACCGGTCCTTAGACCCTAACTAACTGACCTAACTAACTAACTAACCTAGGACAAACCAAAAATAACTAAATAAAGGACCCGACAACCTAAGACCTAGTCGGGTGACACCAAACCGTGTAATTAACTAAGAGACAACCTAGTACCTAACCTAGGATGGTCCAAAGGGTTGGTTATGGTCCTAACAACTTAGGGGTACTTTGGTAATTACCCTAGGTTACTTAATTAATTAAATTAGCAACTTAATTAATTAATTTAATTGGTCAAAACCGAAACCACTGAGCAATTTCCAAATTTTGGTTAAGTCGAATATTCTTCTATTCCTAGTCAATTTAGGAGGTGCGTTTTGGTAATTAGCTAATTAAGTTATTTTAGTTAAGTTATATAGTCTAAGTTGAATAAGTTAACATTCAGTTCTTAAAGACTTAGACTCACGTTATTCGTCATAAAACGCTACAACTAAAAACGAGTGAAGAACGGAAGAGAACCCTAGACGATAGCAAGCATTCTTCAAAGTTTTCGTGCAAAGTGCAAGGTGATCTTCGTAGATTTAATTCTACAGTAAGGTATGGGTTTTCTCTCCTGGAATTCTTTCTCCAAGAGGCTTTTCAAACATTTTTACTTCAAGAATATCGAAACTAGGGTTGTTCCCAATGAATCGCATGTTCATCTCCCTAGTTCTCCCCATTTCCGATTTTTGTAGTATCAATAGTGTAATTCTCGATGCATGTTGTTTGTATATGGTGTTAACTGATCAGTATGTGTATGTTTTAGTGATTTATATGTCAAATGAAACATACTTGTTAGATCCGCATACTTAGGGTGTTAATTATATGAGATGTTGAATGTTATAATGCCTACTTGTGTTCGAGAAGATGAAATTGTTATGAGTTGTTCATTGAATTGTTTCATAGACTAATCAAAGGTTAAAAGTTGGCTTGTTTAACATGATAGATTACTATAATGTTTTCATGAAGTAACCAAATTGGCTAGTGATAATATCATAGTTTGATTTATGCCAACAAATTAGCTTAATAATATTATCTCCCAAAATATGTGAATTCATACCAATCGTAACTCAATGAACTCATAACATAGAGTATGCCAATCAATGGGACAAGTCCCAACATACCATATCCACACAAACTTGTTTACGTAATAGCATTGTATAAGTAGTTATAACTTTCATAAAGAATCGTACAAGACTATTAATTAACGTTGAACATGTTAAGGTGAGTAATGAAATATCTAAAAGCTTAAGTTATGAAATTGACCTAATATAGAGTGTTAAAAGAAGTGAGACAAGTCTCAATCACACTTAATCAATTACGTCAAAGATACTCACATAAGAGGGTGCTAGAGTCCGTGAGACAAGTCTCACTCTCACCATGATGATAATGTAAAGACATAAGTTCATATTCATCAAGTAAAGAAAGGGATGACCAGTTATCCATAGAGTTAAGTAAACCTCATAACTAGAAGCAAGCTTCCATAATGTTTGAGTCAACTCTAAAAGATAATAAAGTAAAATAGATCTGAGCTTAGCACCGATAGACTAGCAATGAGCTTGTGCCAGCACATGTATGCCTCATGAGACGAGATCACTACCCAGGTGGACCAGGGTCTCCATATGTCTCCTAGTCTTCGAACTATGTTGCCAGCATAGGGACTAGCTAGTGGATGCCTCCACCTAAGGATGCTAGGCAGTTTCGGTTTCACTTTGGCCGGTGATTCCTCCTCTTTTCGGTGTGGGGAATACACCGGATTTCATGTTTAGCTCACATGATCTATGTCGGTTAAAGCTCAAGAAAGTATTCGGTTCACTATAGCCGTGAACCCCTCTTTTCAATGTGGGGAAGACACTGACTTGGTTTCACTTTAGCCGTTGAACCCCCCTTTTCGGTGTGGGGTAGACACAGAACTTGGTTCACCTTAACTGGTGAACCACCTCTTTTTAGTGTGGTGGAGACGCTGGATTTCATGTTAGCTCGCATCATCTACTTCCGTTAATGCTAAAGAATTCTTTAAAGAAGTAAGAAAGAATGAAAGTAGCATGTTCAAAGTGAACAATATAGCAAAGAAATAGAAACGTAAGTTCATAGTGAACTAAGTAAACAAGAGCTTAAGAATGTCAATCATTAATGTTGATAAGAATGAAGTTTTAACAAGTTAGTAGGTTATGCCAATATTGGAGTATGAATATATGCCTCAAAGATTAAATATTAGGTTAAAAACCAATTAATGGGCATAGCCAATAAAAGATTGGCTTATAAATACATTCAGAGCCAATCAAAGAAGAATGAAATATCTAACTTGTAAGTAGGGTAGCCAAATCATTTCCTTAGTCTTGTGAATTACTTACTCGATTCATTGTAGGTATGGGACTACAATGAATCATTGCACTTGTAAGTAAGACATAGGATCAAGTATATTATTGAACTACACAACAGAAAGAAGAAAAGACTGAAAAATAAACTAAGTCTGGAAATAGGGGCTCTCGGCCTAAGAGGATCAAAATAATAAACTTTCGTTTAAGTTGTTCTAAAATTATGTTCATGATTTCAAGGTCTTATGTTCATATAGAAAATGAGTTGTGTGCCTTAATTGCATGAGAACGTGTCATATACATATCATAATTCACCATTAACGAATTAAGAAAGTAAGTGACTTAACTTTCCAGAAACGACATATTGCTTTAGGAAGAGCTTTCCTTGAGCATGCATTGTCCTTATGTGTTTATGTGCATACACCCATACTTAGTACAAGTGTGTACTAACCCCATATATTATTACTATTTTTATAGGCGCAGTTTCAAAAGAAGATTGAAGATTCGACGAAGCAGTTTGGATTAGTGATCTCCAGACTTTGGTAGGTCTTCTTGAGTTCGAGGATGCTACATTTATTATTCGAGCTTAGTAAATTAGACATAGCTAGTGGAGTTAGTCCCTAGCGTTTCATTTCAACCATTTGTTCAAACGTTGTAGTAAGGCCGATTGACAAACTATTATTATTATTATGATTCATCGTTTCATTTGTTTAATCTTTAATAGATGGTTTTTTAGTTTGATCTATTAGAATATCACTCTTATACGGTATTACGTGAAGTCTATGTATACTTTGATAAGTAATTAAAAAGTTTTAAATTTTCCGCAAATTTAACTGTATGATTATGATGAGAGCTAGGAAGAGGCTTGTCAGCGACCTCTGAGAGGTTAACGACACCGGTCGCGTTCGGATTCCAGAATCCAAGTGTGACAAACTTGGTATTAGACCATGAGGTTAAATTACCTAGTACTAAGGCTGAACACAACCACGTTGCGTAGTTTTTAACTTATGGTTGTAAAGTGCACCACAATTATGACTTAGAGACTTTGTGATGTTAGGAATATTCCCTTCTTCTACTCTTTATTGTTATGTCTAGAGCTTTGAAATTTTGTGTCATCCTAAGTATTTAACTCCCTTCTTGTGTATACGTGTAGAAAATGAACACAAGAAGAAATGCAAGTAGAAGAGTCGAAGAAGCAGCTGCTGGAGGCAACCAAGCTGCTCCTCAAGCACCAGCTGCAGAAGTACAAGTTCCTGTCAACCCAGTTGCGATGACAGATGTAGAAGTGAGGGCGGCATTGCTTCAGATAGCTCAAGCCATCACTGTGCAAGTACAGGCCATCACGGCCCAAGCCACTAGAGAGAATGCTCACAAGGAGAACCCACATGCTAGCACCATGGCTAGTAGACTTAGGGATTTTACCAGAATGAATCCTCCAGTCTACTATGGGTCCAAGACCAATGAGGATCCCCAAGAGTTTGTGGATGAGGTTCACAAGATTCTCTGTGCTATGGGTGTTAGTGAAGAGGAAAATGGTGAGTTGACTGCCTACCAACTCAAAGATGTGGCTCAAGTGTGGCACAGGATGTGGGGAGATGGTCGGGCACCAGGAGAAGTCCCCATTACTTGGGACATTCTCAAGACTGCATTCCTGGAGAGGTTCTTTCCCAGAGAACAGAGAGAGGCTAAGGTTGAGGAATTCATTAACCTACGACAGGGAGGTAAGTTAGTCAAGGAATACTCCATGAAATTTGTTAAGCTTTCCAAATATGCTTCTTCCCTGGTGTCCAATAGCAGCGATGAGATGAGTAGGTTTGTGACTGGTGTATCAGAGGATTTGGAGGAAGAATTTTGGGCAGCAATGTTGCATGATAACATGGACCTTGGTAGGTTGATAGTTCATGCACAACAGGTTGAGGAGAGTCGTCGGAGAAAGAGAGACAGAGACAGCAAGAAATCTAGGCCCTCGGATCAGTCCGGTTTGAGCAATGGTAATAATTTGTTTGGAGTTCGGGATAGACCCAAGTTCAAGAAGGGGCTCAAGCACTCAGATAATCCTACTCCTTCTAGGAACACTAATGCCAAGGAGGGCAATGATAGAAATGCCCAGAGTGACCGAAAGGTGTGTGGTAAGTGTGTCCGTGCACATGGAGGTAAGTGCATGGTAGGTTTTAATGGATGATATGGGTGCGGTAAGAGTAGGCACGTGATAAGGGACTGCCCGTATACGAGGAATCAGGACAAGGCAGATACTCAGCCTCGGCCTAATCCCACTGCTGCAGCCGAACCTTCCACGAGAAACCGGTTCTATGCGTTGAAAGAAAGAGAGGAGCAAGAGATGTTCGGGGATGTGGTTACTGGTAACTTGCTTGTCTTTTCTTTTCCTGTTTATGCATTATTAGATCTAGGATCTACCTTGTCTTTTGTTACTCCATTAGTAGCTAGTAAATTTTACTTGCTTCCTGAGATCTTACATGATCCATTTCTAGTTAGTACTCCTATAGGAGACAACATTAGGGCCGAAAGGGTAGATAGAGATTGCCCAATAACTGTTCTTGATAGAGTTACTTATGCGGACCTAATAGAATTAATCATGCTTGATTTTGATATAATTTTGGGTATGGATTGGCTCCATGAATGCTATGCTACCATAGACTATCGAAACATGGTAATAAGATTTCAGTTTCCAAATGAGTTAGAGTTGAAATGGGAAGGGCGTGGTTCAAAGCCAACAAAGCCAAATAGTTTCCAATCTCAAGCCAACAAGAGGTTATCTAAGGGGTTAGGAGTCGATGAGAACCTTTCTTACGAAGAGATCCCCGTTGAAATTTTAGATCGCCAAGTAAAACGGTTGAGGAACAAGGAGGTTGCCACCGTAAAAGTGTTATGGGGGAACCACCTCGTTAAGGGAGTCCGAGGCCGATATGAGATTCCGTTACCCTCACATGTTCAGTTCTTAAAGTTAGATATACTCTTCCTAAGTCTGATTTTGTTAATGAGACTCTAAATCTTAGTGCATTAGGCGGTTTTTGGTGTTTTAAAATCCATGACTGTGTGTTTTATACTTGCACTATGTGAGTTAATATGAGTTCATGCTTGCTTTCACGTTGCTATTTTGTTTGTATAGCGTTTACGTGATTTATGTGTTGGACGAGTGTGATGTGCATTAAGTTAAAGTAAGATTGAGAAGAAAGTTCCTCAATCTCAGATATGAAGCTTCAGATAAGCTTAGATTAATGTGCATCATCCAGAGTAAAATGTGAATCAGATATTCACAAAGAGTAAAGTTTCAAGTATGCTAGTGTGTTTTTTCGAAAATACCCTCTTTAATTTAAAGTGATGAGAAGTGTCATTCGCTGACGAATGTTCCTAAGGGGGGGATAATGCAACATTCCAGAAAAATGTACATGTCTAGTAAAGTGCCTATTAGGTTTTAAGAATGCGTATTGGGGTACATAGGCATCCCAATGCCCAATATTGAGAAATATTTGGCATATTATAGAATATTGGCTTAAGGGTGTTAGCCAATTTCTATATATACACAAGTATGTATAATATAATCCAAGCTTGTTTAAGAAATGTACCAGCAACGAAGACCCTAAGCTAAAAATACACATATTGATTCTCAACTCAACAAATTAGGTACTAGGCATCCAAGTGTCAAGCCTAGGTACCATACCACATAACCATGTAAAATGATCATGTTGATTAAGTAGTGCCCAATGACATAGTGAGGATCCTTGGGACAATAAGTAAACATTCCAAATGAACTTTCCAGAAACTAAGTTGGGGAAGTGCACGCAACACATGTGCAATCGGCCAAGGGACAAGCTAACCGATTCGGTTAGAGTGGTTGGGGACAGGCGCGCGTCTGGATCCACCCTCGTGGGGCCAAGCTCCCTAACCGGTCCTTAGACCCTAACTAACTGACCTAACTAACTAACTAACCTAGGACAAACTAAAAATAACTAACTAAGGGACCCGACAACCTAAGACCTAGTCGGATGACACCAAACCGTGTAATTAACTAAGAGACAACCTAGTACCTAACCTAGGATGGTCCAAAGGGTTGGTTATGGTCCTAAAAACTTAGGGGTACTTTGGTAATTACCCTAGGTTACTTAATTAATTAAATTATCAACTTAATTAATTTATTTAATTGGTCAAAACACTAAGCAATTTCCAGATTTCGTTTAAGTCAAGTGTTCTTCTATTCCTAGTCAATTTAGGAGGGGCGTTTTGTTAATTAGCTAATTAAGTTATTTAAGTTAAGTTATATAGTCTAAGTTGAATTATTTAACATTCAGTTCTTAAAGACTTAGACACACGTTATTCATCATAAAACGCTACAACTAAAAACAAGTGAAGAACGTAAGAGAACCCTAGACGATAGCAAGCATTCTTCAAGGTTTTCGTGCAAAGTTCAAGGTGATCTTTGTAGATTTAATTCTACAGTAAGGTATGGGTTTTCTCTCCTGGAATTCCTTCTCCAAGAGGCTTTTCAAATGTTTTAACTTCAAGAGTATCGGAACTCAAATGAAATCAAGTAGCAACATAAGAGTGCATAGATTATGAGAGAAGACCACTTTTGCTTACTCTTGTGGGATCAAGTAAGTTACATTCTTTTCTTTACTTTTCTGTATGTTATATAATCTTTGTTGGGCATGTGATACAAGTGACCAGTTGATCGGTGGTAGAAGAGGATGACCCATGCTAGGCGTATTAACCCCTGGGATGCGGTCCTCATAATTATACAACTTGGGATCGGCCCATGCTAGGCTTTCCCCCCTGAGCTGCCACCCTTCTATACCAATAGGGATCGGCCCATGCTAGGCTTTTGCCCCTGAGCTTCCACCCTTCTATACCAATAGGGATCGGCCCATGCTAAGCTTTCGCCCTTGAGCTGCCACCCTTAATTATATAGATTTCTTGACCTAGATTCTTTAATCTTTGAGATTGTTGTTTATCAGTTCATAACTCTTTTGAGATGTTATTTGGTGGTCATAATCATTTTGGAGATATGGAAGTACGGAGCAGTAATAGAAGATATGAAAATAATACTTCAAGGAAATAACAATGACATAAGGAGCTATGTAACATCAACACATTACTTTAAGAGATTAATGACACAATTGACTTCAAACAACAAAGAGGAGGATTCACAGACTTGCTTTTGCAATTAATATTTCTATACCAGCACATGGGGGATAATTACACAAGTATAAAATAGTGAACAGATAATGAAGTAGCTCTATGCACTACGGAGAGGGGGAAAATATTGTTAACTATTTAGAGATAGTACGCTGCCACTATGTTTCCTTTTCTAGGAATAGAACTTATGAGATTTACTTCATGATATTAATTGCAGGTGTCAGATTTCATGCCAAAGGGATATAGAGTCGAATAGCCTTACATACCTTATCCTTATACTGATATACTATCACGATTCATCCTCCCTTTTTTGGTTTTAATCTACAATTTAAGTCATGGTAAACTAAAATTAGCAGCTATCAAACCGTGAGCCTTGTAAAATAGTAGCTAACTTTGACTGATAATGAGCCCATACAGCCCTTAACATAATGTGTATCACCACACCCTCATTCTCTGTCCATCACATACATTAAACATCCTTTTCTCAAGATTAACCAAGCCGCGCCAACAGTAATATACATAGAACAGCCCCAAATATTCTTTATCGTACAACCAAGTATTGAACTCACCACCCCCTTGAGTTCTTCATGAAGGCACACCACTAATTCCCTTCTCAAACTCATACATAATGAAGACAAAAATGGAGCAGTCACCTTACCTCAATTTCTGCAACTTCTCCTTATAACTTGAATTCTTTTAGAACTTCAGCTTCCCTTCACACTTGAACCAAAGAAGAAAGGTATTTTAATAACTAAGGAAGTGAGCAGTAGCTGCTGGAAATATTCTGCTTGTGTAGTTATATTAGAGCATAAATAACATGTTTTCCTAATCATCCAAGGGAGAATTAAGCTAAATCCATGAGTTTTCACTTACCTTGGTTTGCAGGTATGAGGGTTTCTTCAAGAACCCTAGAAAACTTTAAGGCTGCTGGTTTAATCCTTAAGAGAAAAGAGAGAGAGAGAGAGAGAGCTTGAGTTAAATTTTATTTTTATGTGTTAAAATGGGTGAAGAATATCTGCTCATATTGGATACGTATAGAGCTTTATTGACCACAAAAATATCCTCTAGAACCTCCTTTTTTGGGGGTCCATTTTCAGCCACTAATTGGTCAAGTAGGTGATGCACCTGCTTGTGCACATCAAGCAGCTCAAAAGGTCAAACTAGGTGATGCACCTAGTTGCTTTAACTTGGGCTTTATCCATATTGGGCCTTGGCAGATTTGGCTGCTGTGATTCCTTTCATATTTTATTTTCATTTAATAGATTGGGGCTTCAAGTGACAGCCCATTAATATAAGCCTAAGTCTGGTCCATCAAACTTGGCCCTTTAACTATATTAAAGCTTAAGTAGGTGATGCAGCTGCTAGCTTAAATTAAGCCAAGCAAGCAGCTCAATTATTTTATTTCAATTTCGGAATGTTAATCCCTTGTTCTTCAACTTAGCACTTAACTTTTAACTTTAAGCTCAATTACTACCTTACTATATCTACTTAAATACATTCTGTCAGAGTTAACTTGCAATGCACATGCTGAAACGTGCAAGGCGTTACATCACCTTCCGAGCTAGTTTAAACCAACACTAACCATATAAGAAACATGATCCCTCACCTACGCTATAAGTCTATGTCAAGTATCACATGAATAGAACTAGCATATACATAATACAGGCTGTCACATCCTTCCCCCCTTAAAACATTCGTCCTCGAATGTTAGCAATGTTGTACAGCCCAAACAAGTTCAAGCCTAAGTTAGTACTACTATCAATCACATTGAACATATACACTTATACTTACTTGTCAACGCCTCCACTAACATTTTGATCTTTCTCACCAGTCTGGAGGTGAGGATACTTCAATTTCATTGCTTCTTCTGCTTCACATGTAACTTCTTCTACTTGTTGGTTTCTCCATAGTACTTTTATAGAATCTACTTCTTTATTTCTTAACCTCCTAACTTGTCGTTCCAGAATAGCAATGGGTACTTCTTCATAAGTGGAAGGGAGGAAATTCTATGCCAAGGGGTCAAATCATTTCTTGTTTGAAGGCTTGTAAGATGATAGCCAAGGGTTATTTATACCATGTGGTGAGGGTTAGGAACCTAGAATGTGAAAGTCCTTCTATTGTGTCAGTCCCTTTAGTGAGAGAATTCCCAGAGGTTTTTCCTAATGACCTTCCAGGAGTTCCTCCTGAAAGGAAAATTGACTTTGGCACTGATTTATTATCGGATACGAATCCCATTTTATTTCCTCCATATAGGATGGCTCCGACTGAATTATAAGAGTTGAAGCTCCAACTCAAGGATTTACTAGACAAGGGTTTCATTCAACCTATTTCTCCATGGGGTGCTCCAGTCTTGTTTGTTAAGAAGAAGGATGGATCCCTTAGAATGCGCATTGATTATCGCCAACTTAATAAAGTCACCATAAAGAACAAGTATCCTCTCTTTCGAATTGATGATCTCTTTGATCAACTCCAAGTTGCTAGTTTCTTTTCCAAGATTGACTTAAGGTCGGGATATCACCAACTTAGGGTGAGAAGTGAAGATGTTCCTAAAACAGCTTTCCGAACTAGATATGGTCACTATGAATTTCTAGTTGTCTTTTGGGTCAACGAATGCCCCGGCGGCGCTTATGGACCTAATGAATAGAGTTTTCTGAGATTGCATTGACTCATTTGTGATTGTGTTTATTGATGATATTTTGATATACTCCAAGAATGAAGATGAGGATGAGAGTCACTTGAGGTTGGCCTTGCAAGTCCTCAAAGAACAACAATTTTATGCTAAATTTAGCAAGTGTGAAGTTTGGTTGAGGTCAGTTACTTTTCTTGGCCATATTATCTCTGGTGATGGTGTAGAGGTTGATCAAAAGAAGACATATGCGGTCAGAAATTGGCCTAGACCTTTGACTTCCACTGACATAAGGAATTTCTTGGGTCTAAATGGCTATTATAGAAGATTTGTTGATGTATTTTCGTCCATTGATTCTCCTTTGACAGAATTGACCCAAAAGAAGGTGAAGTTTGAGTGGTCGGAAGCTTGATAGAAAGGTTTCCAAGAGTTGAAAGATAAGCTTACCTCCGCTCCAGTGTTGACCTTACCGGAGGGTAATGAATACTTTGTGGTGTATTGTGATGCTTCCCGAGTGGGTTTGGGATGTGTCCTCATGCAGTGTGGTAAGGTGATAGCTTATTCTTCTAGGCAACTCAAAGTTCATGATAAGAATTACCCAAATCATGATCTTGAGTTAACCGCTGTACTTTCTGCCTTAAAAATATGGAGGCATTATTTGTATGGTGTGCATGTTGATGTGTTTACTGACCATAAGAGTCTTCAATATGTGTTTACACAAAAGGAGTTGAACCTCCGACAGAGAAGATGGTTAGAATTGTTGAAGGATTATGACATGAGTGTCCTTTACCACCCCGACAAGCCAACGTGGTTGCGGATGCTTAGAGTCATATGACTATGGGTAGTGTGTCTCATGTGGAATAAGAGAAGAAAGAACTTGTGAAAGATGTTCATAGGTTGGTCACTTAGTTGGGTGGTTAGAAGATTCTTCAATTGGTGGTTTCATGGTCCATCATAACTCCGACTCATCATTAGTGGTTGAGGTGAAATATAAGCAACATCTTGATCCTCTATTGATGGAGTTGAATGAATCGGTACTTTGTAAGCTCAATGAGTCATTCTCCCAAGGGGGGGATGGTGTTCTTAGATACCAAGGGAGATTATGTGTACCAGATGTTGAGGATTTGAGAAATCAGATTCTAGAAGAAGCCCATGGTTCTCGCTATTCTATACGTCCGGGTGCCACCAAAATGTATCATGACCATAGAGAGGTCTATTGGTGGGATGATTTAAAGAGGGACATAGCAAAGTTTGTTGCTAAGTGTCCAAACTGCCAACAAGTAAAAGCTGAGCATATAAAACCTGGTGGTTTAACCCAAATCATGGATGTTCCTACTTGGAAGTGGGAAGCCATCAATATAGACTTTTTTGTTGGTTTGCCTCAAACCCGAAGACAAAATGATTCTATATGGGTAATTGTGGACAGGTTGACCAAATCTGCCCATTTTATTCCGGTTAAGTCTACATATACTGCCGAAGATTATGCAAGAATCTATATTAATGATATTGTGAGTCTTCATGGGATTCCTTTGTCCATCATATCGGATAGAGGTGCCCAATTCACTTCTCGTTTTTGGAAGGCTTTTCAGAAGGGTTTAAGTACTCAAGTGAAACTTAGTACCGCTTTTCATCCTCAAATGGATGGTCAAGTGGAACGTACTATTTAGACCCTTGAAGACATGTTGAGAGCATGTGTCATTGATTTCAAGGGAAGTTGGGATGATCACTTACCTTTGATTGAGTTCTCTTAAAACAATAGCTATCATTCGAGCATCTCCATGGCACCTTTTGAAGCTCTTTATGGTAGAAGGTGTAGATCTCCTGTTGGATGGTTTGAGGTTGGTGAGTCCTCACTCCTTGGTCCAGAGATTATCTATGAGGCTATAGAGAAGGTTCGAATCATGAGATATAGATTGAAGACAGCCTATAGTCGGCAAAAGTCTTATGCCGACAATAGAAGAAGAGATCTTGAGTTTGAAATAGGTGATTATGTCTACTTGAAGATTTCACCTATGAAAGGGGTGATGAGATTCGGTAGAAAGGGGAAGTTAAGTCCCCGGTATGTTGGCCCTTATGAGGTTTTACAACAAATTGAGAAGGTTGCCTATGAGTTGAAACTACCTAGTGAACTAGTTTTGGTTCATCCGGTCTTTCATGTTTCTATGATTAAGAAATGCATAGGCGACCCGGTATCTATTCTCCCTATCGATGGTTTAGGAGTGGATGAGAACCTCTCCTATGAAGAGGTTCCGGTTAGATCCTAGATCGCCAAGTGAAGAAGTTGAGAAACAAGGAGGTTGCCTCTGTAAAATTTTTATGGAGGAACCATCTTGTTGAGGGTGCAACATGAGAGGCTGAAGCCGACATGAAGTCCCGCTACCCTCATCTATTTACTCCTTGAGGTTAGATATTCCTCTTAAAAGAGAAAGTAATGCATAATCATGAAATTAACTTGTTTACTAAATAGGTGCATGTTTTGCTAAAAGATAGTACCAACTAGAGTTTTTAGAAGATGTTTTCATACTCTATTCTTGCACTTATGTTAAACATGTATGCATACGTTTTCTTGAGATTTTGCTGTTTTGTTGTTATCTTGAGAAGATTGATAGCATGGTAACTTTTTGATTCATGTTGAGCTAATGATAAGGTTGAGAAGGAAATTCCTCACTATGTGTTATGAAATATGTAGCTCTTAAATGTTTGTGTATCATGAATTGAGTGCTATGTGTAATGTTATGGTATATGTTGTATGGAGTTGTTATTTACTCCTATGAGTTGCGACTCATTATGATTTTATGTAGTTGATTGGTTGAGCTGCTAGTATTGAGTCTTTTCCTACCCTCCAAAAGATTTTAGTGTCATTCGGGATGAATGTTCCTTAGGGGGGGGGGGATAATGTAACACTCCGGAAATGCCATGACTTAGACTAGAGCTTAATCTATTTAATAATGCTAAAAATGATGTTTCCAGACCTATATTAATGTAATAAACTCATTTGGAAAAGGTTAGATCCAAAACGACAAAGAAAGACCTTGAAGTCCGAAAACTAGGTAGTTCGAACTAGTTGACGTCCCTATGTTTGGTGATGGTTTAGAGGTGTCAAATAAAGTCCAAAACGTGTAATGAGACCTTGTATAGGCAGTATGTAGTACAAAGGGTCCAAACGTAGTAACGACACCCCAACGACCACCCGAAGGGTCCTTGGGGAGGATCCAAACATGGGTGGGCAGGATGCCTGGCAGCCTGCAAACAGGCAGGTTTGGAATAATAGGTCACGACGAGCGTTCCTCACGAGGTGTTCTGCCTCAAGATTTGAGAGGCAGCCTCGCGACGCGAGGTTGACACGCACCTCACTGCCTTAGCTCAAAAATTAGTAAAAATAATGGGATTTAGCCCTGCGATGCGCAGCTACTTCCCAGAATCGTTAAAATCGTATTTTTGGTAATTTAACTTATTAAAAAGACCCATTTAAGTGGAGGTTCTTTTGGGTAATTCATAGGACGACTATAAATGTATTTTAGGTCAGTTTTAGACCATTTTTACACGTCCTAAATCAGATCAAACGAAATTTCTCTCAATATCTCAAGAACAGTCTCTTTTCCAAACTCCATTGAAGAACAAGAAAAACTTAAGGAAGAAGACGAAGGTTTCCAAGTTTCAAATCAGATTTCGTGGATTCTTCATCTATAAGGTATGGGTTTTTTGCTCTTGGTATTCCTTTCCCCAAGAGGTCCTTTCAAGATAAATTTTCAAGAACTTCAAATACTAGGGTTTTTACTCTACAAAACGGTTTTTTTCCTAACCCTAGATTTATGATTTTCAATGAAAAGTAAACATTTTCTATAGTTAATTTCACACGAATTGTTGAGTATTTGATTGATAATGTTTGAATGTCGCGTGATACATGATCTTTCTCTAAGTGATGGTTTTGAATGGGTTGTTTCTAATATTTGATAATGTGTAAACGTTAGGATTGGAATTTAAGGTTTGAATGAACCCTTTAACGACCCGTTTCCCTTCTCCTACACTATGCATCGATCTTGTATAAGATTTGATGGGTTGTTCTTGATTATACCATTGAGTATCTCACTAAGTATGACTATGAATATGGTAATATGAATAAGGTTCTTGGAAGCAAGAGGTAAATCTTCTAAGTGTGATTACTCTCAAATGTTTATGTTAGCCTATAAACTATGATACTATGTTATGAAAAGTATATATGATGTTGCTATGAGAATATGCTGGACCATGAACATGTTACTTGGGAGATTATGATAAGAATACGAACATGCAAGTTATGATACTCTCTTGTATGCTTTACATAAGATGATTATGCTATGTAAATCTCACAAACGAAAGGTTACGATGAAAGAAAATTCTCATATAATCTAAAAGATCTCATGATCATGTTATACATGGATTTAACCTCCTATGACCTATGATAAGTTTATGATAAAAGACATCTTAAAGGTTATTCAAGAAAGGGACTTAAGCTAAGCACCGATGAACTAGATATGAGAGGTGTCCCTTCCCTAGTTGGAAGGTAGGTTCACAATGACTCTCATGAGATTGAGGATGCCATGTAATGTTGAACTATGAGTCTCTAATACATCTCCTAGTTCTTGAACTATGTTGCCACCATAGGATACTAGCTAGTAGATCCACCTAGAAAGCTATGTCATGTTAGGTTCTACTTTGGCCGGTAGACCACCTTTTTTCGGTGTGGGGTTCCACGACACCAGATTCCATGATTAGCTCACATGGTATATGTCGGTTAATGCAAATTTTCCCTCATGTAAAAGGAAAGACAAGTAAATGAACGGTTACTAGGGTGACTTGAGGAGTTTGCTTAGTATAGGTAGGGGTATGGGACTCTACCTAGACATTGCACAAGTTGACTCTAAGGGAAGTCCTAGGAGATTGTTTTTATGTAATATGATGATATGAAAGAGATATATGTTTATGATATATGATGTTACTCTTATATGAATGTTGGTCATTATGATGAATATGTTACTTGGTTAAATTGCTATATGAAGTGATGACTACTTATGTTACAAGTTACATGAAGCAAAGTTTTACTTATGGTCTCCTATCTTATCTACTTGGTTATGTGGGGTTATGGGGCTTCACATGACCATTGCACTTGTAGGTTGGGGATGGTATCATCGGTAAGTGTTTTGTATATTATGTTTATATGATCTATTGAATATGAAATGTTAACATGACTCTATGACAATATGTCTTGATTATGATCATGCATTGAAGACTTACATATGACTTAGCATGTTTTCTAAATAGATGATAAATGATCCTTTTTCATGCATGTACTTAAGTGTTATGTGCATATACCCATACTTAGTACATGTGGCGTACTAACCCCATTACTTTATATTACTAGAACTGTAGGTTCCGGCCATTGAAGTTTAAGCAAGTCGATTTGAAGAAGCTTGGAACTCTTTCTCCAAGTCTTGGTAGGTCCTCTTGTTCGGGACGCTATCATTTATAGTCCAGCCTATGAAGACTTAGTAGTTTTCGAATACGTTATTTCCATTATGTTCTTTGGATTCTTTTGTATTAAGGCCTATATGGCATATTGACTATTATTGGCTAAGTCCAGATTTGCACTCTTTAGATGGTTTTATATATGTGAGACAATTTTTAGAACATCGTATGTCTATATGAACGTTAAGTATGAAGTCTAAGTACACATCAAGTAGAATGTAAAAGTTTTAAATTTTCCGCAATTTTTATTGATCACATGTTATGACGAATGCTAAGGGCTTGTCTGAGTCCACTGAGAGGATGACGACGCCGGTCTCATATGGGGTATGTTCTCCGGGTGTGACAGTGGGTCACTTCTGCACTGATTTCTGTACAGCCTTCTGCATTTCCATTTTGGACAACTTTCGTGCAAAACACAGATAAAAACACATTAAAATTACTACAAAAAGGCCCTAGACACACACTAAACTTAAGGAAAAAGCATTGAAAGTACCGTGAAACCACGGTACATCAACACCCTCAACTTAAATTTGTTGTTTGTCCTCAAGCGACGCACTATGACTCACCACAACACTTTTGTACAATAGTACTCTCTTTTAGGCTTTCACAATCATTTGACTATCAATCCCGACTTTTTTCATTGCTTTAGTGCATGCTTTTACTCTTAGGATCACTAGGCTCATTCATGTGGATCAGACCATGACACAGACTCACCACGCACCGACACCTCTACTCTTTTCTCTCTCACCAAGGTACCAACTTTCCAATATTGCAACTAGTGCCCTCAGTTCAAAAAAATGTCCTCCTTTTTCGCACAATGATTTCAAATTTGAGTATAACGATCATTATTCAACACTCACACTCAAAAAAACTTCACACCTAATTGGTACTTATCGCCATAGGCTTGCCCTTATTTTCACTGCTTTAAATTCACCATATTAGACTCTTAGGATCACTATAGGACTTTCTTGGCTTGTAACGTAGGCTCAGGGTCAGGTATGGTACATAGGGGTACATTTTAGTGACTTGTTGCCCTCCTTGAAATTATAGCTAAGCATCCTATCTCTTTCATTGTCTATTATGCCCTTTTTGTTTTCTTTTCTTATCATTTTTGCCTTGTTTTCTCCTTTCTTTCCCATTTTGTGGAAGTGACTTCTTACTTCTTCTTTTTTTCTTCACCACTTTTTTTTATTTCTTTTTCTCTCTTTACTCAATGGATAATTGTTTTGACTGAGTCACTTCTCTTGTTTACTGTTTCTTTTCTTTTCCAGGTTACTCTTTTCATCCCCACTTTTTCGGGATATCACTCATAATATCCAGCTTTAACATGAGTCAAGGTACACAATAATTGGGTCAGGGCCAAGACGAGGTCATTTTCTGCATTAGCCACCCTCAACTTATGCTTTTGGCCTAACTCGAGGTGCACATGTCCAAGGAGGGACCAGGGCAACACATTATACCAGGGAAGATGAGTTGGTGTAGAAAACAAAGTTTTATTGTAAGCTCAAAATATTTGGATCAAAAGGGGATCGATTTCATTTGCTTCTCTTTTACTTAGGCTAAAAATTGTCTAATTTGAACTAGGGAACAAGGGCCTATGATCATTTCCTAGATGTCTAACACATATTCCCTTTAGCAGGACTAACCTGGCAAGTTCTAGATAGGTACCATCATTGGAACAATCAAATTTCCTTACTCTCTTGAAACTTCATTACCCTATCATATTATTGGACACCTAGTTCGAGTGTTAGATTGAGGGCCATGTAGTGGTGCATCTCTATGTCATGCTTAGAGCCAACATGTTCAACATTCATTAATACCTAATCATGCAAGCATTCTTTTTAGAACGGGATATCATTCATATTTAGCCATCATGCTTCAGATTTCACATTCATACTTTGTACAAGATACTACACATGCCGGTTCAACAGTAAAGTAATCAGTCTCTTGGGGGAAAAGAACACAGGTAAGAAAACCACCTAGAGAGGATCATGAGTTGGGCTACTCAAACTTCACCCTAGCACTCACTTTCCATTTACCCCACTCCAACAAAAAAACATGCAATTGTCCCCAATGCATAAAAAAATATAAAGATAGGGTGGTAGGTGAAGCAAACCTGAGGGGCATAGCGCCGAAGATCAACAAGAAGGAGGGTCCGGATTCGCGGAACCCGCTCCCTCAGTAGTAGGGACACCATCAGTAGTGTCCTCAGCAATATCTTCACCCTTAGTGGTGCTCCTCTCAACTACCTCCAATCTGGAGCTATACGCCCCAGCACCCAACTCACGAGCCCTCATCTGCCGGGCCTCCTCATCAACCATTGAGGATCTCCTCGCAGCCTCCAGATTAGCGCTCCCTCTTTCTAGCCCAAGCACCCTCACTCTCACTGGTGTGGCTGGAACGGCGCCTCTTGGCATACTCACGTGGTGGAGATGGAGGTGCAGTGGTGGTATGGAATAGTGCATTAAGCATTATATCCTCCTCAAGCTCCACAGGTGCAGCCTCCAGCTTGGGTACCCTCACATCAAGTATCGCATCCACATCAGCCCGCAAACTCGCCACAGCCGCCTGAAGAGTCGTCTAATCAATGGTGGATCTGGGCATGCTAGGACCCTCATCAAAAGCATCGACGTGCTGGTGGACCGCCTGAATCCTCCTCTCTGTCTGCTGAGCTACCTTCTTCTCAATCCGTTTCTCATCCTCGGCAATGGACTTCTGCATCCAAGGATGGATATTGTGCAGCAAAGTGGTCATCTGGACCTCTAGCTATTGGACCCTAGCAATCGAGACCAGTACTGTTGATGGTGGTGTAGACTTGGAGGAACTCGGTGCCCTAATAGTGCCAGGGGCAGACTCAACCGGGGTGGTGTCGGTAGGCTCTCAAGCAGCATGATCAGCCCATTGAGGTTGCTCTACCGTATCCGCCACCGAACTGATGCACATCCAATCTGGGCCCTCTATATGGTGCCGCCTCATTGGATCATCCCTGATGAGACCTATATCCACTGTCCCAGTAGGAGTACGGAGGACATCTATTTGCCAAATGGGCACTCAGCAGTCCTGCACAACTGAAAAATCTTACAGGCAAAAGGGTAAGTGGTAGAGGACTTAAAAGCCCTCTCATGGATGACAGACAACAACAATCTCAGAAAATCAATCTCGAACCCGGCGACCATAGCAGCTACCAAGACCGCTCTATCCAAGGTAAATATGTTATTTGCAGCTGTGGGTGGGGGGGGGGGGGGGACCAAAATCCAGATGAACTTGGCTGCAAACGTGAGGTTGGCCTTCTGGATAAGGCCTCTGGGGTTCAGCACCCAGTCTTCACCCTCACCGTCTATGGATATCTGCTGGGAAATCCACATCTTGGTGGTCTCTCTCAGATCTTTGTCTCGCTGGAAATGGCCCTTCTTGACCACGTCCCACCTGTAGTTAAACTCGGGGGTGAGGGGAACCCTTTCGGTCATCGGTGTCCTCACCGTATAGGAAGCGGCAAATGGCAGGCAAAGAGATATCCACCCGACAGCCACGAACTCGAACATCACTAAATGGTGCCTGTTTGGCGAGGTTAGACCGCCTGTCCAAAGAACCTCGGAGAGTTGCTACGTAAGAGGCGTAGAACTCTCGCACCATCTCCTAACTGTAACGTCCCACACTTCTAGCCATTCACTCGTGCTGGTGGCGGGTGAATAGGTCGTGTATCACAGGGACAGTGTGGAGGCTCCGTGTAAGAACACACCGCTCAACTGTCAAAGTCCAAGTCATAACCCCCTTATCATTCAGCAACTTGGCATCCCTGTAAATCTGGTGCTGTCCATCTACGCACCACTAATTAGGCTCATCAGCAACCGGTGTAGGGTCCTCATGCTGGGGTGCCAGGGCAGACTCCGAGATCTAGGCCTCATCAGACGAGTCATAGGGGGCAGGCATATCCTAGAGAGTGGATCCCTGTGATTCGGACCCGGAGGCAGTGGCCTCATTCAACCCTGTAGAGTGGGATGACTCAGAACTGGAAGCCTCTTCGGAGCCATACACTCCTTCTGAACCCGAGGCAGACCCAGACGGTGTGCCGGTTAGTGTGCGCTCCTCATCAGAATGGGAGGCACTGACTACGTCGGGCGCCACCTTCTTGGGCGTGCCCTGAGTGGCTCTAGCAGCTGGTGTCGGAGTCTAGGTGCTTGGGGGCATGTATTCGGGATCACACTCATCGTCGGACGAGCCAATCATCCGCCGAGATGGTACCACGGACTTGAACCGTCCCCTGGAGTAGACAATATCCGGTTTGGGGGCCATTAGTACCTGAAAAAGGGAGTTGTTAGTTTCATTGTAATCAACCTACACACTCAATAGAAGCAAAATAAAATTTGGAAACACAGGACACATGTTAATGCAGAACTACACACATAGTAGACGGGCACTATCGACAGCCCCTTGATGAATCGACGGTCCATCGATGGACACTTAGTAAATTTCAGAAGTCATCTTTCCATAGAACTTTAATTAGAAATGACGGACGTGCAGAACGGTCCGTCGATTGATCGACGGATCGTAGTCGACTTCCTTCGTCTGACACTTAGAACAATTTTTGAAAATCACACAAAGCAATGTTTCAGACAGAAACGACGGACGTGCAGAATGGCCCGTTGATCAATCGACGGACCGTAGTCCACTTTTGTCATCCCAGAGTTAAGAAAATACAGTGTTCAGTTATCGAGGGACCCCATCGACGGTCTGTCGATCAAATGACGGTCCGTAGATGGGGTCTCGTACTGTCGGTCAAAGACAGGTTTTTAGGACAATGTTGTTACCTCCGAAATGGACAATTTCAAGCATCACACAAATATACCCAACATGAAATAGCAATCTGAAAACCAATTCGTCATTCCTAGGGCTTCGATTTTGCAAATTTCTATCCTAGATTTTAAGAGACTATCCAGCCCTAAGTCGGAAAAACAACAAAACAAACAACAAGCAGAGTTCATTTAGACAGTTTTCACCCCCAACCCATTCACTTTCTATCATTCTAAGGAATATGGAACTCAATTTTAACAAGTTTAACATGTAAATTTGTCCCTAAGTCAAGACCCACATACAATATAGTCAATTTCTCAAACAAAGGAATGAGAATTCATTGAGCAGATAAGAATGACATAGCTGTACGTTGTAGTTGAATGAATGTATTGGTGATATTGCAACAACAACCTATGTGCCCGCCTTCAAACACCGACCGGAAAATGCTGGAAATGGAGGGGAAATTGGGGGACTAGGGTTTTGGGAATTTTGGGATGAAGAGGGAATAAGAAATCTAAAGAGAGTTGAGAGTGAATGATTGTGGGAATGAATGGGGAAATAAGGGAATAAGGGGAGGGAAACTGTTGGGGGGAGAATTTGAAGAGGTGTGGGAGGGTAACTGAAGGGTATTTTGATATATAGTGAGTCGGGTCGGGTCGGGTCACTGGGTTTAGGAACTAACGATTCCCCGTCGATGGTCCGTAAGTCAGTCAACGGTCCATCGACTGGACCGTCGATTGTGACCTAACTTAGGCAAAATGGGAAAACATACCTGGGATCCACGGACACCATCAGCGGCCCGTCGGTTGGTCCATAGATCTGTGCACCAGACAAATTTTAGCAGAATTCTTGTTGTTTGGTCCCTGCACATTTAGCACCCAATAAGCCATTCTTTTTGTGTTTGCTGGACATTTTTTAGGCACGAACCCTAAACTACTCTCTAGCCAACATTCTAAAAGAAATAAAAGAGAATTGACATATGACATTAAGTAAAATGAAACAAAAAAATGCAACTATTTCTACAAAGAAAAGAAAAACCTATTGTTGGCTAGAGGATACACATTGGGTTGTCTTCCAATAAGCGCTTGATTTAACGTTGCGGCATGACGCAAGACTCTTGATTACTCAGACTTCATCAAGGTGATATGCCTCAACCACTTCATTGGCACTCTCCGCATGCCCAAGGTAGATCTTGATTCTTTTCCCATTTACCGTGAACCTTGCACCCTCCTTGTTCTCCAACTCAACTGCACCATGTGAGAACACTTTAGTGATCAAGAATGGACCTGTCCATTTGGACTTGAGTTTTCCCGGAAATAAGCACAGCCTAGAGTTAAACAAAAGCACCAAGTCCCCAACCGCAAATTCACGCTTCTCAATCTTTTGGTCATGGTACTTCTTCATCTTTTCTTTGTAGAGGGCTGAACTTTCATATGCTTTTAAGCAAAACTCATCAAGCTCATTCAACCCATTTAGTCTCTGTTCCACTTCTTCATTCCAATCCATCTTCAATTTCTGGCATGGCCTTGTGCTCTAACTCAACCGGCAAGTGACAAGCCTTTCTATATACAAGTTGGTATGGAGACATACCTATGGGAGTCTTGTATGCTGTACGGTAGGCCCAAAGAGAATCATCAAGCCTCCTTGACCAATCCGTTCTATTAGCATTCACTGTTTTCGACAGAATTTGCTTGATTTCTCTGTTGGACACCTCAACTTGCCCACTAGTCTGTGGATGGTAAGGAGTGGCTACATTGTGGCGAACCCCATATTTCTCCAATAACCCTTTGAACAACTTGCTGCAAAAGTGGGATCCCCCATCACTAATAATGGCCCTAGGGGTGCCAAATATGGAAAATGTGTTCTTTTACAAGAACACGGTGACACTCTTCCCTTCATTGTTTGCAAGAGCTATGCTAACCCATTTTGACACATAGTCCACCGCCACAAGAATATATTTCATCCCTTGAGAACTCACAAATGGGCCCATAAAATCAATGCCCCATACATCAAACAACTCAATTACTAGAATGGGATTCAAAGGGAGCTCTTGCCTCCTCGAAATACCTCCATCTCTTTGGCACCTAACACATGACTTGGCGAACTCATGAGCATCTTGATGGATGGTCGGCCAATAGTACCCACACTGCAAAATCTTATGGGTGGTCTGAATACCACTATGATGCCCTCCCACAAGCGAGGAATGACATGCCTCCAAAACACTTAGCATCTCAACTTCCGGCACACATCGGCGAATAAGCCCATCGGCACAACTCCGGTACAAGTAAGGCTCGTCCCAAAAGAATTTTTTCACATAATGCATGAACTTTTTTCTTTGATGGAAGGACAAGTCCGATGGGACAATATCACTAGCCAGATAATTCGCAAAATCGGGGAACCATGGAATCAAGTCATGAGAAGCGGCCAATACATGCTCATCAGGGAAGGTATCATCAATTTCAGCCTTTTCACCCATCTCTCACATAGCTTCATCCTCTAATCTAGAAAAGTGATCGCCAACTTGGTTTTCGGTCCCTTTTCTGTCTTTCACCTCAAAATCAAACTCTTGCAACAGTAGCACCCATTTAATCAACCTTGGTTTTGCATCCTTCTTGCCATCAAATATCTCAAAACAGAATGATCAATATGCACTATGACTCTCGTGCCAAGCAAATAGGATCCAAATTTCTCGAAAGCAAATACCACAGCAAGGAGCTCTTGTTCAGTCACAATATAGTTCTTTTGAGCTTCATTTAGGGCTTTACTGGCATAGTAAATGGGAAGAAGGATTTTATCCCTTCTTTGTCCCAATACTCTTCAATACCATCACTCTCAAAATTCATGATCACTGCCGCTAGTGCCTCAACATTAAGACGCTCTTCGATTTGTACCTCAGACGTACTCTCAACCTTGTAAGATATAGCAGATACCATTTGGAACTCACCACTCTACTTCATGGACATACAAATGTTGAAGGTTGCTTCTTTATTATTTAACCAAAACTTCATTTGCCCTTTTTCCATGTCAACCAAGGCGCGACCGGTAGCAAGGAACGGCCTCCCAAGAATAATAGGCACCTCAAAATCCACCTCACAGTCAAGATTCACAAAATCGGCCAAAAATATAAATGACTCCACCTTCACTAGCACATCATGGAGCATCCCAATAGGCCTCTTCACTATTCGATCGGCGGCCATCAGTTACCGCATCGATGTGGGCTTTGGGTCACCCAAACCCAATTTCTTATAAATAGAGAGAGGCATGATATTTATACTTGCACCTAGATCACATAGTTCTTTAGCAAAGTGTAACAACGCGATGGTACATAGAATAGTGAAAGCACCCGGATCTTCCTTCTTTTCCACAAGAGACCTTGTAGCAATAGCACTACAATGTTGCATTCGGTCATCATCCTGAAAACTTATCGATCTCTTCTTTGTAACCATATCCTTCATAAACTTGGAATAATCAGGCATTTGTTCAAGAGCTTCTATCAAAGGGACATTGATGGAAAGCTGTTTCAACATAGTAATAGAACGCCGGTATTTACCATCCTCTGTCTTCTTCACCAATCTTGACGGGAATGATGGTGGTGGTCTATGTACGGGGACCACCTTTTTGGGCATCTCTGCTTCTTTCACCGCTTCGTTCACCAACTCACCCTAGCTTCTACTACCTCATCATCTCTTCTCACCTCACCTTCTACGCTAGACGGCATAGGTGGATCAATGGTTTGCTTACCTTCTCGAGTCATTACTGTCATACAATGTCCAACATTTTTTGAACTTTGGACAGTATTTCTAGGAAGAGTACCTGGTTGATGAGAGTTTACAGTAGTAGACAACTGGGCCATTTGCAACTCAAGATGCTTAATAGAGACTGCATGTGTATCCACCTTTTGCCCAATATTAGCCAAATCACCTCTCAACTCCTTTGCGTGCTCATCACTAGCGTCAAACCTTCTCATCATCTTTTGCAACATATCTTCAACTCGCGCCATAAAACCTCCACCATCCCTTGGAGGAACTTCCAAATTTTGAGGCAGAACATAGGGCCCACTTCAATCATTTCTGTTACCATAGTTACCTCGGTTGAAGTTGTTGTCGCGGTTGTAGTTTCCTTATCGAACATAATGGCCTTCTCTGTTGTAATTTCCATAGTTCCAACTTTGATTTCCTTGACCTTGGCGCCAATTCTCCTGATTGGAACCTTGGGCGTTCGGTCGAAAACCCCCCGTCTGCTCATTCACTACATAAGAATCCTCTTAATAGTAGTACTCATCAACTGGCGGTGGTGGTTTAGTCAAATAATTCACCGCATTTACCTTCTTCGTACCTCAACTGACATTTTTCAAAACCAACCCTAGCTCGGTTCTCATTTGAGCCATCTTGTAACATTTCGAAATCTCAAGACGTATTGTAAAGCCTAACATGGGGGTCATGAAGTCTAACTACTGTTTTTAAGTCCATTTTGATGACTAAAGGTCATTTAGGAAGTTAGGAAACCAAAACATCCAAGAACGTCCATGACGTCCGGAAGTTGGTTCAAAAGGGTACTAGTGTGTCTTAGCCTATTTGACTAGCTTTTAGGAGTCGAGAATTCATGAAAAATGGTGAAAAGGTAGATAATAGGTGTTTGAGTTGTTTCATGGTTGAAACGTTCATGTACGAATCCCCAAGGACCAACCAAGGGCCCCTGAGGAGGACCCTTGCGTTTGGAGCAACACTGCCTGGGCAGTGTAAATTGACGGGACCACCTACGGTCAGTGTGTGGACTGACGGGGCGTCGTTGCCACCATCGTCCCATACATAGCCATGTTGTGGAATCCTCTCGCATGCACAATCTATGAACTCATCGACGGAGTGCAGGACGAGAGGGGGTTAGGTCCGTAGACTCACAGACGGCCCATCGACGGGGTTCCGTCTATGAGGGTCATAAGTTGCTGCAAGTTCTTAATGTTAAGTTAATTAATTAATTAAGTGATTTAGGGGTTGTTTAGGGATTAAGGGGAGACTAATTAACTAACTTAAACTTCCATATAAAGTCCCCAACCCCATTAAACTAATTAGAACTCAAAAACACAAACTTCTCTATCTTCTCTCTACTCTCTCTCCCTATTGGAAGACACCATTGAAGACTAAGCTAAGGAAGGGATTTGGGGGCTGGAAAGGGATGAATTCATCTTCAATTCTTGTCAAAACGTTTTGATCCCAAAATCTAATTCACCTTTGAGACTTCTTTCGTCAAAGGGCTCTTTCAATGTATTCCTAAAAGTTAAGTTTTCATATGGGTTTCATCTAATTACAAATTTGATGTTATGAATTGAGTTGTTTATGAATTCCTTAGTATATAATGAATAGATTAACATATATTTTAACTTGATTATGATGAATTGTGATGGTTCGGTCTAGATTGTAGAACATGACCCTTAACCCTTAACCCTAGGTTTGATCTTGATGTGAATTATGTTGGTTTTGATTCAATTGACTTAATTTTTGGTTAAATCACTATTAGATGATGTTATTACACTGATCATAAACAAGTTATGATGAATTGTAGTCTTTCATACTAGTTCTTTAGGAGTGATCTAGGTTAAGAAGATTGGCCTATGTATCTTGTCTCAAAGCTTTGGTTTAGTATTGAATTATGGTGTAGTGACTCTTCTAACCTTACTATCATGTTGGTTATTGAATTATGTTGATGTGATGAACTAATTGGATTGAATTGTGGGTTGATGGTAAGACCCTTATGATGAACTATGGAGGGGACTTGGTAATTCTTGTAATTCCTATTCTTTACTTCAACTTGTGATTAAGTCATGATATTGTGTTGGAGTATGCCTTATGTAGGATTGATAGTATGGTAACTTTGGTTTCGAGGTTGATTAGGGTGCACATGTTGTAAGGATAGTGATGTTTAACAATATGCCCTATTATGAAGTGATATGAAATGTGTTAACCTCACTTATATGAATTGTGAATGAAAGGACTATACTCATGCAATTCGTATTGAGCTATGATGATGATGAGTATACAAGGGCTAGACCCTATGACCTAAATTAAGTTATGATTGTTAATAAAGACTTAAAGGCATTTCAATAAAGGGACCTAGCTTAGCACCGAGTGAACTAGATGAGAAGTGTCCCTTCCCACATAGGGAAGGTAGGAACACTAATGTACTAAAAGATATTGGAGACTACAATGCATGAGACATAAAGAGGGTCCCAATAATATCTCCTAGTTCTTGAACTATGTTTCCCCCATAGGAATACTAGCTAGTGGATCCACGTAGTTGCTATGTTCATGTTCTAGGTACTACTTTGGCAAGTAGTCCGCCTTTTTTCGGTGTAGGGTTTCATGACACCAGATTCCACACTTAGCTCTTGTGGTCTATGTCGGTTAAGGCAAGTGTTCCCTAATTTAAAATGAAGTAATGAAGTATAAACTAACTAAGGTGACTTGAGGGGTTTGACTTAGCTTAGGTAGGGGTATGGGACTCTACCTATGCCTTGCACTAGTTTGCCTTGATAGGAGCTTTAGGAAATTAATATTATGTATATAAATGATGATAAATGTAAATGACTTTATATGATGATTATGATGTTTATGAACATGCAATTGGTCTTTATTGTTAAAGTAGGAACTCATGTGTACTTGAAGACTATGTTATGTGAAGTGAGATACTATTTGTGGTTCTTGTTGGGTTACTTGATTAAGTAAGGATATGGGGCTTTTCTTGGTCATTTCACTTGTTGACTTTATGTGGATTTATGATTAGTTGTCTTACTTTGCTATTTACATGATGAACTCTTATTCATGCTTGTGATGTTATTACTTGGTGATAGAGTCATAAGAGATTATGGGTTCAAGTATGTTGATATGCATATGGCTTATTTGATTTGTTGAACATGTCTAAATATTTGGTATAGTTTGTTGATTGTGCATAAGTCCTTGAAGAGATAAAACGACATGATTTCACTAAATGTCCCTTTTTAGCATGTCTTGATGTTATATGTGCATATGGTCTCATACTTAGTACATGTGGCGTACTAACCCCATTTTCTCCCTCTTATCCCAAATATTTTAGGTCCCGATCATTGAAGGCTCATTTGAGACAACTTGAAGAAGACTTGGATATTCTCTATCATCCAAGGGGTAGGTCCTCACTTTCCGAGGGTGATGCCGATATCTAGCTTATGTAGTTGCTTTATTTTGTAAGACTCTTATGTTCATTCTACTTTCATTTGAGTACGATTTGTATAAGCCTATACATTGCTTTTTTACATTGATGTAGGGCTATGCCCAAATATTGCTATGATCTTTTAGATGGTATGAGATGAGATAATCATTGAGACTTTATTCTATCTTATATATATGTATGTGAAATAAAAGTAGAAGGCTAGGTAACCTTCCTATACGAAGGGTCTATGTATACTCGATACAAATATCTATTATGTGTATGTAGAGGTCTATGTAAACCTCCAAGTAGATAATAATGAGAAGTTTTAATTCTTCCGTATTTTCGATCGATGAATGTGATGATGTAAGATTAAGAGGCTAGTCGTAGTCCTCAAAGAGGACGACGCGCGGTTACATCTGGGTAAACCCGGATGTGACACATCTCTTCACGAATCTCATCGACGGTCGGATTGTGTGTAGCTTGCACTACAAAGGTGTTTCTCCTAGTATCCGACTTCCTAGTGCTCCACGCTTTATTATTGCGGGAGATTTTCTTTAACTTCTCTGCGATCTCTGCATAAGTACACTCACCATAAGAACCACCCGCAATCGTATCAAGCACTGCCTTATTATTATCATCTTGCCCACGATAGAAGTATTCTTTCAACGAATCATTATCAATGCGGTGGTTTGGGACACTTCTTACGAATGAGGTGAATCTATCCCAAGAGCTACTCACCGACTCCCCTGGTAATGCCACAAAGTTGTTCACTCTGTCTTTGTGGTTGAGCTTTTTAGAAACCGGGTAGTAACGTGCTAACACATCTCTCAACTGGTCCCAAGTATAGATCGAGTTATAGGAAAACTCAGTAAACCATATCGCTGCCTCTCCAGTCAGTGAGAGAGGGAACACTCTTAACCCGATGATATCCATGTCCAAGTTTGGACTCCCTACACAACTCTTACACACTGACCTTAGTTTGGCGATGTGAGCATGTGGATCCTCATATGGTAGCCCCGAAAACAACTTCTCTGGCGGTGAGCATCTGCGTCAAGCTATTAGTTACCACGAAAGTATGACCCTGTGGTAGAGGAGGTAGGACAAGAGACCCATCAGAGTCAGTGATGATAATGTTTACCCTATAGAACTCCTGAGGGCATGGGATGAGAGGTTGCCTCCTCAAAGCATCATCAAGTGGATTATCAACAACCACTTGATTGTGAGCATCTACCTGTGGTGGAGGTTGGCGATTGATCCCATTGACAGGATTACCAGGATTATGTTGGTTATTCATTCTGCGGAGTGTCCGGTTCAGTTCAGGATAGTATGAAGCGTTGGTTCTACTGGGCTCCGTGTACTTGGCATTCACTAGAGCTAGACCTGAGAGAGACAAAAAATAAAAGAGAAAGTAAAATTAGGAAATTGTTGACTAAAATTTGGTAATGTGCTTAAAAAAGTTAATCTAAAATCCACTTTCCCTGGCAACGGCGCCAAAATTTGATACGCTCAAATTACACTTATTTACAGAAGTATAAGCGGTCGTATAAAGTAGAGAACCCAACAAGTAGGTTGGGGTCGACCCCATGAGGAAAATGGTTTAGACTTAACTTCAATATACAATTACGTCTATTTTAATCAAGTCCTTTCCTAAAACAGTTAATTAAAGGGGGGGGGGGGTTGTGAAACAAAAGTGTTTAATTAATTCTAACTCAATTAAGAATTTATCAGATATACGAGCTCAACATTTTACATCATAATGAGAACTACCTTGTCAATATCAACATGAGCCCAACATGACATGCAACAGTTAACATGCTATTATTCTTCTTAAGACAATATCAAAATACTCCAATCTCAAGAAGGAAAATATACTAAATTCATATAAGTTCAAGTAGAACATAAAAACACATATTTTCATGAAAATTCATTTTAGCATGAAACCTTTACCAATTTATACACATACTTAGGAAAAAAACAAGCCGAATTTCTCATTATTCATAATTTTTATTCTTAAGAGGAACTTCTAACCACAAAGAGGGAAAAGATGAGGATTGCGGGACTTCATGTTGGCCTCGGCCTCCCATGTTACACCCTCAACTAGATGGTCTCCATAGAACTTTTACGGCGGCTACCTCTTTGTTCCTCAACTTTTTGACTTGACGATCTTTGATATCAATCGGAACCTCTTCGTAGGCGAGGTTCTCAATCAACCCTAGCCCTTCAATAGGGGGAATAGAAACTGGGTCGCCTAAACATTTCTTAAGCATAGAAACATAAAATATCGAATGAATCAAAGCTACTATAACACTCCGACAGTTCATGACTTAGTCTAGAGCCTCACTTGATTAACTAAGCCTTAAAATGGTTTTTAAACCTAAAATAATGTATTCAAACTATTGGGAAGTATTAGAAGAAAAACATCAAGAAATGACCACGACATCCTCATACTAGTGAAAATGGAATTGGTGTGCCTTGGTGTGTTTATCAAGGGGTTTTAGGAGTCGAAATTCAGTCAAATTTGGTAAAAAGGTTTAAAATAAATATTAGGACATGATTAGGGTCGAAACGTTCTGGTATGATTCACCAAGGACCACACTAAGGGTCCTTGAGGAGGACCTATCCATTGACCCTCAAAAACAGTCCCTTGGCAGTGTGCAACCATGAGACCAATCAACAAGCCATCGTTTGGTCGACGCTCCGTTGATGGTGTCGTTAGTTGACACTTAGAAAAATTCGAAAGAGTCTCCATGAAAGTCTCTCTAACTAAAACCACGTTATTCCAGTACGGTGCCATGGTTTGGTCAATGTACCGTAGATGGGATTCGCTCGTTTGGAACCCCACTTCACTACAAATTTTTTAATTAAGTTGTGATAGTTGGTTAATTAGTTAGGTATTTATATAGGGGTTAAGGGGTGGTTAATTAGTTAGTTAGGGACTATAAAAGGGTCCAACTCATTAACTAACCTAACACCCCATCAATTCCCCAAACCCACTTAGCTCCAATTTCTCTCTAGTCTCTCTCCCCGACTCAACCCCCATTAAAGGAACACTAGATCTCTTAGAGAAGGACGAATTCACCAAGGAATCCACCTGAAATTAAATGCAAAATAATCCTCAAGGTACAATTTCTCTTCTTGGAAATCTTTCCCCAAGAGGTCCTTCCAAAAGATGATTTCTAAATTCCCCAAGACTAATGGTTTCAATCTATACATAGGTCCTCTTTTCAAAAGAAATTGTAATTCAGTTGTGATGAATTATGATATTTTATTGATGATTAACTATGTAATTATGGCTAATTGTTGGTAATCACTTGAGATCTTCCTATGGACCCTTGTTCTCTCTAAACTCACTATACCATGAAAGTTCTATGTAAATTGTGGAAGATGATAAGTATATAGATTATGTAGAATGATAATTGCTATGTAATACTTCTTGAATTTACCTTGTTTATGTATTGGTTATTTATTCTTGGTAATGGAAGTATGAAGGTTTATGGATGGGCTGGTGTGTTGATTGGTTCTTTCTTGAATTCAATTCTGTAATATGAGTTACTGAGATAGTAATACTCCTATGTCTAATGTGTGGTTGTGATGTGGATGATATATATTCCACATCCTTAACCCTAGACACATGAATTAGCTATGAAGTATGTAGGCATGAAATAGTATGTTTTTTATATGATTGAAAGTAGTTTTTCATGATTATAATAAGTGACAAATGAAAGGTTTACTCACTTGATTAGTGGCTTCTAAAGTGAAAGGATTGTTCTCACTTATGATAACCTATGAGCAATTATGATAAGATGTTTACATAGGAGTGAACAATGTGAACTTGTATAATGAAATAAGACGGTTACTAAAGGGAATAAATGCTTATCACTGAAAGGGCATGTAAATGACATAGAGGTCTCCCTATAGTAAGTCCGGCCTCCTACATGGGTTTCTTCACGTTTAGAAAGTCTAGATTCCCAAGATATATGTTTCTCATGAGATGGAGACCTCCATGTCTAGCAAGTAAATATTTCTAGTAACAATCTCCGTGACCCTTAACTATGTGACCACATAGGACTCTAGCTTTGTTGATCCACCTAGATAGCTATGTACAAATGGTTACACCTTAGGCAGGTGTTAACCATCTCTTTTCGATGTGGGAGTAGAACACTGGATTCCATGTTGCTCACATGGTCTAATGTCGGTTATTGCACTTCTTTCCCTAAGGTAAAATTATATGAAAAAGTTGAGTGTATGAACTCTTGTTAGGGCTTTTCTTGATGGTTTCTACATAGTGTGAGGGAGGTTATGGGACTTCTCTTACACATGCACTTGTAGGGTCCTAATAGATGGTCCTAGTAGTGTTCTTTTACGATTAAGTTGATTATATGTTATGTATGTCAATCTATGTGTATTATCATTATGAATAAAGCATGACATAATGAAATATGAAGTTATGTTGTATGTATAAAGTAGGACTCAAGGTGATATTTAGCTTTGGATAAGGTTATGGGATTCTATTCTTGGCATTGCAGAATGTCTTGCTTGGGTTTGTTACATGTTGGTTTGAGTATATGTTGAATTGCCTTAAATTTCTTTTTATATGTTCATCTTCGGTTACATTGATATAAATCATGATTTTGACTAAAATGTCCTTTTCTCATGCATTGATGGTTTTTGTGTTTAGAAGCCATACTTAGTAGGTGTGATGTACTAACCCATATTTCTTCCCTCTTCCCTAACAATGTAGGTTCGGGCCTTTGAGGAGTTCTAGGCCATTTGCAAGAAGACTTGGAACTTTTCCCAAGTTGTTGGTGAGTCCTCAAGCTCGGGATGTTGCCATTCTTTTACTCTAGCTATGATGTTGCTTATGTGTAAAGACAATCATTCTTTCCATTATCATTCGAGACTATTGTTGTAAGACCATATGTGGCTTAATGTACTTGTATAAGGTCTATGCCCGAATGTTGTAATCCTCTTTAGATGGTTTATATGTGAGACAAGATATTAGACTCTTATATGATTTTCCTATGCTAAACGAGAAGTCTATGTAAACTTCATAAGCGAGGAGTCTATGTAAACTCGCTATACTTCACTATGTAAAAGTTTTTAATTTTTCCATATTCTTGACCTATAATGTGTAATGATGAACGCTAAGGGCTAGTCTAAGTCCTCTTCGAGGAAGAAGAGGCCGGTTGAGTTTAAGGGGTGCTCCCCGGTCGTGACAAACTTGGTATCAGAGCATGAGGTTGAGTAATCTGAGGGTTGATGTCTTACTAAACCACGTCAAGTAGAGTCTTGTTCATGATTGTGAAGCGCGCCACACTTATGAATGAGAGGCTATGTGATACTTACGAAATTCCCATCTTCTCTGTATTCCTATGTCGTGCCTCAAGAGTCTTAACTCTTTGTGTCCCTATCTTCTAATCTCTTTCTTATGCTTATAGGCAATGAATACAAGAATGAACAACACTCAAAGGACCAAAAAGGAGAATGTGAATGAGGCGGTTCCCTTTGTAGCTCCTAAAAACCCTCAAGTTCCTATTGAAGAAGGGGCTATGTCTAATGTTGAGATAATGACAACAATTCTTAGTTTGACTGAAGTGTTGTCTACACAAGTTTCTAGGGATACTAGGGTTCAAATGAACCCCAATGCTAGCACCACTTCATCAAGGATAAGGGATTTCACAAGGATGAATCCCTCTACTTTCTTTGGATCTAATGTGGAAGAAGACCCACAAGGATTTATTGATGAAGTATTCAAGTTTCTTGATGCCATGGGTGTGACTTCTCAAGAAAAGGCAGAACTAGCCGCCTATCAACTGAAAGATGTGGATCAAGTATGGTATAAACAATGGAAAGATGAGAGGCCGGTTAGAGAAGGTGAATGTCTCTGAATGAACTAATGAAGAAAATGACTTAAGTTAGAAGGTATGTTATTGAATAAGTACTCATCTTAGAGTAACTTTAAGGATTGCCTAGTTAAGGTGTGGAGGGGGAATATTAATGGTCTCTTCATGTCTTACCTAGGGAAGTAATAAGAAAAAATCTATATAGGAAAAATAATAAATGTAATGGGAATAACCTTATCCTAGGTAGTCTAACGGATCTCTTAGGTCTGTGTGAAGGGATTGTATGGGTGGTCGTTTCTTAACTCACTCAAGTGAGCCTTAGAATCACCTTTGGAAGGAGGATCTCATGTTTATGTGTTTCGATATATTCTTGATTCTATATTGTGAAGTGTGAGTTTCATATGAAATTACAGTGAAGTCACTTTAAGGCTTACTGTAATGTAATTGTAAATGCATAAAATTTGATGTAAATTGTGTTTGACTTGTAATGTGTTCTAAATGTTATATTTGGTGTTTAAATGTGATTCTCATACTTATTCTATGAAGTTTTAATAAAAAAGAACATGTTTCTTATAAATGTCCATTTCTCATGATTTTATGCATTATGCCATACTAAGTACATGCATTTTACTAATTCCATACTTTTTGTCTATCTCTAAAGGTGTGGCTAGCAAGTGAGAGGTGTCTTGAAGCATGCTTGGACTCTAGTAACCGTTCAAGAAAGTTGGGGTATGTCCTCACTCTATCGAGGACATAATCATCTTTACACTTCTTTTATTCAAAGTATTGTAAAAGACATTAGATTTCTATATTTTTGATTGTATGGGTCGTCTCCCAATTATTCTTGAGTCTAAGAATGGCGTATGTTGAGACTTACTGTTTTCCATCTTTTTAATACCAATGATATTTAAGATGTTATTCATGTGAAAAGTTTTAATTCCGCACTAATTTTCATACATGTATGCAATAAATGATGTCTAAGGTTTTGTACAAGACCTCCAATAGGTCAAGTACGCTGTGTGGCGATTTGAGAATGCTTTAACTTATAGGGTGTAATCTCGGGTCGTAAAAACTTGGTATCAGAGCATAGGTTATGAAGTAGTACTTAGGAATTGAAAAGTCTCAAAAAGCCACGTCCAGTAGAGTCTTGTTCATTAGAGTGATTCGCGACAATTCTATGAGCGAGAGGCTATAGGACGATAGAGTTTCCCTTTTTTTATACTCATATGTCGTGCCGTAGAGTAAAAATTGATGAGTGTCCTTAATTTTTTCTTTGTGTTTTTAGGAAGATGAATACTACAAGGAAGGATGCAAGGAGGGTGTCACGACCCGAAAGCACCCCCTAGAAGCTAGGGATAACCCTCAAATCGTGACCGGGCATACTCGACCCTTTGGGTCTCATACAAGCCCTTTGACTATCGTTCATTACATAAGACATGAAAAGTAGTGCGGAATTTATAACTTTTCACGAATAATTTAACAAAAGGAAATCTTTCATAAATACTTATAGAATCTCATCGTCACAAGCCAACTTTAAGACAAGACATAATATCATAGGGACACGGCCTTTTTACATTAAAAGAAATACATAATAAGTCTTTAAAATAAGAAACTAAGAAAAGGACTATGCCCTCGAATATATGAGGACATACTTTGTCTTGATAGGAGCTTTCCCAAGCTTCAACTTCAAACCTTCAAAGCTTCCAACCTATACTCATAGAGTATAGAAAAGTATGGGGGTTAGTACAAAATAATGTACTAAGTATGGCATATGCAAAAACATGTAAAAAGGGACATTTTAGTAAAATATCCTTTCATGCCAAATAATATAACATTCATGAATTTAGGAACAAAACAACATAAGAAACATCATTTAACACTTAATAAAAGAATCTCATAATTTTTTTAACCAAAGAACACATTACAGTGACATTGAGGACATTATAGTGAAACAGTGGGGATATTACAGTGAACACAGTGAATGGCACAGTCCAAGTCATGTGAACCCGTTTCCTTTGAAGCTTCCCTAACCCAAGTTATCCTAAGATTCCCTAAGGTAAGCCAAGAAGGGACCGCCCATACGCCCACTTCAAGGCACAGCAAAGCGATCCTTAAGACCACCAATCTTAGGCTTACCTCATTTGGAAATCAAATCCACGCTCTTGGCTAACATGTGCAACACACTCATAGGAGGTATAGGTCACACTAAGTGCAATGTGAGAGTTGCATCCCATACTTTCACTCCCACTGCTCCTAATGAATTCCATTGGATCAAGCACTTCACAAGAGTCATTCGTAACATCACACCATAACACTCATTCACACGGACTTCATAAAAGTACTCTTCTCCCATAGGAGGTATAGGTCACACTAAGTGCAATGTGAGAATAGCATCACATACTACTACTCCCACTTAGTGCTCCTAATGGATTCCATTGGATTGAGCACTTCACGATAGTCATTTATAACATCATTAATACACATGATAACTTATTCATACACTTCATACAAAACACACCAAGATTCCCCTTTCGGAAGGTCTACTTAGTGCAATGGATAGATAGCATCACATACCACCATCTACACTAAGTAGTACATTCTTTTAGGAGACTTAGTTCAATCAATTCTTTTGTGGGAGGTTAGCTTAACCGACATAGACCATGAAATCTAGACATGGAATCCCGATATTAACCCCTATCGGATGAGGGATCCTTACTTTCCTAGGGTAAGGTCATACTTCTTAGCTTTTACATGGCTTTACCAATAGCTACACCTATGCGGGCACATAGTTAAGGGATAAGAAGATTGCTACTAAATAACTCATTCTCTACTAACGAGGAGTACTCGTCTCTAGAGGTACTTTGGAAATACAACATCTCAACTCACGAAGTATAATCCACCTCTCTTTCATATCCTTTCGGTGCTAGGCATAACTCCCCACGGATTCTCAACATTTTAGACCATTGGTTAAAGAATACTAGTGAATACCACATCTTAACTCACGAAGGGCATTCATCCTCCAAACTATCTTAGAAAGCTCATTAGGAATGGCGGGGTTGATACTAAACACTTCATCTCAACTCACGAAGTGTGTTCACCCCTAAAATCCCCTTTTTACTCAACTTAGCTTCATACATTCATTCAAGTGTGTGTGTGTACATGTGAGCACACCTTGCACATAAGCATCATTTTTCATTTACATTTCATTCTATACATGCTTAGACCTTCTTTCATCACATCACACACTTTAACATACTTTACATAATAATATAAGTCATCTTAGATATAATCCTTAACATACTTCTCATAACAAGCTTCATAAAACACTTGACAAGAATAACTTCATTTAAGCATACTCTCTAGCCTATTTCACTTAATATATTCATAAGTCACATTTAACAAGAATAACATATTTATCATCATATTTCACATAACAAGCCTTCATGGCCTCATTCACAATAAACTAGTAACTTTACATTCATATAAGTCAAGTAAACACCGCCACCAAGAAGGTGGACCATACCACTCAAGAACAATTTACAATAAGAACTATACAATATAAGCAAATCACCATTGAATCAAGCCATCATCACCTATAACCAATTTCTCAATATTTCATCAAAATATGGCCCTTAGGGCAGTAACTAAACCCAAATAACCACAACAGAAAACCAAAGCTCATCCTCTACACAAACATGTTCACTTAACCCATTTCTTAAGCTAAAAGTTTGAAATATGCATAAACATGAGTTCATTAAGTTTTTGACATTCATCAATTAATGATAGAATAAACACATTTGAATCATTAAAACACTTTTACAAGAAGGCCCATGCTTAGAATCAAAGATAGAAGAAAGTAAAGTTTGAAAACCCTTTTTGAAATCTTTTAGAAAGGACTCCTTGAATGGAAGAGTGTTCAAGGATGGATACCATACCTAAAATGCAAGACAAACCCACTGATTTTTTATGAAGAAAATGCCCAAACCAGCCCTCGTAGCTCTTCTTGACTTCTAGCTTCCAAAGAGACTTGAGAGAGAATTCTAAGAGAGAGAGCTTTTGGGGTTTTAGGAAATGAGATCTAAAATTAGGTCTTAGGGTTTGAAATGCTTTAATATATCTAAATAACCCTAAAATAAATCCCTAGGTTCATAAAAGACTTGGGGTGAATTTACCAAACACCCCAAGACTTGGCAGCCTCTTGCCAGCTTTTGGGGCAGTCTCACCAACGAACCAGCCAAAGGACCGTTTGTCAAAGGACGGACCATTGGTAGGGTCTCGTTTGTTGGGACTTAGAACCAAGGCCATCCTACCTTGCATGTCCAATCGACGCCCTTGGTTGACAGACCGTTGGTGGACCAACGGACCGTCCTTTGGGTCGTCGTTTGGTCACTGTTTTGGTAGTCTGGTCCAAGTCTTGGACCCTCCTCTAGGGCCCCGTTGTGGGTCCTAGGTGGGGTCGTACCCAAACATTAAGCTCCTAAACTAAGTCATCTAGGTCTTAGGAACACCTCATACAAGTTTCAAGCAAAACGAATACGTAAAACCAACTCAAACACCTCAAGACACACAAGTACTTTCTAAGACACACCTTCCGAATGTCATGGACTTTCTTAGTGGATTGACCTCCAAACTTAACCAAACTTCACACACTGCCTAAGAACACTAATGTAACTCAATGTAACTTAAAATTAACTCAATAAACCACCACGAAACTCTAGTTCACCTTAGTTCATTTTAGGGCGTTAAAGAGGGCTGAAGAAGAGAGGGTGAATGAGGAAATTCCTCTTCAAGTTGAGTAAGTTTTTTAAGGTGGACAAGGTCCAAAAATTTCTCAAGTCCCTAATGTGGATGGAGGTAATGGTTTCGGTGGTTCCCACGGACTTGACTAATGGGGAGATTAGAGATATTTTACTTGCTTTTGCCCGAGACATGACTACTCACGTGACTTGGGATCTTGGTCCTAGGGTGAATGTTTTGGAGAGCACCATGACCTCTACATTGAGAGAGTTTATGAGGATGAATCCTCCTATTTTTCTTGTCTCTAAGGTGGGAGAGGATCCCCAAGAGTTTCTTGATGGTGTGTACAAGTTGTTGAGTGTCGTAGGGGTGACTTATAGGGAAAAGGCGGAGTGAGCTTTGTACCAATTGAGGGATGTTGCTCAAGTGTGTTACACTCAATGGAAATATAATAGGCCGGTTGAGTCAGGTCCCATAGAGTGGGAACAGTTTAAGGAGACTTTCTTAGAGAAGTACTTTCCCCGTGAGAAGTGGGATGTGAAGGTCAAAAAGTTCATTAATCTCAAGCAAGACAATATGAGTGTTGAGGAGTATTACTTGAATTTCACTATGTTTTCTAGGTATGCTCCATCCTTGGTTTCTAACCCAAGGAATGCATGATTAGGTTTGTGACGGTGTTTCCGACCTTGTGAAAGAAGAGTGTCATACGGCCATGCTCCAGAGTGACATGAACTTATCGAGGCTTATGGTGTATGCTCAATCCATTGAGGAGTCCAGACTTGGTAGGATTGATAGAAACTTGAAGAGGGGTGGATCTAGTGAGAAAAACCAACCTAGGTTCAATAAAAGGGATCGAATTCAAGATAGACCTAGTGATCCTAAGATTAAACTTGAGAAGGGTAGTGGTTCTCAAAATGGTAATCCTACTTGTGTTACTTGTGTGAAGAAGCTCTATGGAAATGTATTGTTGGTACCGGAAATTGCTTTTGTTGTGGTACGGAAGATCATAAGGTGAGGGATTGTCCTTCTATTGCGTCTAGAGGAACAGAGGGCAAGCAAGTTCCTCCAAGTATTCCGGAAGGTGTTGTTCCAAGGAAGAATCGCTTCTATGCACTCCGGGCTAAAAGGATCAAGCCGGATGATGAACATGATGACGGTAAGTTATAGTATTCTCTCTTTAATGATAATGAGTTTCTTCTAAGTGGGGGAGTATGGTGAGTAGTAGAGTTGTGTTTGTTGTCTCTTCTCTTCTATTCAATTCAAGCTTGAGAGTTAGAAAAGTCATTGTAGCATGTTGCGTGTAGCATTATGTTTAGGAGTCTTGTTGGAATTGAATTTCATTGATTCCTTGCATTGTGCATTCAATGAAGTTATGATTATGTTAGGAATTGAGTTTATATGGTTTTATCTCACATATTGTTATGCTTTCATCATAAATTTCATAGGAGTTGCATTTTTGAAATATTTAGCATAGTTCACTGTAAAGCCTTAACAGTTCACTGTGAGGATTTTTGAAAAATGATTAAATTGTTATTTTGTTGAAAATGGTTGTAATTAGTATATAATTGATTTATATGAGCATGATAATGTGGGGATAAGGTGTTCTCCTAATTTAAATGATGAATGTGAGCCTTATTTGCATAATGAGTCGTAGATTAGTTTCTATCCTCTTGTTGTGTTTTGAGTCTCTTGAGTATGTGAAATTGGTGTTCCTCCAAAATTGTGTGTGGTGTATGTTGTGGTATGGTTATGTGCTGCTAGTCTTAAGTTTCTTATCTCTTGACAGTGCCTAAAATGAAGCAAGTCTTATTCGAGGATGAATATTTCCAAGTACGGGAGAATGTAACACCTCTAAAAAGACCTAGGCAAAATTAGAGCCTAACACGTGTGTAATGAGGTTCTAAAGTCCTAAAATGGTCCATAATTATGTTAAGAGGCAGTGTCTAAATCTCGTGAAGTTTGGTGGTCAAACGTCAAAGAACGTAGACGTCCGAAAACTAGTCGAAGTTGAACTAGTGTGTCGTAGTGTTTTGTAGTCGAGTTTTGGGGCATTGTTTTAGGGTGAAATTGAGTGTCGATGGTTCCTACGCATAGCCTGACATGTAAAGGGTCGAAATGTCCGAGAACGACGCCCCAAGGACCAGGAAAGGGATCTTGAGGAGGATCCAAACATAGGTCGATGAAACTCCCCAAGGTAGCAGAATTTGTACATGAAAGGAACATGTCCGCGTCGCGGACTTTTTCCTCCCAAGGAAAAATTCTTCCTCCGTCGCGGACATAAGGAGGACTCTAATTTTTAGGATATTATTTTTCAAAATTTATGTGGGAGCAGCTCCGCCTCTCAGACTTATTTCCCGACAAAAGTTCCAAAAAATTAAGTTGAATGTGACTTTGTTAAAACGTTCTATAAGTACAGGGGTCTTTTGGTTATTTTGGGGACTAATTATAGGCGGTTATTGAACCTTTTTAAACCCCAAACAACCCTTTAAATCAAAATCTCAAGACTAAAACAAAACCTCTCCATCTCTTCTCTCCAAAATCCTCCATTGATGAAGCTTTGAAGCTCCAAGGAAGAAGATAGATTTTCCAAGTTTTTATCCATCAATCTTGTGGGATTTTCTTCACAATTAAGGTATGCCCTTCATCCTTGAATCTTTTTTCTTCAAGGATCCAACCTTCAAAGTGATTTTCTAAAGTTTTCTCAAAAGATGAACTTCTATCTTTTAATCTAGCCATGGGTTCTTGCATAAAACGTTTTGAATCATTGTATATTGATGGAATTGATGTTAATTTGATAATTTTAGACTAAAAACTCTATGAACCCATGCAATTCATGAAACCGTAGTTTTGACGATTTCATGGGTGATGTGTTTATGCCTCAATGCTATTTTATTCTTGTGTAGTTTGATTAGGACGATTGAATTATGAAAGAATCATGATAAAATTGTAAGTAGGTTGTCCTAATTTGATAAATTCATGTTATATCATCTTTTATTCATTGGCTATAGTAATTATTGGATTTAATTGGTGACTATGGCTATTGGTAAGAGCCTTGGTATATTAAGTTTGTTGGATTGGCTATGGATTGGAGTTGTGAGATTTGATTGGTGGTATGTAGGCCTAACTCTCTCTATATTGTGTAGTATAGTCTTAGATAAATGTTTGGTACGATCCACTTATGGTGGTGGCGCTTATGTGCTATACTTGTGAATAATTTGGCCTTGTCGGCATTACTTTATGAATTGTGAAACAATGTGGCCTAGTCAGCATTACTTTATGAATTATGGCTTAATCATGTTATAACTTGAATATGTGAGTATTGTGAAGGTCTTGATGACTTATGTGTATATGTGTAGTCCAAGCATGAATTCACCTGATTAATGATATGTGGCTCTAGTAGGCTATATTGAAAACAAATATGTATATGTAGTCCAAGGTCCTAATTCTCCTAAAATCACCTTTTGTAGGAGAATCTCATGTTTATGTGTTTCGATATATTCTTGATGCTATATTGTGAAGTGTGAGTTTCATATGAAACTACAGTGAAGTCAGTGTAAGGCTTAGTGTACTGTTATTGTAAATGCATATAATTTGATATAAATTGGGTTTGACTTGTAATGTGTTCTAAATTAGATATTTGGTGTTTGAACGTGATTCTTATACTTATTATGTGAAGTTTTAATAAAAAGAGCATGTTTCTTATAAATGTCCGTTTCTCATGATTTTATGCACTATGCCCTACTGACTACATGCATTGTACTAATTCCATTATATGTTTCTATCTCTAAAGATGTGGCAAGCAAGTGAGAGGTGTCTTGAATCAAGATAGGAATCTAGTAACCGTTCAAACAAAGTTGGGGTATTATCTCACTCTATTCGAGGACATAATAATCTTTAGAATTCTTTTATTCAAAGTATTGTAATAGATATTAGATTTCTATATTTCGATTGTATGGGCCGTGTCCCCAGTATTATTGAGTCTAACAATGGCGTATGTTGAGACTTAGTGTTTTATATCGTTTTAATATGAAAGATATTTTAAGATGTTATTCATGTGAAAAGTTTAAATTCCGCACTACTTTTCATACATGTATGCAATGAATGATGTCTAAGGACTTGTACAAGACCTCTGAGAGGTCAAGTACACCGTGTGACAATTTGAGAATGCCTTAACTTGTACGGTGTACTCTTGGGTCGTTATATAACCCTATGTGTCCTTATCTTCTAATCTCTTTTTGTGTTTATAGGCAATGAATACAAGAAGGAACAACACTCGAAGGGCCGAAAAAAAGAATGTAGGCCGTCTATGTTGATTCCTACCATGGACATCTCTAATCTCATGGTTCATGCCGAACAAATTAGCGGAGAAAAAACTTAAGCAAGTTGGTAGGGAATTGAAGAAGACAAGATCCAAAGATGGAAATTCTTCCAAGGCTAGAGTTTATGTGCAAGATAATCGAAGGTTCAAGAAGAGATTTTCTAGCCAAGGCCCTTCTAACGCTCTAAAGATCAACAAAGGTAAAGGGTCTACACCAAGCTTCAAGAGGGGATAGGTAGTGGTCCCTATGTTGAGAAGTCTACTTGTGCTAAGTGTGGTAGAAAACATGAAGGCAAATGTCTAGTTGGCAAGGGTAATTGCTATAGTTCTAGTAAGAAAGGCACATGAAGAAGGATTGTCCTATGATGAAATCTCAAGGAAGAGAAAATGCTCAAACACAAGCAAGTTCTCCTAATATCGATGCTCCCAAGAAGAATCGCTTCTATGCTCTCCGCTCTAGGGGTGATCAAGTGGATTCTCCCGATTTTGTCACCGGTAGGTTAAAAGTGTTTTCTATTAATGTCTATGCTTTACTAGATACCAGTGCCACATTATCTTTTGTAACTCCTTTAGTGGCCGTGAAGTTTGATGTATTACCCGATGTTCTAAGTGAACCTTTTTTGGTTATTTTCCCGGTGGGTGACTCGGTTGTTGCTAAAGAGTCTATAGGACTTTTCCTATAATGTTGTCAATAGAGTTGCCTTGGTCGATTTAGTAGAACTTGATATGATTGATTTTAATGTCATTTCTGGGATGTATTTGTTACATGCTAGTTTTACTTCCATAGATTGTAAACAAGGGTAGTTAAGTTCTATTTTCCAAATGAACCCGTCTTAGAATGGAAGTGTGGAAACTCAATCCCTAGAGGTCAAATTATTTCGATGCGTCTACCATATAGTGAAGGTCTAGGACCTAGAATCTGAGACTCCTCCTTTAGAATCGGCCCCCATAGTGAAAGGACTCTCCAGAAGTCTTTCCCGATGACTTGCTCAAAATTCCTCCCGAACAAGAAATAGACTTCGGTATTGACTTATTGCCGAATAGAAATCCAATTTTAATTCCTCCTTATCGGATGGCTCTGGCTGAATTGAAAGAGTTGAAGGCTCAACCCAAAGATTTACTAGACAAAGGTTTCATTCAACCTACTATTTCTCCATGGGTGGCTCCAGTGTTGTCTGTGAAAAAGAAGGACGGTTCCCTTAGCATGTGCATTCATTACCATCTACTATGATTGGTGACTTGTTTGATCAACTTCAAGGGGCAAGCTACTTTTCAAAAATTGATTTAAGGTCAGGATATCACAAACCTAGGGTGAGGGGTGAAGACATTCCCAAAACGTCTTTCCAAACTAGATATAGTCATTATGAGTTTCGACTCATGTCTTTTGGTTTAACTAATGCTTCGACGGCTTTTATGGATCTCATGAATAAAGTGTTCCGGAATTACCTTGATACTTTTGTAATTGTCTTCATTGATGACATCTTGGTATATTCTAAGAGTTAGGATGAGAATATGGGCCATTTGAGGGTGGTATTTCAAATCCTCAACGAACATCAACTCTTTACTAAGTATAGTAAGTGTGAATTTTGGTTGAGATCGGTGGCGTTTCTTGGTCATATTATCTCGAGTGGGCGTATATTGGTCAATCCGAAGAAGATGGAAGAGGTTAAGAATTGTCCTAGATCTTTGGATCCAATTGATATTCAAAGTTTCTTAGGTTTAGTTGTGTATTATAGAAGGTTCGTTGAGGATTTTGCATCTATTTCTTCTCCTTTGACAACACTAACTCAAAATAAAGTGATGCTTGAGTAGTCGGAGGCTTGTGAAAGAAGCTTCCAAAAGTTGAAATATAAGCTTACCTCAGCTCTGGTTTTGACTTTCTAGGAGGGTACCAAGGGTTTTATAGTGTATTGTGACGCTTCCCGAGTAGGTTTGGGTTGTCTTCTCATGTAACATGGTAAGGTGATAGCTTATGCCTCTAGACAACTCAAGGTTCATTAGAAGAACTACTCAACTCATGATCTTGAATTAGCGGCCGTTATATTTATTTTAAAAATATGGAAGCTTTATCTCTATGGGGTAAATGTGGATGTCTTTACCGACTATAACGCTCTTCATTATGTCTTTACTCAAAAAGAGTTGAATATTCAATAAAGGAGGTGGTTAGAAAATTTTAAGGACTATGACGTGAGTGTACTTTACCACCACGGGAAGGCAAATGTTTTGGTGGACGCCTTGAGTAGAATGACTATGGGTAGTGTAGCACATGTCTCCTATGAGAAGAAAGAACTAGTGAAAAAGGTTCATAGATTGGCTCGGTTGGGTTTTCGGTTAGAAGATTTTCCAAAGGTTCAATTTTTAATCATAACTCCGAATCATCTTTAGTGGTTAAGGTGAAGTATAAGCAACACCTTGATCCTCTATTGATGGAATTGAAGGAGTCAGTGCTTAGTAAGTTAAATGAGACATTCTCCAAAGAGGGGGATGGTGTTCTTAGGTACCAAGGTAGGTCATGTGTATCGGATGTTGATGATTTGAGGTAACCAATTTTGGAAGAAGCTCATGGTTCCCGATATTCTATTCATTCGGGTGCCACCAAAATTTATCTTGATCTTCAAGAGGTATTGGTGGGATGGTTTGAAGAGGGACATAGTCTAGGATCGATAGTGTCACGCCTCAAAATCCATTAAGACGGACAGGCACCCGATGCCATAAAGGCCCGAGAGAACCAACCTACAACCTGTTCTTACTGAGCATATACTATAACAATTGAGGCAAGATAACTTTGGATGCAGCGATACAAACCAACGTAAGTAGGTCCAAAAGTTATATACAAGACTTGGCCGTTTAGGCCACAACTCCTTAAGACACAACTGAACCATGTACATACGTCTACAAAGCCTCTAAAAGATAGAAGACTAGAGTAGGTCGGGACAGACCCCGCCTTACTCTTAACTACGATACAATACCAAACGAATTTACCAAGGACTTAATAAAGCTCCGAATCAACTTGGAGCTCACCAAAAGTAGCAGAATTTTGAGTGCTTCTACTGAGGAGGTCTACTAGCTGGAGTACCTGAGCCTGCAGCATGAAATGCAGCGTCCCCAATACGGGACGTCAGTACGAAAAATGTACTGAATATGTAAGGCAAAAAGTATATGTAATACAAGGCACAAATGAAATCAAGTAGCAACATATGAGTGCATAGATTAGGAGAGAAGACCACCTTTGCTTACTCTTGTGGAATCAAGTAAGCTAGATTCTTTTCTTTACCTTCTTTGTATGTTATAATCTTTGTTGGGCATGTGATACAAGTGACCAGCCCGGATCAGTGGGAGAAGAGGATGCCCATGCTAGGCGTAATTAAACCCCTGGGATGGCGGTCCTCATATTACACAACTTGGGATTGGCCATGCTAGGCTGTCTCCCCGGAGTCTGGCGGGGCCGCCACCCTTCTATACGCAATAGGAGCGGCCCTGCTAGGATTTCGCCCCTGAGCTGCCACCCTTAATTAAATAGATTTCTTCACTTAGATTCTTTAATCTTTGAGATTATTGTTAATCAGTTCATAACTCTTTTGAGATGTTATTTTGGATAATCGCAACACTTTGAGATGTTGATTTGGTGGTCATAATCATTTTGGAGACATGAAATTACAAAACAGTAGTGGAATACATGAAAACAATACTTTGAGGCAGTAACAATGACATAAGGAGCTATGAAACATCAACACCTTACTTTAAGACCTTAATGGCACAATTGACTTCAATTGGCTTAGGAGAAGGATTCATTAAACTTTCTTTTGCAAATACCATTTCTATAACAGCACAAGGGGAAATTACACAAGTATAGAGTAGTGAACATATAATGAAGTAGTTCCATGTACTTAGAATGGGGAAAAGAAAATGGTAGCTATTGGAGATAGTACGCTGCCACCATGCTTTCTGTGTTCTAGAAATAGAACTTATGAGAATCACTCACTCTTGAAGAATTGCAGGTGGCAGATTTCATGCCAAAAGGATATAGAACGAATAGCCTTACATACCTTATATTTTATGAACCAATACCACTATCACGATTCAGCCTTCCTTATTGGGTGCTATCTACAACATATCATGATTAACTAACATCAGCAGCTAATCACAATAAGGTTCTCCAAAATAGTAGCTAAAAATATTTGATGGAAATCAGGCCCATACAACCCTTACATAAATGGTGAACCACCACACCCTTCCTCTACACATTAATACAACTTCAAACATCATTTCCAGATATACCCAAACAGCCCTCAACAACAATATTCATAAGGCAGCCACTAACAATCTCAAATCTTTAAGCATAATAGGAGAATATTGACTCAAATATTTATCATCATCCATGAATTCTTGATAAATATATACAAAATTCTCCAATCCAAACATGATCAAAGAGAGGAAAACAAATGGGTTGAAGTCTTACCTTAATTCTGGAAATTTATCCTCTAAACTTGTACTGCAAGAATTCAAACTCTCCTTCAAACTTATTACTTGAAAATGAGACAGCACTCAAGAATCCCTAAGGTGTTTTAGGGCTGCTTATTGAAGCCAAGAGAGACCAAGAAAGAACTTAAGAAAATCTGAAATTTTGCAAGTTCAAAATGGAGAATAAGACTTGATCCTTATCCTTTGAAAAAGGAGGTGTTATGGACGACACTCTTGACCAATTTTGGGCCATATAATGTCAAGTAGGTGCCCCACCTGCTTGTCCTTTTA